>NC_069431.1:36939925-37004925 GCF_026875155.1 Cherax quadricarinatus
ATCGCAGAGGTTATGTGGTACCACTCTCCTGTCTGCCCTTGTCATTCCCATTCTAGAGCTCGTTGAAGCACGGTCAGCTCTCTTGTGGCTTCCATTCTGCCTTGCTTACCGTGGAGTGCACTAATACCTATCATTGTACATAGTGTATATAGTGTACATATTGCTGTTCTAAATTGGTGACGGATAATATAAGTCAAAACTTTTCTGCTGTGTTTATTTTGCTCCCTTTACACCCAGGAAAACAGGCCATTTGGACTCCTGGGTTGTAATATGGGGGCCTGTCCGGGATCTGGAGCTGGACTTAGAGAAAGGGTTGAGCCTAGGGTTAAGCTGGTAGCAAGAACATTGTGCAGCTTGCTGTTTGGCATTGCATTAGCTTTGCCAACGTTTTACAAATTTTGCATGTCAGTTACTTTGCTATGGTCAGCCTTGCTATTGTGTGATCATTCAACAGCTCGCTACTAGCTTGTTCGGTGTGCTCGCTTTACTATGGTCAATCTTGTAGAACAGTGTGTAGCTGGCTGTCTGGCATTGCTTTACAAGTTTTGGGTGTCAGTTGCTACTAGCCTGTTCAGTGTGAAGGTTTTTGCAGCCAGCTTTGCTATTGTGTATCCACCTTGTATGCATATTCTGCAGTCGAACTGTGCATAGCTAAGCGTTTTCTGCAAATTAATGTGTTACATTGGGGTATTCTACAATCGTACTGTGCATAGCTAAGCGTGTTCTGCAAATTAATGTGTTACGTTGGGGTGTTCTGCAATTGTACTGTGCATAGCGAATAACTTATGCCACCTAGACGAGTCAGACGTCTGGTGTCGGCATATACTTTGCATAACCTACCTAAATGGTCCCTACAGCATTGTTGGAAAATTGCTCGTTCCATTGGCATTAAATACAAACGTACTCTCACAGCTGCGCAACTGCAATGGCACATCAGACTCCTCCCTCTATGGGAGCTAGGGCAAAAACTACTATGTTCTCGCAGGAGAAAGATGATATATCAACGGAGCAAAATAGTGAATCAGAAGTGAATCAGCGGAGTTGGCACTTGAGCTGGCAAAAATCAATCTTGAGCAGACTAGGGAACAGAGAGCATTTGCAAAAGAAGGATTTGATAGGGAAAGAGAAAGGAGGCAGTTTTCGCATTCTGTAAATGATTTTAGTTTACAGAAAGCAGCACAGCTTGTTCCCCGCTTCAGTGAGGCCGAACCAGAACAATTTTTCGAAAGCTTCGAAAATCAGGCTCGAGCCTTGAGGTGGCCGGAACAGCATTGGGCATCGTTGGTTCATACAGCATTGTTTGTTAAGGCACAGGAATTTACGTCAGTATTAAATGACACTGAATTTTCTGATTACCAAGTAGTGAAAGCCACAGTTTTGGGAGCATATACATGTATCCCAGCTAAGTACAAAAAATTATTTAAACTACGCAGGCGACAGCTTGGTCAATCCCTGGTGGATTTTGTGCGACAACAGACCAAAGCTTTTACCAGCTGGTATAAAACAAGTGGTGTCGCCACCTTTGAGGAGCTGGTACAGCTTATTCTGATTGACAACCTGCTGGAGACTGTGCGACCAGAGGTTCGAGTCTTTCTGCAAGATCGTGACTTAACCACTGCATTGGAAGCAGCCAGGTTGGCTGATACCTTCGAAACTAACCGCTCCTTGTCCGAGCAGTCCCGTCTCTCTTTTCAACAGCCTGGCATGAGCAGAGATCGTCAACCTTGGAGAATGAAGTGCCAGCCGGAGGGAGAACGTCTACGCTAGCCAACTAAGTCACTTGGTGAGCCATGCTTCTCAACTTATGGTCCACCTGCTGAGAGACAAACTACTCAACATGGTGCATCTCGACAGCAGTATCCAGAGAGACACCAGCCAGAGCGACACCAGTTGCAACGTCAGCAGAAAGTAAAGGGCAAGCCTGTCGTCTGCTTCCTCTGTAACAAAGTAGGTCACATCCGTCCCAACTGCCCCCACAAACCCCAACCCATCGGGAAAATCTCTAATATCCCTAGTAACATGTCCCCGAGAGAAGTAGAAAAAGGGATGGCCCCTTATTATTGTAAGAGTCTTATTTCCCTTCAGGAAAACTCAGAAACAACTGAAGTCAAAACCTTTAGAGATACTGGAGCATATTGCTCTCTTATAAGAGAAGGAATATTACCTGTCTCTAAGAACACTTCCTTGAATTCCTCTGTTTTATTGGAAGCATTTGGAGGAGCTATATATTCTGTCCCTTTGCATAAAATTTATGTACAGTGCAAATATTACACTGGGTACTTGACTGTGGGTGTATCCAAAGGATTCCCCATGAAAGATGCCATTTTATTACTGGGTAATAACATTACTACTGCTAGTGTGTGTCCTGAACCTATAATGATTAATTCTTCTCCGGTGTTGGCCATAACTCGGGCAACATCCCAAGGGTTGTCTGGTGAGAATGTTGACCTATCCTTGGACGACTCCGATCTCGAAGTAGCCACGTTGTTTTATGAGGCACACCGGCCGGAGCCTCGTAAATCAAGTGAACAGACCCCGATCAAGCCTTCCTATTCCCAGGTTGCAGGATTGCCAGATATCTCTGTTTCCATGCCCGAGGGACTGTCCTTCCGGGAGGAACAACGAAAGGACCCTTCTTTAAAATTCGCTTTTCAGGCAGCCATGGGTAAATCCTCTTTGGATCATCCAGCCAAGTATGAAGTTAAAAACGATTATTTGATCTGCACTGAGACTGGTAAGGAGATAGAGGGCCGGCAATTGTCTGACAGGTTAGAGGTTCCAACAAAGTTTAGACCTCAAATATTGAATATAGCTCACAATACTTCATTAGGAGGTCACTTAGTAATTACTAAAACCTTGGCAGACGATGCACCATCCCCCCAATGAAAAGCAGGGGTGTCACTAGCACGTTAAGAGACCATACAATAAGTGTCAGGGGCCCGAGACTGTTCAACTGCCTCCCAGCATACATAAGGGGGATTACCAACAGACCCCTGGCAGTCTTCAAGCTGGCACTGGACAAGCACCTAAAGTCGGTTCCTGACCAGCCGGGCTGTGGCTCGTACGTTGGTTTGCGTGCAGCCAGCAGCAACAGCCTGGTTGATCAGGCTCTGATCCACCAGGAGGCCTGGTCACAGACCGGGCCGCGGGGGCGTTGACCCCCGGAACTCTCTCCAGGTAAACTCCAGGTAGAATCACTAAAAGAATTTTATGGCCAAAATTAAAGCAGGATGTGAAAATTAAATCAGGTGTTGCCGGATATGTCAGCAAGTAGTGGAACTAGCATTCCATAAACCTGCACTCTCAACCTAACTGTGATGGAGAACCTTTTGCACGATTTAATTATAGATTGTGTAGTCACTACTAGGTTCAAAGTCGGAAATCATTTTATCTACCATTATGGATAGTTAACCAGATATCCTGAAGCAATTCCCATGCGCAGTGTTATACTAAGCTTCTTACAGCTTTAACAAAATTTATTCTTGTTTGGCATTCCTAACTAGTCAAAGTGACTAAGGTACTAACTTATGCCAAAGCATTTAGGGAAGCATTAACTAGGTTAGGGTAATCCACAACTTATCCTAACTGCCTATATCCCTCTCCAAGGCGCCTTGGAAAAGGATTCCATCAGGCGTTAAAAACCATGATGAGAACTTTTGCATGCATTTCTACGATGGATGAATCCACCTTTGTGTGTTCTCAGTACGAGAACGTGCAAGAGTCTACAGGATATAGTCCGTTGAGTGATCTTGGGCACATGTACGAGTCCTCTTGGTGTCAAAGAAGGATGGATGGAGAAGACGTTAACTCAACACTCTACACATCCTCAAGGTTGCAGTGGCACGTCAGTTAGCCAAGGCTTAACCTAAATTACAGCTCAAAAAAGTGACAGGATATGACAGAAATGCACATTTGCTCCTCAACCAGGAGACAAGTGTTGGTGTCAGAACCTTACTGGCCACCCTTGAAAGCTAGATATTCGGTACCTATGCAAATTGTAAGTAGATATCTGACTGTAATTGTGGTAGCGTCCATTGATAAACTAAAAGAACTACAGCCGTAGCCTAACATCTTCATATAAAAATCTTTGAAATGGGTCCTAAGAAGCAGATCCCACCCATCTAAAGACCTTAAGTTATACAACCAGCGCAACATGGGTTTTTTGAACAGGTCGATCCTGTCTGTCTCAACTATTTGGATCACTACGTACAGGTCTAAATGCACTAGAGATAAAAGAATGCAGATGTAATATATACAGACTTTGCAAAAGGCCTTCGACAAGTTTGTGACCATGGCGTAATTTCGCACAAAATGCGTGCCCAAAGGAATAACGGAAAAGTCGGTTTGATGGATCATAATTTCCTCACTAAAGAACACAGAGAGTAGTCGTCAACAGAGTAAGTCCGAGCAGCTACGGTGAAAAGCTCTGTTCCCAAGGCACAGTACTCGTCCATCTTGTTTCCTCAAAACTCATATCAGAATAGAAGGATGTCAGCCACAGGCCGTGTCTTTCCTTTGCGATGACACCCGTTTTCATGACGTGTCTTCCATTGAGACACGCAAAGGCTCCAGGCGGAACAAACCCAATCTTTCAGTGGGGGCAGAAAACAATATGAAGTTTAACTGAGAAATTTTAATTACTCAATATGGGAAACACGAGGAAATTAAAAATTTTATCAGAGTCAAAACAAATCTGGGGAAAAAATAGAGCGAAACCCAACGTCAAAGACCCCGGGAGTGATCATGTCAGGAGATCTCACCCTTTAAGGACCTAAAAATTGTATCTTTCAGCTGCTAGAAAATGCAGGATGGAAATGAGAACCTTCAAAACTGGGAGGGCCCAACCCCTGTGACCTCTTTGGGGACTTTTCTATCTAGGCTGGAATAGTGCACACTAAAAGCACCTTTTAAGGCAGGGAAATTGCACCTAGAAAATGTACAAGAACCTTCACGGCGCGCTAACGGAGATAAAACCCTCAAATTTCGGGGGCCTTGGGTTTTCCGAAACCCGTATTCCCGGAAGCAGGCGGGGGAGATACATGATTTTTAAAACCCGGGAAAATCCTAGAGGGGCTGTCCCAACTTGCACCGAAAATCACTCACTAGAAAAAAAAGATTGGCAGACGTGCAACATCCCACAAGAAAAGCGGGGTGTCACTAGCGCGTTAAAGGGGCCATACAAAAGTGTCGGGGCCCCAGACGTTCAACTGCCTCCCAGATACTAAGGGGGGTTACCACAGACTCCTGGCATATTAAGCTGGGACTGGACAAGCACCCAAAATGGTTCCTGACCCCCGGGCTGTGGCTGTACGTTGGTTGCGTGCAGCCCGCAGCAAAAAGCTGGTTGAAGGCTCTGTCCACCCGGAGGCCTGGTCACAGACCCGGGGCCCCGGGGGCTTGACCCCGGAACTCTCCAGGTAAATCCATTTTAAATCCCGACCTCAAAAACTAAAATTTTCCACATTAATCAATTAAAAACTTTTCAACACCCTAAAAGTCCAGTAATGACTCTGTCCTCTACCTCTGGGGGGCGACCTGATTCTTTGCCCTTTTCTCGAAATTAATGTTTTTAAACTTTCAAATTCTTTCCTCCTCAAGGATCCTACCCTTTTTAATGGGGGACTATCTGAAAAGCAAGCAACAAGTTTAATAGCTTCTACATCTATCCAAAATTTTTTCGGATTTTCCCAAAATTACTTTAGGTTATCATGATGTAGATGTGGGAAACTCTAAACCTATTAAACTCTCCCCCTACAGAGCTAATCCTGAAAAGCAGAGGCTACTTCAGCAGGAAGTAGAATTTCTGTTAAAGCATGGTTTAGTGGAGGAGTCATCTAGTCCATGGGCTTCACTGTGCATCCTTGTTAAGAAGGCTGATGGAGGGTTTCGTATGTGTACAGACTACCGTAAGGTGAATGAGGTCACAATCACAGATGCTTACCCTCTTTCTCGTCTGGATGATGTAATTGACTTTGTGGGTAAGGCTACTTTTGTGTCCAAGTTAGATCTCCTTAAAGGTTACTATCAGGTACCTTTGACGGATAAGGCGAAGGAAATCTCTGCCTTCGTAATTCCAGGAGGTCATTATCAATACACAGTTACCCTCTTCGGAATGAAAAACTCCCCCTCTTCATTCCAGAAATTTATCCATCAGGCTTTTAAAGGACTTGAAGGCACGGCAGCGTACTTAGACTTATGGTTCTTTTTGAGACCTTTCAGAGTTCCCATTTATCTGTTAATTTATCTGAATCTTCCTTTGGCCAGGCCACTGTCACTTTTCTAGGCCATGAAGTAGGTAGTGGTAAAGTTGCTCCTAAACTTGCTAAAGTTCTTGCTATTAAATATTATCCAGTTCCTCATGATAGGAAATCTCTTCAAAGTTTCCTAGGCATGATAGGATTTTACGGAAGATTCTGTAAGAATTTGCCAGATATTGTAGCCCCTCTTACTTCTCTTACCAGTCACAAAGTTCCTTTTAATTGAACCCCAGATTGTAAAAATGCTTTTGACAAAGCAAAAAGATTATTGTGTACTGCACCCATTCTTTTGTCTCCAGACTTCTCCAAACCTTTTTCATTACAGGTTGATGCTTGTGAGTCTGGGCTTGGGGCAGTACTATTGCAAAACGGGAATGAGGAGTTGCAGCCTGTAGCATACTACTCTGCAAGGTTCCAGCCGCATGAGAGGGCTTACTCTACCATTGAAAAAAAAATGCCCTCGCGATGGTACTGGCTTTGGAGCATTTTGATGTTTATGTGGGCCAGACATCGCAGGTGGTCACCGTCTACAATGATCACAATCCTCTAGTTTATCACCAAGCCATGAAGTACCACAACACAAGGCTCATGAGGTTGTTGCTCAAGCTGCAGCCCTATTGTATTAAAATTAAACATATTGCCTGCAAAGAAAATATGTTGGCAGACTCATTATCTAGAGTCTAACTATATTATTTAATTAGGTTAGGATGTTAGGTTACTTGTGGTAACCCATTCCAAGGTCTTTTTTTTTTATCCTCTGGTGTGGGTTTTTTTTAGTGAGGGGATGCGGACTACCGTCCGCCTGTATCTTGGACCTATGCTAGCACGACTGACTGCTGTCTCACTCTGAGTTTAGGGTTTGGCTTTTTGTCACAAGAAAAGCTGAGCTCTATCTAAGAGTTGGATGGTGGAGAGGAAAGGCGGTCCCATTATTTTGTGCCATGGCTGCACGGTTACCACTGGGAGGTGGCAGCATAATCCTGAGCCTTCTCGGGGAGGGGGTGTTGCTTGCAAAGAGTACGTAACCTTTATTCGGGGCATGTACACACCCTCATTTACAGGCTATCTCCCTCAACCAGCGAACCAGGTAACTAAGAGTTCACGATGGGGCCCCGTCATTCAACTAGTGACCAGGTTCCAGCCAAAAAGAAGATGGTTTTGGCAATGGCAGAGGTTATGTGGGTACTATCCTGTCTGCCCTTGTCATTCCCATTCTAGAGCTGGTTGAATCACAATCTGCTCTCTTGTGGCTTCCATTCTGCCTTGCTTACCGTGGAGTGCACCATAGTGTACATAGTGTACATAGTGTACATATTGCTGTTCTTAATTGGTGAAGGATAATATAAGTCAAAACTTTTCTGTTGTGTTTATTTTGCTCCCATTACACCCAGGATAACAGGCCATTTGGACTCCTGGGTTGTAATAGTAGGTTTAGAGTTTTGAATATTGGTGGAGTGTGCTGCCTGGAGTGGGAATTTGTTTTCATTCTGACTGCAGCCTTTTGTTGGGTAATTAGTGGTCTGAGATGGTTTATTGTTGTTGAGCCCCATGCACAAATTCCATTGGTGAGATAGGGGTAAATAAGTGAGTGATATAGGGCCAGGAGGGCTGACTGTGAAACATAGTACCGTATCTTCGATAGTATGCCTACGGTCTTGGAAATTTTCTTGGAAATTTGTTGTACATGTGTTTGAAATTTGAGTCTATTATGAAGGTGGATTCCTAAGAATTTTCCCTAGGTGAGCTTTGTGATAGGTGATCCGTTTATCATTATGTTAAAGGGACATCTGTTGCTCTGTTAGGAAACTGAATGAAGTAGGTTTTGTCAATGTTGAGAGTAAGTTTGTTAGTCATCATCCATGTAGATATTTTCTGTAATTCGGTATTTACAGTATTGGCTAGCGTGACTGGGCTTGAGTGAGAGAAGACGTATGTTTATCTGGAGTTTATCTGGAGAGAGTTCCGGGGGTCAACGCCCCCGCGGCCCGGTCTGTGACCAGGCCTCCTTAGGTCAGTGTCCCAGGATGCGACCCACACCAGTCGACTAACACCCAGGTACCCATTTTACTGATGGGGAACATAGACAACAGGTGGAAAGAAACACGTCCAATGTTTCTACTCTGGCTGGGAATCGAACCCAGGCCCTCACCGTGTGAAGCGAGAGCGTTAACCACCAGGCCACCAGAGTCATCTGTAAATAGTGTGGGTTTGAGTAGTTGCGATGCATTTGGTAGGTCATTTATGTAAATGAGAAAGAGAAGAGGGTCAAGGACACTTCCCTGTGGGACACCAACTGTAATTGACTGTGCGGAAGAGTTTGCTCCATTTGTGTACACATATTGGCTTCTGTTGCTGAAGTGTGACTTGAGGTATTGGAGGGAGTGCCCTCTTATACCATAGTGTGACAATTTTATGTGGAGCAAATCATGGTCAACTGTATCAAAAGCTTTACGTAAATCAATAAAGATCCCCAATGGGACTTCTTTTTTCTTTAGTGCAGTGTATATTTGTTCTAGCATGTGTATAATAGCATCATTCATATTTTTATTAGGCCTGAACCCAGATTGACAGGGGTTGAGTATGTTGTGGGAGATGAGGTAGGAATAGATTCGCTTATGAATTAATTTTTCGTAGATTTTAGAGAGAGGGTGTAAGTTGGATATTGGCCTATAGTTATTCAAGTCTCCTCGTTTATGGATAGGGGTGACCCTCGCTATTTTGATAACTGTAGGGAAAGTAGAGGATTCTTTGGATTTGTTGAAGAGTGTTGCAATGATTGGTGACAGCACTTGCGACGCTTTTTTGTATATAAAGGGTAGTAAGGTATTTAAATCTCCTGTCTTGTTTTTTAGTGTGTTGATAATAAGGGAGACTTCAGTTGGGTTAGTCGGAGCTAGGAACAGTGTGTTCGGGTAGTTGCCAGTGAGGTAGTCATTGGGTGGGGTATTAGAGCTTGGGATTTTATGGGCTAGATTTTTTCCTATGGTATAGAAGAAATAATTGAGTCTGCTGTTTCAGTTGGAGTGAGTTGGGGTACATGTGACATCTTATTGTGGCAACGTTTCGCTCTCCAGGAGCTTTGTCAAGCCGATACAAACAGAACATGGACACAGAGGGTATATATAAGCTCAGAGTGAGGTGCAACACTAGTGGTAGTAGTAGCAGTAGTGACATAAGTAGTAGTAGTAATAGTCATACAATATGGTAGAGCAATTAACTCGAACATGAGTAAAAGGATATAAAAGCTATTACTTGGGTAACGTAAAAATAGGTTGGACAAATATAGACTGGATAGAGAAGGCCTTTTTCATTGTTCACTCTCTGTAATGTGCTTTGTGTAGTATTAACAGGAGAGACTATGTGATGGCAGGATTTACTGTTTTCAGGAGGATTCTTGCTAAGACTTCAGAGATGGTGAAGCTGCCTTTGTTTTGTCTAATTGTATTCGAAACAGCGACTAGTGCTGACTCGAGGCACTTGCGCCTGCGGAAATTAGTTTCTTTGATCACTAATTGGGAGTCCCTGAATTTCATGAGATGATTGGTGGAATTTCGGTGTTGTACACAGGCGTTGTTCAAGTTACGCATGTAGGAATTCTGGGAACCCAGCCAGAAATTCATGTAACCAAGCCAGATGTACTAGTAACCAAGCCAGAGATACTGGTAATCCAGCCAGAGATACTAGTATCCCAAGCAGACATATTGGTAAATCAGCCAGAAATACTGGTAAGCCAGCCAGGGATACTATTAACCCATCTAGAGATACGGGAGATCAAGTCAGAGATACTGGTAACCCAGCCAGAGATACTGGTAACACTGGCAGAAACACAGGTAATACTGTCAGAGATACTAGTATCCCAGCAAGAGATAATGGTAAACCAGTCAGAGATAATGGTAACTCAGGTAGAGATACTAGTAACCCAGGCAGAGATACTGGTAACCCAGCCAAAGATACTGATAACCCAGCCAGGGATACTGGTAACTAAGAGATATTGGTAACCCAGCCAGAGATACTGGTAACCCGGCCAGAGAAAGTGGTAACCCAGGCAGAGATACTGGTAACCCAATCACACATACTCATAATCCAGCCAGAGATAGTGGTAATCTAGACAGAGATAGTGGTAACCTAGCCAGAGATACTGCTTATCCAGCCAGAACTACTAGTAACCTATCCAGATACTAGAGATACTGGTAACCCAGGAAGAGATACTGGTAACCCAGGAAGAGATACTGGTAACCCAGTCACATACACTGGAAACCCAGCTAGAAATACTGGTAACCAGGTCAGAGATTTTGGTAACCCAGGCAGAGATACTTATAACCCAGCCAGAGATAGTGGTAACCCAGTCAGAGATATTGGTAATTCAACCGGATACACTGGTAACCCAGTCACACATTATCGTTATCCAACAGAGATATTGGCAACCTACCAAGAGATAATGGTAACTTAGCCAGAGATAGTGGTAACCCAGATAGAGATAGTGGTAACCCAGCCAGAGATACTGGTAAAACAGCCAGATACTGGTAATCCAGCCAGAGACACTGGTAACCCTGACAGAGATCCTGGAACTCAGCTAGAGATACCAGTATCTTAGCCAGAGATGCTGGTAACCCAGTAAGAGATACCGGTAACCCAGTCAAAGATACTGGTAACCCAGTCAAATTTACTGGTAACCCAGCCAGAGATACTGGTAACCCAGGCAGAGATATTGGTAACCTTGCCATAGAAACTCGCAACCCAGTTAGATATACTCATAACCCATCCAGAGATACTTGTAACCCAGCTAGAGATACTGGTAATCCAGCTAGAGATGTAACCCAGCTGGAGTTACTGGCAACCCACCCAGATATACGGTTAACCCAGCTCAAGATGCTTGTAACCCAGTCAGAGATACTGGCAGCCCAGCCAGAAATACTGGTAACCCAGCTAGAGAAACTAGTATCCCAGGTAGATATACTGGTAAGCCAGTCACATATACTCGTAACCCGGGGAGAGGTACTCGAAACCTAGCAAAAGATGCTGGTAAGCTTGCCAGAGACACTGGGAAGCCATCCAGAGATACTTATAATCCTGCCAGAGATACTGGTATGCCAGTCAGGGATACTCGTAATCCAGCCAGAGACACTAGTACAATCAGTTAGAGGTACTGGTAACCCAGCCAGAAATACTGGTAACCCAGTCAGAGATACAGATAACCCAGTCAGAAACACTGGTAACCCAGCCAGAGATACTGGTAACCAGCCAAAGATACTGGTAAATCAGCCAGAGATACTGGTAACCCAGCCAGAGATACTGGTAACCCAGCCAGAGATACTGGTAACCAAGTCAGAGATTCTGGTATTCCAGCCAGAGATACTGGGATCCCTGTCAGTCATGCTCGTAATCCAGCCAGAGATACTGCAATCCTAGCCATAGATACTGGTAACTTCGCAAGTGATACTGGTAACCTAGCCAGAGATACTGGTAACTTCGCAAGTGATACTGGTAACCTAGCCAGAGATACTGGTAACCTCGCAAGTGATACTGGTAACCAAGCCAGAGATACTGTTAACCTTGCCAGAGATACTGGTAACTAAACCAGAGATACTGGTAACGAAGCCAGAGTTACTGGTAACCAAGCCAGAGATATTGGTAACCCAGCCATGGATGCTGGAAACACTGCTAGAGATACTGGTAACCAGCCAAAGATAATGATAACTTAACCAGAGAAACTGGTAACCCTGTCAGAGATACTCGTAATCAAGCCAGGGATGCTTGTAACCCAGCCAGAGATACTGGTAACCCAGCAAGAAATACTGGTAACCCAGGCAGAGATACTGGTAACCCAGAATGAGATTCTGGAAACCCAACCAGAGATACTCGTAACTCAACGAGAGATAATGGTAACCCACATAGAGATACTTGTAACCTAGTGAGCGATACTGGTAACCCAGCCAGGGATACCGGTAACCCAACGAGAGACACTTGTAACCCAGTCAAAGTTACTGGAAAACCAGTCAGAGATAATGGTAAACCAGGAACACATACTCGCAACCCAACCAGAGATACTTATAACCTAGTTAGAAATTCTGGTAACCCAGTCAGAGATAATGGTAACACAGCCACAGATAATAATAAACCAGAGAGAGATACTTGTATTCCAGCCAGAGATATTGGCAACCCAGCTTGAAATTCTGGTAACCCAGCTAGAGACACTGGTAACACAGTCAAAGATACTGGTAAGGCAGTCAGAGATACTGGTAACACTGCCAGAGATACTCGTAACCCAGTCAGAGATTCTAGTAACCCAGCCAGAGATACTGGAAATCCAGCCAGAGATACTACTATCCCAGGCAGAGATATTGATAACCAAGCCAGAGGTACTGTTAATCCAGCAAGAGATACTGGTGACCCAGTGAAAGATACTGGCAACCCAGCCAGAGATACTGAAAACCAAGTCACAGATACTGGTAACCAAGCCAGAGATATTGGTAAGCCAGAGATACCGGTAAAACATCCACAGATATCGGTTAGCCAACCAGGGATACTGGAAACGAAGCCAGAGATACTGGTAACCCTGAAAGAAATTAAGGAGTTCCATTCAGAGATACTTGTAACCCAGTCAGAGATATTGGTAACCCAGGCAGAGATGCATGAAACCCATTCAGAGATACTGGTTACCCTGCCCTAGATACTGTTAATGCAGCCAGAGACACTGGTAACCTAGTCAGAGATACCGGTAACCCAGTCAGAGATACTGGTAACCCCGCCAGACATAACGGTAATCCAGCCAGAGATAGTGGTATCCCAGCCAGAGATACAGATAATCCAGCAAAAGATACCGTAACGGAGCCAGACATACTGGAAACCCAGCTAGAGATACTGGTAACCCAGTCAGAGATACTGATAACCCAGTCAGAGATCCAGGTAATCCAGTGAGCTATAACGGCAACCCAGTAAGAAATACTGGTAATCCAGTCAGAGATACTGGTAACGTAGTGAGAGATACCGATAACGTAGTGAGAGATACAGGAAACCTAGTCGGAGATACTGGCAACCCAGCCAGAGATCCCTGAAACCCAGCCAGAGATATTGGAAACCCACCCAGAGATACTGGAAACTCAGCTTGAGATACTTCTGACCTAGTCAGACATACTGGAAACCCTGCCAAAGATTTTGGTAACCCAGATAGAGTTACCGGTAACTCAACCAGAGATACTGATAAAGGGCAAGATATATTGGTAACCAAGTCAGAGATACTGGAAACCCAACCAGAGATACTGATAATCCAGCCAGAGATACTGGTAACCCAGTCAGAGATACTGATAACTTATCCAGGGATACTGGTAACCCAGTCAAACATATTCGTAATCCATCCAATAGATACTGGCAACCTTGCCAGAGATACTAGTAACCTAGCCAAGGACATTGATAAACCAGCGAGGGATACTGGTAACAAAGCCAGAGTACTGGAAACCCGGCCAGAGAAACTGGTAACCCTGGCAGAGATAATGGTACCCCAGTCAGAGATACTGGTAACCCAATCACACATACTAGTTATCCAGCCACAGGTTCTGGCAACCTTGCCAGAGATACTGATAACCTAGCCATAGTGATAACCTAGCCTGAGATAATGGTAACCTAGCCAGATATACTGGTAACCTAGCCAGAGATACTGGTTACAAAGCCAGAAATACTGGTAACCCAGCCAAAGTTACTGGTAACCCAGCTGGAGATAGTGGTAACCCAGCTAGAGATACTGGTAAGCCAGTAAGATATACTAGTAACCCAGGCAGAAATACTGGTAGCCAAGTCAGAGATACTGGTAACCTAGCCAGAGATACTGGTAACCCAGCGAGAGATACGGGTAACCGAGTCAGAGATGCTGATAACTCAGCCAGATATACTGGTAACCCAGTCACACATTCTCATAATCCAACAGAGATATTGGCAACCTAGCCAGAGATAATGGTAACCTAGCCAGAGATTCTGGTAACGCAGGCAGAGATACTGGTAACCCAGTCAGAGATACAGGTAACCCAGGCAGAGATGCTGGTAACCCAGCTAAAGATACTAGTGACCAAGCCAGACATAATGTAATCCAACCAGAGATACTGGTAACCAGGCAGTGATACTGGCAACCCAGCTAGAAATACTAGTGACTCAGTAAGAGATACTGGTAACACATCCATAGATATTTTTAACACTAGCAGAGACGCTGGTAACACAATCAGAGATACTGATAACCCAGCTATAGATACTGGTAACTGCCAGAGACACTGGTAACACAGTCAGAGATACTGGCAACCCAGCTAGAAATACTAGTGACTCAGTAAGAGATACTGGTAACACATCCATAGATATTTTTAACACTAGCAGAGACGCTGGTAACACAATCAGAGATACTGATAACCCAGCTATAGATACTGGTAACTGCCAGAGACACTGGTAACACAGTCAGAGATACTGGTAACCCAGCCAGAGATACTGGTAAGCAAGTCAGAGATACTCGTAACCCAGTCAGAGATTCTGTAAAGCTAGTCAGAGATACCAGTAACCCATCCATAGATATAGGTAACCCAACCTGAGATACTGGAAAACCAGCCAGCGATACTGGTAACCCAGTCAGTGGTGAAGGTAACCCAGTCATAGATGGTGGTAACCCTGCCAGAGATACTGGTAACCCAGCCAGAGATACTGGTAACGTAGCCAGAGATACTGATATCATATCCAGAGATACTGGTAACCCATCTAGAGACACTGGTAACCCAGTCAGGGACACTCGTAATCCAGCCAGAGATTCTGATAACCCAATCGGAGATAATGGTAACCAAGCCAGAGAAAGAGGTAGCCCAGTTAGAGATTCTGGTAACACAGCCAGAGATACTTGTAACCAAGCCAGACATACTAGTAACCCAGCCAGAGATACTGGTAATCCAATCAGAGATACTAGATTCCCAAGCAGAGATATTAGTAAATCAGCCATAGATACTGGTAAGCCAGCCAGAGATTCTAGTAACCCATCTAGAGATACTGGATATTAAGTCAGAGATACTGGTAACACTGGCAGAGACACAGGTAACACGGTCAGAGATACTAGTAACCCAGCCAGAGATAGTGGTAGCCCAGAGATAGTGGTAATCCAGAGATAGTGGTAACTCAGGCAGAGATACTAGTAACCCAGGCAGAGATACTGGTAACCCAGCCAAAGATACTGATAACCCAGCCAGCGATTCGGGCAACCTAGCCAAAGATACTGGTAACCTAGCCAGAGATTGTGGTAACCTAGACAGAGATAATGGTAACCTAGCCGGAGATAGTGGTAACCCAAATAGAGATACTGATAATCCAGTTAGAGATACTTGTAACCCAGCCAGAGATACTTTTACCTCAGCCAGAGATACTGGTAACCCAGCTATAGATACTTGTAAACCAGTCACAGACACTGGTAACGGAACCAGAAATACTGGTAACCCAGTCAGAGATATCGGTAACCCAGCCAGAGATATTGGTATCCCAGCTAGATATATTGGTAACCCAATCAGAGATACTGGTAACCCAGCCTCAGACACTGGTAACCAAGACAGAGATCCTGGGAACTCAGCTAGAGATACCAGTATATCAGCCACAGATGCTGGTAACCCAGTAAGAGACACCGGTAACCCAGACAGAGATACTGGTAACCCAGCCAGAGATACTGGTAACCCTGTCAAATTTACTGGTAACCCAGCCAGAGATACTGGTAACCCAGGCACAGATATTGGTAACCTAGCCAGAGAAACTCGCAACCCAGTTAGAGATTCTCGTACTCCAGCCAAAAATACTGGTAACCCAGCCAGAGATACTTGTAACCCAGCCAGAGGTACTGGTAATCCAGCTAGAGACACTTGTAACACAGACAGAGATACTAGTAACCCAGCCAGAGGTACTGGTAACCCATCTCCAGATACTTGAAACCCAGTCAGAGATACTGGTAACCCAGCCAGAAATACTGGTAACCCAGTCAGAGATTCTGGTAACCCAGGAAGAGAAACTGGTATCCAAGGTAGAGATACTGATAACCCAGTCAGAGGTACTGGTAACTCAGCCAGATATACTGCTAACCAGTCACACATACTAGTAACCAGGGGAGAGATACTCGCAACCTAGCAATAGATGCTGGTAAGCTTGCCACAGATACTGGGAAGCCATCCAGAGATACTGATAACCAAGCCAGAGATACTGGTATCTAAGTCAGATATATTCGAAATCCACCAAGAGATACTAGTAACCCAGTCAGAGATACTGGTAACCCAGCCAGAAATACTGATAACCCAGTCAGAGATACTGGTAACCCCGTCAGAAATACTTGTAACAGCCAGATATACTGGTAACCCAGTCAGAAATACTGGAAACCTTGCCAGGGATACTGGGAAGCCTTCTAGAGATACTGATAACCCAGCCAGAGATACTGATAACCTAGTCACACATTCTCGTAATCCAACATAGATATTGGCAACCTACCCAGAGGTAATGGTAACCTAGCCAGAGATACTGGTAACCCAGCCAGAGATAGTGGTAACCAGCCAAAGATACTGGTAACTCAGCCAGAGATACTGGTAACCCAGCGAGAGATACTGGTAACCCAGTCAGAGATTCTGGTATTCCAGCCAGAGATATAGGGATCGCTGTCAGACATGCTCGTAATCCAGCCAGAGATACTGGTAACCTAGCCGGAGATACTGGTAACCAAACCAGAGATACTGGTAACGCAGCTAGAGTTACTGGTAACCAAGCCAGAGATATTGGTAACCCAGCCATGGATGCTGGAAACACTGCTAGAGATACCGGTAACCCAGCAGAGATACCGGTAACAAGCCAAAGACACTGGTAACTTAGCCAGAGAAACTAGCAACCCAGTCAGAGATACTCGTAATTCAGCCAGGGATACTGGTAACCCAGCCAGAGATATTGGTAACCCGGAAGAAATACTGGTAACCCAGCCAGAGATACTGGTAACCCAGCCATAGATACTGGTAACTCAACCAGAGATAATGGTAACCCACATAGAGATACCGGTAACCGAACTAGAAACACTCGTAACCCAGCCAAAGTTACTGGAAAACCAGTCAGAGATAATGGTAAACCAGCAACACATACTCGCAACCCAACCAGAGATACTGATAACCCAGCCAGAGATAGTGATAAACTAGCCAAAGATACTGGCATCCTAGTTAGAAATATTGGTAACCCAGGCAGAGGTACTGATAACTTAGCAAGAGACACTAGTAACCCAGTGGCACATATTCGTAACCCAGCCAGAGATTCTGGAAACCTAGCCAGGGATACTGGTAACCCAGCCAGAGATTCTGGTATCCCGGACTGAGAAACTATAAACTCAGGTAGAGAAACTGGTAACCCAGTCACGCATGCTAGTAATCCAGCCAGAGATTCTGGCAACCTAGCCAGAGATACTGGCAACGTAGCCAGAGATAGTGGTAACCTATCCAGAGATAATGGTAACCTAGCAAGAGATAATGGATACCTAGCCAGAGATACTGGTTACCCAGCCAGAAACATTGGTAACCCAGCCAGAGATACTGGTAACCCTACTGGAGATACTGCTAACCCAGCTAGAGATATTGGCAACCAAGTCAAAGATACTGGTGAACCTGTCAGAGATACTGGTAACCCAGCTAGAGATACTGGTAACCCAGTCAGAGATACTGGAAGCCCAAGGAGACACTGGTAACCCAGTCACACATACTCGTTATCCAACAGAGATATTGCCAACCTAGCCAGAGATAATGGCAACCTTGCCAGAGATAGTAGTAACACAGACAGAGATACTGGAAACCCAGCCAGAAATACTGGTAACCCAGCCAGAGATACTTGTAACCCACAAAAATACTGAAACCCAAAGGTAGAGTTTCGGGACCCCAACAAAGAACTTGAATCCAGCATAGATCTGGTAACACACCAAAAACCTGGAACCCATCAAGATACTGATAACCCATCAAGAACTGGTAACCCAACAGAGATCCGGGAAACTCAGAACACAACTCAAAACTAACTGACATATTGGAAACCTGGCCAGAGAAAGGGGAACCTAGCCACGATAGTTTTAATCTACCCAAGATTTTAGAAAAACACCAAAGATACGGGGTAACCCGGCAAAGAAGGGTAACCAGCCAAAATGCTGAAAACACAGCCAAAATACGGCATCCCAGCCATGGTTTTACGGGAACCCACCAAGATAGGGGCCACTCAGCATATCCCTTTTAACCCAGCCAGGATACTGGTTACCCATCAGAGATACGTAACCCAACAGAGATACGGGAACCCAGCCAATTTTACTAGAAAACCCAGCCAGAGATACGTAACCCACCTGAAAATACTAACCCATAGGGGAAGGGGTAACCCCCAGATAAGATACGGGGAACACAGCCAAGATACAGATAACCCAATCAAAGGTTTGGGTAACCCTACCAAGATACGGGTAACCCGGGCAGAAACTGGTAACCCGGGCGAAATTTTGGGAAAAACCAAGCCGGGATCGGTAACCCAGCGAGAGAACCAAAAACCCAGCCAGACAAAATTGTAATAATGGTGACAAGGCCGACAACGGAAACCCACCCAAGATAGGGGAAAACCCATATAGAGAACTGAAAGCCATCAAGATAAGGAAACCCCACCA
Source organism: Cherax quadricarinatus (assembly GCF_026875155.1). Taxonomy (NCBI): domain Eukaryota; kingdom Metazoa; phylum Arthropoda; class Malacostraca; order Decapoda; family Parastacidae; genus Cherax; species Cherax quadricarinatus. The sequence continues at coordinate 36,958,838 of NC_069431.1, forward strand.
GAAACTAATAACCCAGTCACAATACTATAACCAAGCTAAAACTCGGGCCCCCCAGACAGGATCGGGTATCCCCAGCCAGAGTGCTGGTAACCAAACGAGATACTGGAAATCAAGCCAGAGATATGGTAATCAAACCAAAGAACGGTACCTGGGCAGAGATACGGGAAACCCACCCAAAAAGTCTGGTAACCCACCCAGATTTTGGGTAAGCCAGGCAGAGATACTATATCCCAGCCAGAAAAAAAACCACCAAACCCGGGTAACCCATCAAGATACTGGCAACCCACCGGGAAAAACGGTAACCAAGTCAGAATACTAGTTAGCCGGGTAGTGATACTGGTAACCCCGCAGAATACTTGTAACCAAACCACATATCTCGAATCCACCCAGAGTTTCCGCAACCTAACCAGAGATACGGCAACCTCCCAGAGATGTGAACCTACCCAAGAACTGGAAACCCCAGTCAATATATGGTAACCACAAGAATACTAAAACCAAGCAAGAATACTGTAAAAAGCTAGAGATAGGAACCCCACCCTGTGATACGGGAAACCAAATCAACATCTGGTAACCCCCCCCAAATACGGGTAACCCAGCCAAGATACTTTAACCCAGCGGGATACTGGAAAACCCAGCATAGATTCGGAAACCCAGGAAGGGTAACCCAGTCACACATACTCGAAATCCAACAAGATTTTTGGAACCTAGCCAAATACTAGTAACCCTCAAAGATACTCGTAATCCAGCCGAATACTGAAACAAAGCCAAAAAACTGAAACAAAGCCAAGATATTTGTAACCCAAAAGAAATACTGGAACCCATCAGAAATACTAAACTCACCAAAGGGATCGGAAAACCCAGTCCAAGGAACTGGTACCCCAACCAGATCGGTAACCCAGGCAGAATTTTGGGGAAACCTAGCCAGAGTTACTGGATTCCAGCCAGAAATCCAGTAACCCGCCAGACAAATTGTAACCCACCAGAGATAAGGGAAAACCCATCTAAGATACTGGCAACACGCCAAGATACGGGTAACCCAGGCAGAGATACTGAAAACCCGTTAAGATGCGGGTAACTCAGCCAAGATACTGGTAATCAGCCAGAATCAGGTATCCAAGCCAAGATACGTTAACATTCCCGAGACCGGGTAACCCAGTCAGAGACACTTTTTAACCCAGCCGGGGATACTGGTAGCCGAGTCAGAGAAACTGGTAACCCAGTAAAGATACGGGTAACTCAGCCGAGAAAACGGGTAAATCACCAGAGATACTGGAAAATTTCCCCGGGGTAGGGGTACCCCAGCCAAGAACGAAAAATTGCAATAGACCCTCGTAACCCAGTCAGATACTGGTAACCGCTAGGGATACTTAACAAGTCGAGATACTGGAAAACCCCCCCAAGATACTGGTAACCCATCAAAGATAATGTAACCCGCTTTAGATACCAGTATCACAACCAAGATGCAGGTAACCCAGAAAGAGATACCGGTAACATTGCCAGAAACCCTGGTAACCCAGTCAGAGATACGGGAAAACCCTAGCTGGGGATACGTAACCAAGCAAGATACGGGTAACCCACCCAAAAATACTGGAACCCAGTAAAAGAAAAAGGGGGGTAACCCACTGTAGATCCCATAAAAAACCAAGATGCTGAAAACCCAGCAAGAATCCCGGGAAAACATTGCAAGAGACCCGAACCCGTCAAGATGTTGATGACCACCGGGGATACGGAAACCAAAACCGGGATCGGTAACCAGCCTAAAACGGGTCCCCGAAGATTATGCAAGCCAGCAAAGAAACGGGTTAACCCAGTCAGAGATACGGTAACCCGGGTCAAAAATTTTGGTAACCCAGTCAAATACGATAACTCAGTGAAAGGTACTGCAACCCAAAAAAGATCGGTAACCCGGGCAAGAAACGACATAAAACGATACTGGTAACCCAGCCAAGATACGGGGAACCCAGTCAAAGATACTTTAACCCAGCGCATTACTCTAATCTAACAAGTACTTTTAACCTAGTCAGACACACTGGAACCCAGCCAGAGATACTGGCCACCCAGCGAGGTCCCGGGTAACCCACCAAAAAAAGGGTAACCCACCAAGGATACTGGTAACCCAGTCACCTTTCCCCGTTTTAAAACAAAATCGTAACCAAGCCAAGATACTTGTAACCCACCAGAGATACGCAACCCCAGTCAGAAAATATAACCCGTAAAGGGAACGGTAACCCAATAGAGACACTGGTAACCCCGGGTCGAGATTTTGGGTAACCCACCAAGATCCCGGGAACCCCTTTCAAAAGTACTCGACCCCAACCATAGATACGGGTAATCCGGCAGAGATATTTGAAACCCTAATAAATACTGGAAACCACCAAGATACCAGAACCCAGCCAACATATTGTAACCCAGCTAGACATAATTGCAACAAACCAAATAACGAAAACCCCAGGCAAATACTTTCACCCAGCCAGGAACTCTTAACCCGGGCAGAATACTGCTAAACCATTAGAGATACTGGGACCCCCCAGAACGGGTAACTTTGCCAGGACTCGGAACCCTCAGATACTGGTAACCCACCCAGGAACGGGAAAAAAGTCGAGATTTTGGTAACCCAGTTAGAGATACGGTAACTCACCAGAGATACTGGTGAATCACCAAGGTACGGGTATCCCACCCAAAGATACTGGTAACATTGCCAAAAAAACAATGGAAAAACCCCAGTCAGGGGTACTGGTAACCCAGCCAGGGATACTGTAACCAATCAGAGATACTAAAACCCAAAAGAAATTTTTTAACGCACAAAGAAAGGTAATCCACGGAGATCCGGGATCAAAACCAATAGCGGTAACCCAGCAAGAGATACCGAACCCAGGCAGAGAACATAACCAAGCCAGAATAACGAAAACCGAGCCAGAGATACGGTAACTCTCAGAAATACTGGTAAGCAGATAGAGATTCCAGAACCCAGTCAAGATACGGGAACCCCCAAGATACTGAAAACCCACCCAAAATACGGAAACCCAGCCAGAACACGGTAACCCAGTCAAACCTGGAAAACAACCAAGATAGGGTTTACACAGGCAAAAATAAAAGTAACTCTTCAGAGTATTGTAACCCGGCCATAGATACGGGTAACCGACCCAAGATGCATAAACCCATTTAGAGATACTGGTAACCCTCCCCTAATTTTGTTAACGCCCAAATACGGGTAACTACCAGATAAACCGTAACCCACCAAGATGGGGGAAAACCCACCCAAACTACGGGAAAAAAGGGGCTAAAATACGGAAACCCATCAAAGATACTCAAACCCACCAGAGGAACTGTAACCCAGTCAGTGATACTGGTAACCCAGTTAGCTATAACGCAACCCTGCCAGAAAACTGGAACCCCATCAAATACTGGAAACCCCCAGTCAGCTAAACGACTCCCTGCCCAGAAATATGGAAACCCAGCCGGGATACTGGAAACCCCAGCGAACATACGCACCAAATACTGGAACCTGCCGAAACCCGGTCCCCCAGCAAAGATGGGGAACCCCACCAGACATACGGGAAACAGCTAAAATCGGGAAAAACCCGTCAAAGATCTCGTAACCCACCAAGTACTGGTAATCCAGTCAGTGATACTGGTAACCCAGTTAGCTATACGGAAACCCCTCCCAGAAATACTGGTAACCCAATCAAAGATACTGGTAACCCATCAGTTTTAAACGACAACCCGCCAGAAATATTGGTAACCCAGCCAGAGATACGGGAAACCCACCAAAGATTTGGGAAAACTCAGTAGAGATACTGAAACCTAGTCAGAGATATTGATAACCCAGCCAAAATATGCGGGAACCCAATAAGTTCCCAACAACTAGCTAAGAACTGGTAACTGGGCCAGACAAACTGGTAACCAAGTCAAGATACGGAAACCCGCCAAGATACTGTAAACAACCAAGATACGGTAACCCATCAGAGTACTGATAACTTAGCAAAATTTTACTCGAAAACCCATTGACACTATTCGTAATCCAGCAAGGTACTGCAACCTAGGCATAGATACTGGTAAGCTAGCCAAGGATACTGATAACCCACCGGGGATACGCTAATAAACCCAATTTTACTGTAACCCGGCAAGAGAAAGGAACCCGGGCGAGATAATAAAAAAACCGTCAGAATAATGTAACCCAATCACACATCCGAATGCAGCCAGAATTCTGGCAACCTTGCTAAATACTGAAAGCCTACCAGGATGGGGTAACCATCAGAGTAATGAAACCTACCAAAACGCTGGTAACCCAGCAGGAGTACGGTCCCAGAAAGGGAATACTGGAAAAACATCAGAGATACTTTTAACCCCCCGAGGTACTTGAAACCCAAAATCACATATTCTCGTAATAAAGCCAGAAAATTTTGGCAATTTAAAAGAGATACTTGTAACATAGCCAGATTTACTGGTAACCCAACCAAGATAGACTAACCCAGTTTGATAGGAACCCACCCAGAGTCATTGGAAACAAAGGAAGTACTTGAAAACCATCAGAAAATACTGGTAACCCACCAGAGATGATAGAAACCCGGGAAAAATACTGTAACCCAGTCAGAAAAAATTTAAACCAGCCCATAGATGATGGAAACCCGGCCAACTACTCGAAACCCCCGCCAGATATCCTAGTAACCTAGACAAGAAAACTTTTAAACACAGTCAGAATACGGTAAAACAGCCAGAAAACGGGTAACCAAGCAAACTGGTAACCAAAAAAATTTAAACCCCAAATGGGCGAACCCAAACCTAAGAAACCAAACCAACAGGTCTGGGAACACAAAAAAGAATTTTTTAACCCATTGAGATCGATAACCCAGTCAAGACACGGTAATCCTGCAAGATACGGTAACCCAGTCAGAATCGGGTAATCCAGTAAGAGATAATGAAACTCAACCAAATTCGGCAACCAAGCCATAAAGGATGCTGGAACCCAAAATAGAATCGGAACCCACCCCGGATACAGTAACCCAGTAAGATACTGGCAACCCGCCAAGATACTGCAACCCCCGACAAAGATGCTGTAACCCCGAGATACGGGAACCCCCAGTCGAGATGCTTTAACCCACCAGAAATACGGAAACCCAGCTAGGATCTGAACCCGGCCAGAGATACTTTTAAAAGCAGCCAGAGATACTGGTAACTTATCAAGTACAGGAACCCATCGAGATGTTTGAAACGCAGCCAGAAAAACTGTAACCCAGCGAGAGCATTTTAACCCGGCCCAAGATACGTTAACGCACCCGGATACTGGAACTTAGTTAGAGATACGGGTAACCCAGCCAAAGGGGAAAAATTCACCCAAGACACGGGTAAAATGCCAAGATACGGGAATGCAGCCAGAATACTGGAAACCAGTAGAGATACTGGTAACCAATTTAAGAACCGTAACCGAAACAGAGACAACCGGAAACCCAGTCAAAGAAACTACTAACCCAGTCAGAAATACCGGAACCCCACCGAAATAATGGTAACCCTAGTAAAAAGATCGTTAATCCATTTAGAGTACTGGTAACCCAGCCAGAGAACCAAATGCACCAGAGAAACTAGAAACCCACCTAGAGATACGGAAACCAGTTAAGAACAAACCCAGACAGAAACTGGAAATCCACTCAGAGATACCGGTAACACGCCGAAAAAAGGTAACCCATTCAGTGATAAGGGACCCAAACCCACCATCCGAACCCCAGATAGGATAGGAACCCCGGTCAGAGAAACGGGTAACCCCCCCAAGATACGGTTAACCCATCAAAATACGGGTAACAATGCCGTAAACCAGGAAAGGATTCGGAAACCCTAGCCAGAGAAAACGGAACCCAAGCCATCGACACTGGTAACTCTGCCGTAGTATGGAAAGGGCAGCAGGATACTGGGAAACCCAGTCAATATCGGTTTTCCGGCAAAATAATAGAAAACCAAGTCAAGAAAAGGTAACCCACCAGGATTCGGGTAACCCAGCAAAAGATGCTGGAACCCGCAGAGATGCGGGTAACCAACCAGATATCCTGTTAACGCAGTCACATTTTCTCGTAATCCAGCAAAAATATTGGAAACCTACCCAAAAGGATAATGGTAACCTAAAAAGAAAAAAGGTAACCCAATCAAGAAAGGGTAACCCAGCAAATACGGGAAAACAAAGCCAGAGTATGGTAACCCAATCAGAGATATGTAACCCAGTCACACACACCCCAAAAAAACCAAAAGGAATTGGAACCTAGCCAGAGAAAGGGTAACCCAGCCAGAGGTACTGGTAACCCCAGCCAGAGATACTTGAAAAACCCAGTAAAAAGATCATGGTAACCCAGAAAGAGAAACCAGTACCCTCGCCAGAGAAGATAGAAAACCCAGAAAGAAAACCCGGAATCAAGCGAGAGAACTGGAACCAGCGAGAGAACGGTAACCCAACAAAGGCCCCGGGAAAACCCATCTAGAGTTCCACAATCTCAGCCAGAGATGGGGGGTAACCCCAAAAGAGATCCTTTTAACGCGGGAATAAATTTTGGAACCCTAGCCAAGATACTGGTAACCCAGTCAAGATACTCTTAATCCGCCAGAGATACTGGTAACCTGCGAGTACTTGTAACCCACCAGAGATACTGAAAACCCAGCAAGATATACGGTAACCCAGCCAGAGATACGTAATATTCCCAAGATTCGGGAACCTAACGATATTACTGGTAACCTGGTCAGAATAGGGGTAATAAAAAAAAAAGAGAACGGAAAACCCACCCAAGATAATGGTAACCCGCCAGAGATCCCAGAAACGCAACAGAGATAATGGTAACACATTTAGAGACACGGGTACCCCATCGGATTCGGGTCCCTACAGAGATACTGGAAAACCCTGTCAGAGATACTCGGCCACAGTCAAGAAAAAAGGGTAACGAGAAAGAGATACTAAAAACCCAAGAGAGATGCGGGAAATCCACCACAAAATTTTTTGGCAACCCCAGCTTGAGATTCGGGAACCCAGCTAAGACACTGGAACCCCTGTCATAGATACGGGGAACCCAGTCAAAAAATCTGGAAACCCAATCAGAGACACGGGTAACCCAGTCAGAGATGATGGAACATGCCAGAGACATAAAAACCCAGAGAAGATACTTGTATCAGAGCCAAGTATTGGCAAACATTTGAGATACGGGTAACCCCGCCTTTAGATATGCTAAGCCACAAAAATACTGGTAACGTCGCAGAGAACGGGTAACCCATCAGAGATACTCGTTTTTAAAAACGAGATACTCTTAACCATCAGAATATGAAACCCCAGCCAAATGTGGGTACCCAGCCAAAAGTTACCGCAATCCACTAGAGATCGGGTAACTCGGCCAGAAAACGGGTAACCAAGTCGAGATACTGGAAACCTAAGGCAGAATTTGGTAACCCAGCAATAATACGGAAAAGCCAGTCAGATATACGGAAACCCAGCGAGATACTGGAAAACTTAGCCAAATTACACATTCTAATCCACCAGAGATACGGGCCCCTAGGCTAGTATGGAAACCTACCCAAAGGATAAGATAACCCGCCGGGATACTCTAATAAAACCAGAGATAAGGGAAAAACCCGGCGGAGAAAACTGGTAACCCGGAGAATAATGATAACCCAGTCAGAGATCTGGTAACCAAATCACATAACTGTAAGTCCCAAGTTCTGGAACCTTGCCAAGATATGATAACCTTGCCAGTGATACGGGTAACGCAGCCAGGAGGGGAACCCACCCAGGTACTGGAAAAAACCCAGCCAGGTACGGTAACCCGTCAAAGATTTTGTAACCCACTAGAAAAACCCCAGTACACTCCAAGATGAGGGTAACCCAGGAAGAATCCCGGAAATCCCCAAGACACTGGAAACCAGACAAAGCCCTGGAAACCCAAAATCGAGATAAGTATCTAAAACAGAGATGGGTAACCCCAAGAGATCCTTTAACCCAGGAATAGATATTGGTAACCAGTAAAGGATGCTGGTAACCCAGTCAGAGATGCTGGTCCCCTCAAGATAACTGGTAACCCAGCCAAGACCCGGTAACACTGCTGGGAATTCTGGAAACCTAACAGAGATACTGGAAACCATCAAGTCTAGTTCCCCCGGTCAGAGTACCTTTAACACAAAAAGATACTGGTAACCCCCACAAATAATGGAAACCCAGCCAGAGATCCACAATCTACCAAAGAAATGGTAACACTCTGAGACATTTTAAACCCAGTCATAGTTTCCCGGAAACCCATCAGGATACTGGTAACCCTGTCAGGAACGGTACACAGCAGAGAAAAAAGGTAACGAGCAAGAGATATAAAAACCCCAGAAAAGGATACTGGAATTCCAGCCACAGAATTTTGGCAACCCAGCTTGAGTTCGGGAACCCAGCTAAGACACTGATAACCCAGTCATAGATTTGTAAGCCAGTCAGAAATATGGTCCCAAATAAAGGACAGGAAACCCTCAGAGATATGGTAACACTGCCGAGACAGTAATAACCCAGAAGAGATCCCTTGACAGACCCCAGAGATATTGGCAAACTATTTGAGAAATGGTAACCAGCCATAGATACGCAACCCAGCAAGAAATACTGGTAACGCCGCCAGAGATAGGTAACCCGTAGAGATCCTCGTAATTAAGACAGAGATATCCTTAACCTAGTCAAGTACTGATAACCCCAGCAAAATGTGCTGGAACTCACCCAAAAATTTACCGGCAATCCAGCTAGAGAACGGTAACCCCGGCCAAGGATACTGGAAACCCAAAGTCAGAGAACGGTAACCTGGGCAGACTATGGTAACCCAGAAATATATACTGGAAAGGGGCCATCAGATAAACTGGTCCCCGCAATACTGATAATTTAGCCAAAATTCACATTTTCGAAATCCAGCCAAATACTGGAAACCTAGGCATAGATCTGGTACCTAGCCAAGGATTGATAACCCAGCCGGGATACTGCAAAATAAAACCAAAAAATTGGGTAACCCGGCGAGAGAAACTGGTAACCCAGGCAGAGAAATGAAACCCATCAGAGATGCTGGTAACCCAACACCATCAGCCCACCGAGCGCCACCCAACACCACCCAGTACCACTAGCAGCCCCCAGTCCCATCCAATCCCACCTAGCACCACCCAACCCATGGCACTACCAAAAACACCTCCAACACCAGTACTACCCAGCCCACCCAAACACCACCCGCACACCCAACACCACCCACACCACCCAGCACCACGAGGCAACCCCCAGCACTGACTGTGGGTTGCTGCGGGGATATCCTCATTGTTCTCCTGAATTACCGCTTCATTACAGCCTCGTATGCTCCATTTGTAGCGAATGATTTTTATATGTGTTTATGAATGTATATGCACACATTTATGTTGTAAACCCAGTTTAAGTCGTAAGAAAAACTGTGAAGAATAATATCAAGGGGGTTTTGAAAGGGGTTCGAACCGGTGTCCCCACCTAATTGAATTTATTTAAATTGTGGTTGCATGGGTCGATTCATAGCTCCTGGCCCCGCCTTTACTGGTCGCCCTATCCCCTTTTTTCCCTGTTTCAGAACTTTACATATCTCTTCTTAAAGATAATATGGACCCTGCCTCCACTACCTCACTATCCAGACTATTCCACTTCCGACATCCCTGTGACTCATATGAGCTTCAACTTCCAACGGGACCCTCGGGAACATCTTGCTCTGCCACCTTGTTATTCCTTTCAAAAAGGCGTTTTACAAACTCAGGAAATCAAGGCCTGTTAACCTGATAGACAAAAAATTTGGAGCAAAAAAATACAACTGAAATCTTTGAACTGTATTTTCCCTTCGCCAAGTAAAACAGAAGTAGCACTTATCAATAATCAGCAAAATACGTAATACAAGTACATCCCCGGGTGCCAAGGCAAAACAGCACCAAGACAAGAGACAACCTGCTTCAACCCAGCTGAATTAATATACAAGGGTGAAAACTGATGGAAACCCAAATCCCCTTTACGTGCCAGATCCACATTATGTTTGGGGCTAAACCCTAGGAATGATCTGACGATGGGGCCCCCTTAACGTCAGCTTTTAATGCCGGGTTTCGCTGGTTGGGGGTGCCTATTTTGAAAAGGTGAACATGCTCCGAATAAAGGGGTTAATGACACTCCCCCCCCAAGAGGGTCAGGACTAGGCTTCCACCCCATGGGTAAGTGCCACCATGGGACCGTTAAAATAATGGGCCCAAACCTTTCCCCAAACCTCCCCCTCTTTAGTAAAGCTAAACTTTTCTCGAGACATAAGTCCAGTTTAAAGTTAGATTTGACAGCAGACAATAGGGCTAACTGGGTCCAAGAACCTGCGGACGGTAGCAAAATATCCACTCCAAAAAAAAACCCCCACCAAATTAAATTAAATAATATTCAAAGGGGAAAAAAGAGCTGGCTCACCCAAAGTCCTTAACACATCCTTACCTAATACTTTTAAATTCTAGACAAAACATCAGCCGTATATTTTCTTTGCCAGCAATGTGCATAATGCATGTTTATAGGGTTTGCAGCTGAGACCCCCACTGCATAAATCTTTTGTTTGGTTCTATGGAATGAAGTATACCAAAGGGATTGGTCACTATAGACTGTCCACCAGATATGGCCAAAAATTTAGGTGAGGGCTTTTTTTTCAATTGCAGATTAGGTCCTCTGGGGGGGTTTGATTTGCAGAGTAAGCCACCGGCGCAGCCCATCCCCCCCAGATTGCAAAGTACCCCCCTACCTCTGATTCTCAAGCACAACCTTAATGTAAAAGGTTTTGAGAAATCGGAGCCCAAAAGAATGGGTGCAGTACAAAGAATCCATTTTGCTTTATTGAAGGAGTCTGACATCTGGGGCCCCTTTAAAGGGACTTTGTGCGGGTAAGGAGGTTAGGGGATAATACTGGAATAAAATCAAGATTGATGGACTGACCACATCGACCAAAGGGTGGGGACTGATTACCTCATCTCCTCCTGTTCTTCAAGTTTTCCCCCTTTTTAGGACTGATGAAGCCACTGTGGGCGAAACGTTTCCTCATAAAATACCCAAGGTTGCTATGTGTCTAATTTATTCAACGTGTCGGGTTTTAACCCTTCATCACATTTAAAGCTTGTGTCGTCTCACTTTCTTAAAAAATTTGGGGCTCATTTTCTGTCTTCCAAAACCCCAGGTAGTTTTCCCCGTTTTGATAGATTGGGTTGAAGATTGTTGTTAAAGTAAAAAAGAGTTCTTTGTGTATGTGCGCTGGCTGTATTTTGCACGGTACTGTTTAGACTTGCTGGAATGGTGACAGTATCATCACGACCGTGCGAATCTTACACCTAGAGTGATGGATTTTTTAACACAGTGGGACCCCCTCTTGCGTGATGGGGGGTGCAGTAAATTACTGCTTTCACTAAGTAAAATGTTATGTAGAAAAGGGGGCAGCGCCCTTGCCCCAACTCTACTTAATAGTAGCAGCAGCAGTTTCTGGTCCCCCCCCAGCACTTCCCCGAGACTCGCAAACTTAGCATCTCAGTAACAGTGGCGCAGTCATCACCCCCTCAAGTCACACATGTAAAAAATTTCCCTGTAATAAAAAAGTGTTAAAACACACGTAAATAAACGACCCGATATGGTATATTAAAATAGCAGTGAACAAAAACCCCTTTTCGCCGCCTGTGTTTAATACTCAGCAAGTTACTCTGTAATGAACAATTTACAAGTTTATGATCCAACATTCATAATGATTCTTTATGAAGATATATAAATCAGTGATAAATTTAAAAAATAGTATCAAAAACTCTCACATAGGAGATGGGGAAACTAGACGACTGGTAGGTCCGACTTGGACCATTTTCAAAGTCATATTAACAGGGGATTGTGCCTTTTTTCTTCAAAAATGTACTATTATGCATCATGAGATTTTAATGTCCAATTTTATGGGTAGTATTGTGCACTTATGACCTTTTTGGGTTTAAGCATAGTTTTGATAAATAATAAAGTATAGTATGAGAGAATATAACAATTGAGCAATAAAAAAATTATTTTCATGGTAAAGTCAGATTATTTTCCAAGGGGGTGTAGTGTGGGACTATTGTGTAGTGTGGCACTCTTGGGAGGTGGGGATCTCATGTTTGGCCTCCCCCTTAGTGTAGTTGGCACTTTAGTTAGTTGCACTCTTAGTGTAGTGTGGCACCTTTGTGTAGTGTGGCATTTAGTGTAGTGTGGCATCTCAGTGAGTGTGGCACCTTATGTAGTGTGGCACATTAGGTAGTGGGCATATTATGTAGTGTGGACTCTTAGTGATTTGGGGGACTCTCAGTGAGTGTGGACTCTTAGTGTAGTGTGGCACCCTTTGTGTATGTGACATCTTAGTGTAGTGTGGGGATCTTAGTGTAGTGTGGGATCTTAGTTAGTGTGGCAACCCCAGGTAATGTGACACTCTTAGTGTAGGTGGACTATTAGTGTAGTGTGGACTATTGTGTAGTGGGCCTCTTAGTGTAGTGTGCCCCTCTCAGTGTAGTGTGGGGACTCTTTTTGTAGTTTTGGCACCTTATTAGTGTGACACTTTATGTAGTTGGGACTCTTTGTAGTGTGGCACTCTTAGTGTAGTTGGCACTTCCGTGTAGTGTCACTCTTAGGGGTGTGGCACTTTATGTGTTGGGGACTTTAGTGTAGTGTGGCACTCTTAGTGTAGTGCGGGACTCTCAGTGAGTGTGGCCCTTTAGTGTATGTGCATCTTAGGTAGTGTGGACTCTTTGTGTATGCGGCACTCTCAGGTAGTGTGGCACCTTAGTGTAGTGTGGCACCTTTTGTGTAGTGTGGCACTCTTAGTGTAGTGTGGCATATTTGTGTAGTGGGCACTCTTAGGTAGTGTGGCACTCTCAGTGTAGGTGGGACTTTGTGAGGTGGCATCTTATGTAGTGTGACACTCTTTTTGAGTGTGCACCTTAGTGTGTGGGCACTCTATGTATGTGCCTCTTAGTGTGTGGGCCTTCAGTGTAGTGTGGGGACTCTTATGTATTTTGGCACTTTAGTGTTGTGGCACTCTTAGTGTGTGTGGGACTCTCATGTAGTGTGGGCTCTTTTTGTAGGTGGCACTATTTGTGTGTGTGGGTCTTTTGTAGTGCGGCACCTTTAGGTAGTGTGGCACTCTTAGGTAGTGTGACACTCTTAGTGTAAATTGGCACCTTAGTGTATGTGGGGACCTTAGTGTAGGTGCACTCTTAGTGTAGTGTGGCCCCATTAGTGTAGTGGGCATTAGTGAGGTGGCACTTTTAGTGTATGTGGCACTCTTTGTGGTGTGGCATCTTATTTTTATGTGACACCCTTAGTGTAGTGTGGCCCTATTAGTGTAGGTGGCACTATTGGTAGGTGGCACCCAGTGTAGTGTGGGACTCTCAGTGTAGTGTGGACTCTTAGGGGTAGGGGGGCATTTGTTAGTGTGCACTCTTAGGGAGGTGGCATTTTGTGTATGTGGGACTCTTAGTGTAGTTGGGACCCATTAGTGTGGGACTCTTAGTGAGGGGCCATTTGTGTATTGGCACTTTGTGTAGTGTGGCACCTTAGTGTAGTGCGGGACTCCCAGTGTAATTTGGGACTCTTAGTGTAGTGTGACACTCTTTGTGTAGTGTGGGCACCTTTGTGTTGTGCGGCACTCTCAGTGTGTGTGGCACTCTTAGTGTAGTGTGGCACTCTTTGTAGTGTGGCACTCTTAGGTATGTGGCACTATTAGGTAGTGTGGCATCTTGTTAGGTGGCACTCTCATGTAGTGTGGCACTCTTAGTGTAGTGTGGCACTTTATGTGTGGAACCCTTTTTAGTGGGCACTCTAGGAGTGGGCCTCTTAGGTATGTGACACTCTTTTGGTAGTGTGCCTCTCAGTTAATGTGGCACTCTTAGTGTATGTGGACTATTTTGTGTGTGGCCCTTTAGTGTAGGTGGCACTCTCTGTAGTTTGGGGGTTTTAGTGTAGTGTGGCACTATTAGTGTAGTGTGGCCTCTTATGTAGTGCGGGGACTCTCAGTGAGTGTGGCACTCTTAGGGAGTGTGACACTCTTTGTGTAGTGTGGGACTTTAGTGTAGGTGGCACTCTTGGTAGTTTAACACTCTTAGTGTGTGTGGCTATTAGTGTATGTGCAAACCCCTTTTGGTAGTGTGGATCTTAGTGTATGTGGCATTTAGTTAGTGTGGCACTCTTGTGTATGTGACACTCTTAGTGTAGTGTGGCACTCTTATGTATTGGGACTCTTAGTGTAGTGTGCACTCTTAGTGTAGGTGGCACTCTTAGTGTAGGTGGGTACTTTGTGTAGTGTGGCACTCTTTTACAACTTGGCAGTGTTGTTCCCGTGTAGTTTTTCTATCAATTCAAAATTTCTTTTTTAGTTTTCCGACATAAGGATGCAGGGACTAACCACAGTTCTCTGGAGTTTTTTTTTTTTTTTTTACTTTTTATGTACATTTATTTTTCTACATTTAGTTATGTTACATTTATTATGTCTATATTGAGTTATCTCTTATTTGTTATATCTACACTTAGTTTTTATCTACTTTTTTATGTGTATATTTAGTTTTGTCTATATAATTTTTTACATTTTGTTATGTCTATTTTTATTATGTCTACATCGCTGGTGGAGGAAATATGCCGGTCCTTGTAGCTGTCGTCTGCCCCACCTTTCCATCCCCTTCCCTAGTCAAAACCTATTCCCCTGCCCCCTTTACCAATTTGCCGGAGACCCCGGGGTTGGGGTTCGTACGTTGGGTTTTGGGGCGTCAGCATTTAAAACCTGGTTTATCAACCTTAATCCCCCTGGGAGGCCTGGTCAAGCACTCGGGCACGGGGCGTTGCCTTCGATAGACCCACTAGGTAATTCTCCCAAAACATACAACAAACTGAAAAAAAATTTCAAAATCACCTTCATGGGTTTTCAGTGGGAGTTGTTTAGACTCTGAACATCCCAAATGCAAGACAGTTTTACACTGCTAACTCCAGGGGGTCCCCATTTACATCCATTGCCACAAACTCCACAAACAAGCATGCTTGTTGGGGGGATAAGCAGTCAGGTCTTCGGGTGAGTGACCGCTAACAAAGGCCGGCAACACTCAAACCCCCATCGTCACCTCCCACTAACACCGCGCAAACACAATTCCCCAATTACGGCGAGGTATTCATGGTAGCACTTTTTCATTATACCAACACAACCCAACACCAAGAAATAAAAAAGGGGAGCAGCCAGACACAACTGCCCGATCCACCCCCCACCCTCAGAAGAGGGGGATGTTGGATTAAAGCCGTGGGAATACTCGAGGGTCATCAAAAATTGCATATTACCTCTTCCCCCCACATCAAAATAATCCTTTTAAGAGGATTAAATGAACTCTTAGTATATTCACTTACATGAGAGACATAACCTCTTTGGGCATCATCATGTACACTGAGAGATATACACCTCTTGGGTATACATCAAGTACACGAAAAAATATACACCCTTGGTGATACTCCTGTTTAATGAGGAAAATCACCCCTTGGGGTATATATCGCTTTCAGGAACGGGTTTGGGGAAATGGTACTCACTATTCCAAATTATCACTAATTATCTATAAACATTCATCGCTCAAAAACCCCGGGAGAGTGAATGTGAGCTGAGCCCCGCCCCCGCTGTCGCTGGGCACCTTGATTTTTGCCCCAAAAGGCACACAGGGTAGACGACGGGAAACCTGTCGCATTGAAGTGGTTCTGGAGCTGTGTATGCCCATTCAGCTCAGCTTTTTAAAATGCCCCATCTCAGGGGCACATACGGTATAGCAAATGAAGAGCTGTATGGTTAGCTTGAAAAGGGGGGGAACCCGATCTTCATGAAGTTTGCAGCGCTAGTGATATGAAGAAAGGTCGCCAGATTTAGGGAATTTTATGTCAGTGAATCCTGTTGATGGTGGGCTTCCCTGACTGTCCTTAATACAATGGGTGAAGATACAGAATGTCCCATTGGGGAGAGGCAAAACCCACATGCCATGTTTGAAAAATATTGGACAGTTCACTTGCGATGTTTGGAAGTGGGAAGGAAGGATCACATGCGGGATGCCCGAGAAAGTTTTCTGAAAAGAATGACGGGGTCCCATTCCTTTCCCACAAGCAACTTTACGACTTCAGGAACAAATATGGTGACCTATGGGGGCAAAGACATACTTGTCGTTGTGGGGCCTATGACCACATTGGTGCAGTGTGTTCGACGGGAGGGTTCGCAGGGGAATGATCACTTAACCCCCCCTTTTAGGGTTTTCGTCGTACTAGTATCTTACCGTAGGGGTTTTTGACGTACTAGTACGATAAATTCTAGCGGCCCAAACTCGCGCGAAAAAGGGTGATAGGGCCCAGGGGGAGAGAATGGGTCTCGTGGTCAGTGTGCGGGTAGAAAAAAATTGGGACCCAGTGGTGCTTGTGGGAATGCCCTCTTAGTAAAAATGTCCCCAGCCTCCGGAAGAACTCCCCACTCCCGGCGAATTGGGAACTTTTGTTCCCCGTGACAGTTTTTAATAGTGATGGAAGTGCCAGTGAAGATGAGTTTCGTGGTTTTTGGAGGTTTTGACCAATTAAAGACCCTAATATCGGTTAATATGAAGAAAAACCCAAAAACGACCCCAGCCTCCACCTTTTGGGCGGGCCCTCGTTTCACGTTCTTTTTCCAGAACCCAAGGGAAACTTCTATTTTCCCAAAAACCCCGACTCAATGAGGCATGGGGGGATAAGTGTTTGTGAATATGAACACAAAACTCTTCAAAATAGTTCCATAGTAAGTGAGTCAATATTCCCCCGGGGAAACGTCAGTATATACGACGATAATGCGCTTGAATGTGCCATAGCTATTTTCCAAGGGGGAAAGGTTCTCGGAGTACATCCCGTGGCTGTACAACAGGAACAGACAGTGAAAATGACGAAGATACTGTTGCAATTGGGATGGAAAATGTGCGTGGTGGTAGTGGTGCCGGCGGTGAGGCACCAGCAGTGGGCCATGCTGCCACCCACGCTGCCACCCCCACGCCGCTGCCTCAGCTGATCTAGAACAAAGGCCACCATCCCCCCACTCCCCCACCACACCAGCCTCCACAACCACAACCTCCACAACCACAACCTCCACAACCACAACCACCTTCTTTTCCAGTACCCACCCAGACCGCACCGGGATTGGCAGAAGCGTAATTTTTTTTCCAAACCCCCCACATTGAGGCAGCCAAAGTGGAATACGGCCATCTTGTAACTTGGGAACAATCCCACGAACTAAAATGTTTCGAGTTATTTTTGACGAACCACTGAGAAAAGTATGTCAGGGGAAAGCAACACATACACATAAACCCATGCAAACACAATACTTTCACCAAAACACGTCTACACCAGGGAAGGAGCAACTGGGCGACTGTTCTTTCTTTGCCACAATAATCTTTGCCACATGTTATAAGCACAAAGTGAAACATACTGGCAACAGACCCCCCCGATTGCAACACCAGGTTTAGTGATATAAGCCAGTAATCGTTTTTGTGCTAAGACGTAGTTTCCTTTCTAGATAAAACCAGGCCTGACAGAACTGAAGGTTTATAAGATTAGGAATGTGTTTGTTTATCGAAACAAAAATTTCAGTACTCATTTTTACCCTTCAGGAAGCTTGAATTGAGATCTTTGATTTTTTTTTCAAAGGAAGGATTTCTTTCAAGCGTACATACCAAGCAAGAGGAAACGCTTTGGTATAAATTGTTTGTGCTTTTGATTGTTACAGTGGCGGGTATTGGATATTATTGGTAACCTGGAAGTTATACATTCCCAAAATCCAGGAAGTTATTGGCACTCGGTGATTGGGGTTGAACTGATTAGAACCTTACCTTGGGTAAGGGGCATAAAATTAATTACAGTAATGTCATCCCACCCCTCACTCAGTAAATTTTTTGCGAGTGAAACGACAGATTGTGTGGCACAGTGCGTGAAAATCAAAAAACATACCCCGGGTTTGATGCTGGCAACTCCGCAGAGGTAGGTGCAGGGTTTTTGTGCCATGAAAACATGGCATTTTCGGGGCATGAAAAGGGTGCACATGTTGTCATCAATTCACCCTAATGAAATGGCAGACAGGGGCAGGCCAGAAAGAGAGAGAAAATGAACCCATTCTAAAACCTCAGCTTTGATTGTTACCCCTTCAACATGCGTTCATGGAAAATTGACATGCAATTGGGTTTGCTGATTGTGTTCGCAAGAGTTATAAGTGGTACTCAAATTTTTTTTTTTTTTTTTCCATCTTCTGGACATTTCCTGCCAATGCTTTAAAGTAAAGATGACACCAGAAAAAAAACCAAAGTAACGGCGAAAATTCTGTTTGTCGTCACGGGCAAATAGTATTCAAGTACCAAGGAAATGCACCCGCAATTGACCGCCCCCCAAATTATCAACAACTACCGGGCCCTCTGAACAGGGTTTACACTTCCCGGTAAACGCCTGCTTCTGCTTTTAAAAAAAAGGCTAGAAGAGTTACTCTGTTCACATACAAAAAAAGCCCCCGACAAAAGCAGAGCACTCGTTTTATGTGTGAGGAGGCAAAAAAATCCACTGTGCATGACACCCCTGTTTCAAAGACTCCACAGGCTGCAGAACTTTTGAAACATGTCCTGTGCTGTATAGTGTATATAAAATAAAAAAAAAGTAATAAACAACATTTTATAATTTTTTGTTTGTGTAAATATTTTCTGTAAACAAAAAATGAAACAGTTTTACGCCCCTTTTTTTTAGTATTGAAAAAAAATAAATTACAAAAAAGATCATGTTGGCCTCAGGGCCATAAAATTACTCAGAAAAAAAAAATTTAAAAAAATTGAAAAATACATAAAAAAAATAATAGAAAAATACCCCGGGGGGGCGGCAGTCGGCCTGTTCCAATGATGTTTATTTTGGCAAATTTTCACACCTCCCCTATTCGGTAAGTTTGACGTTTTAAAATTTTTTTTTAGCCCCATAAGTTTAGAAAAAAATCTCAATTTTTTCATAAGAAAAAAAATTTTTTTTTTTTTTGAAATTTGGCCGAACCCTAGAAAAAAGTTTTCGGGAAAGGGCCCCCGTCGACCCCCCCAAAGGTTTAAAAGGGGCACCGGAGGAACAGGAGAAGACCTAGGAGGAAAAACCGAGAAGCCTCCCCTTTTGGTAATGCTTGTAGCGTGGGGTGGACGAGGGAGAATTATGGAGGGAGAGTGTGTAATGCTTTCCCGGGAAGCCGAATCTTTTTGGGGCCGCTTGGTAGGACAGGGGCATGGAGACCACCATTGACACAGTGCTTTCCCCGACCTGTTAGGAAAACCCCAGGTGAGGTCTCCCTTTTAGGACTTTTGGGGGGCCCTGGGGTTGTGTGGTTCTGGGGAGGTGTGGGGGCCGTTGAGGGTCACGTTGATTGCTTTTGCGAGCTGTACTAGGTGGCAGAAGTGCACGCAGAGGGGTTCCGGGAGGGTTTGGGGAAAAGGTAAGGGGCAGGAAGGAGCGATTGCTCTCAGTATGGAAGAATATGTCACCCTGGCACAGCATTTGTAAAAAGGTTTGAAGAATGTAAGGAGTGTGGCCTCGAGTATCCAGGGGGAAGAACCTGTGAAAGGGGTCCCCCAAAGGGAAAGGGGGGGGAAGGGGGGGCAGCAGTGCATAAAGGCAAAAAACCCCCTCGACAGCTTCAAAATCCCTCACTATAAATAATAATGGATTTAGAAAAAGAAAGGAAGTGTGCAAGGGGTTTTTTGGGGTAATGTTGTGTTTGTCAAGGCATAATCACAACCGGTTTATGTTGGTGATTGAGGGGGAACACTTACATGGGCACACCGCTGAGATTAAAGGAGGTTTTTATTTTGATGAAGGAGGGAGCCCGTTTACTGTAAACACTGTGAGGAGGGGGGAGGGGAGGGTTATACAGTATGGGATGTGGGGAAGGGGAGAAGGGCACCTTTTTTTTTTGTGTTTTTGGCCCCGGAGAGGGGGCGGGGTGGGTTAAAAGGGGGGGAAAAATTTTAGTATTTGGTTATCACAGAGGTCATTTCGGGATGCTACATTGGGAGGAACTGGAATTGTGTGGTCCGCCCTAGGATTTTTGGGGGCCTAGGGGGCAGGATATTGTTCTGGCTTTTGAGGGGGCTGTTACTGGGCCGGGGGACAGACTTACAGACAAAAAAACAGTGGTACAGAGAGAAATGTCTTGGATGTGGTCTTTTCAAATCACAGGGGGGTTTTTGGGGGAAATTTGGGATGGGAGGGATTGTCAAAACAGGTATAAGAGCTTTTGGAAATGAATGTTTGTTACTTAAAGATGCGAAGGAGGGTCTTATTTGCATTTGTGGGAAAAGGTTGGGGAAAAGGGGTGAGTGGGAGGGGGTGTGTTTATTTGGTGGGATCCCTGGCGAGAGGAGGATTTGGAATTCTAGTATCCCAGGGAGGTTGAAAACCGCGTTTTGGGTTATTAGGTACTTGAGGGGCTTTTGGGGGAGTGTTATGAGAAAAAAGGGGGGGGGTGTGAGCCTCAGTGGCAGAATAGGGATTAAAGGATAGACTCGGGGATTTGCAAACAATGGTTCGATGTGGTAAGGGTTTTTTTTGGGGGGTTTAGGGGTGATATGGGGTATGGGCCCCTCGGCGTGGCCCCTGCAAGGGAGGCACATCGGGGCATTGCTATGGAAAGGTGGGGATTGTGGGTCCACAAGGAAAGGGGGGGGGGTAAGGGAGGGGAAGAGCTGGTTAAAATGGGGGGGAGGGGGGTTTTATGTAGAGTTTGGCATGTGTGTTATGAGAAGTGTGGAGTGAGTGGGGGGCATTAAGGGAGGGGGGAAAATTTGGGTGAGTGTGTGTTAAAGGAACAACAGGGAAAATTTTTGCGGGGAAATCGTAGAGGAGGGGGTTGGGGTGCAATTAAGGGCATGAGTTGGGGTAAGGCGCCGGGGATAAGGGCGCCGGGTGACTTTTATTCAGATTGGGGTGTACTAAAGGGAATTTTTTGGGAATTATTTTCATGAAGAAGAGTGGGGTAAATTGTAGTTTTGGTACCTAGGGGATAGGCAGTACACGGTGAGGGTTATCGGATGATGCCTCTGTGTTGGATACAAACTTTTTGTGAAAAAATTGGGGAAAAGTTTAAAGGGGTCATTGGGAAGGGTTTTGTAGGGGGACAATAGGGTATGAGGGAGACAAGTAAGAGGGGCATGGGCATTAAAAAATTTTTGAGGTACAAGGGGGGGAAAAATATTATCACTGGATTGGGGGGCGTGTATGATAGTTCAAAGGATGCTTGTGGGGAATCATGAGGTGGAGGGGTTTGGGGGGGAAGTAGTGAGTGGGTGTTAATTTATATCAGGGGGGTGGCATGTGTGTGCGATTAATGGGGGTTGGGTCGTGTGGTGCAGGGGGTTAGGGGATTGGGGAAGGCCCTTTTTGCCCTTTATCACAAATGCTATTTCCCATGTTTACAAAACCCCCTTTTTTACGGGCAGTGGAATAAGGGTTTACAGGAGGGGGGGAGGGAGGATCTGATTTTTTGGGAGCCCCCGGGTATCGAGGTTAATTTAACACACAGCCCTATTTAGTGGGGGGAAGGGATTGGAGGGTTTTGGGGAGGGTCGCGGATGTTTTTGGGTTGGGGGGCAACAGGTAGGGGCGGTAAAATGTGGAAAAATAAAAGTCATGGGATTAGGGGTTGAGGAAAGGGCTGGGGGGTGAGGGTAAGGGGGGCGAGGTTGTTTTTGGTTGTTTTTTGGGCCCTAAAGATTTTGCGGGGTGGGGGTATATGGGGGGCGATGAGTGGATGGGGGAAGGGGGTTTAAAATTTAAAAAGGGGTTTAGATAGAGGCGGGGAAGTTTGGACTGGTTTCCCGGCGGCCCAAAAAAATTTCTTTTGCTACACCAGAGAGTCATTGTGGTAAATTGTGAATATTTAGAAAAACTTCCAAGTATGGTGTAGGGGGGGATTTTGGGGGAGTTTGGGTTGGGTAGGGTTTTTTTTTTAAAATTTTTGGGGGTTGGGGGATGTTTTGGGAAAAAAGGAGGTGGGGGGTTTAAGGGGTTTCCCGGTACCCAAGGGAGGAGGGGGTTTAATTCATTAACGAAGGTTAAAAGCTCTCTGTAAAAAGCAAGGGTTTCCCTGAGGTCCCAGGGGAAAGGGGGGGGGAGGGGGGGGGGATTGTGCGAGAAGATATTTTGGAGAGGGGTGGAGGGGACGAGTTTTTCCGAATTGTCAGGAGTTTTGCTGTTTTTTTAATGCTCGCCCTAAAATCCGAAGAACATGGGGGTTTTGGGGCCCAAGAAGGGGGCTATGGCCTAGGGAGGCAGGGGCCCTGTGGAAGGGGCGTACCCGTTGAAATCTTGGGAAACGTTTGGGGACGGTTCAAAGGGTTGGGGTTTTCCCGGGCCCGCGTTTTGAGGGAGGTAATATATAGGTTCCCCACAGATCTTGCCGTTTTGGGGGGGTTTTTAAACGTAATAGACAGTTCAGGGAGGGTGGGGTGTTCAAGATTTTGGGGAAAGAGGGTTTGGTTTTTAAAATGTATTTAAAATTTTGGGGCCAAGTTATAGGGGTAGTGGGGGTTTGGGGGGGAAAAGTAAATTGGGTTATGTTGGGGGGGGGGGGGGGGGGGGTTGTCGGTTTTTAAGTTGGGGCCCCCTAAGTTTGGGATGTAGGTGGGGAAAAGGGGGAAGGTTTAAAAAAAAGGGCGGGGGGTTTTACTTGGGTTTTAAAATTTGGTCTTTAAATCGTGGTAAAGAAAAATAAAAGGGGGGGAAAACGTGGGGAAATGGCCCTTTTTTGAACCCTTTTTATAGAACGAATTTCCCCAAACGGGGAAATATATGGGGGAGGTGGGGGAGTTTATTTTGGGAGGGAAAATTAAAAGATTTTAAGTTGAGGGATTTATGGGTTTTATAGTTTGTCGGGGGGAAGAACGGGCTGTTTCCCCTTAGGGGGGGGGGGGAAGGTGGTGCCCCGTGGTGAGTGGGGGGTGTTGCAGGGGTCTGACTGCCTGGGTGGGGTGGGATGCGATTTTAAAAGGGGTTTTGGAGGGGGGGGTTTTTGGGTTTTCGGGGTTTCTGTGGGACTTTGACCCAACAGCAGGGAAGCCTGACGGGTGGAAATGCCCCATGGGCACTTTGTGTGTTTGGGTTGTTTGTGTTGGTTTAGTTTTGGGGATACCTTCCCAGGGGGTTTTATTGGTATTATGTTTTATAATGTTTGTTTTAAAAAACTTTTATTGTTTTTCTTTTTTAAAGGAGTTCTGGTGTTTCTTTTCGGACAAAAGCATCCTGGTCGGGTGCCAGTTAACGCCTTTTTTCCAAAGGTAGTATGTTTCTCAGCCTCCCAAATTAAGTGGGATCTAGGCTTTTTTTTTTCTTCCCCCGAGTCGGGTCTTGTCAGGGGGGTTTAAGAAAAGTATGTGAGTGTCTTTTTTTTGGGGGGGGAAATTTAATTGAGGGGGCGTGGTAGGGTGGGGGGTTTGTATAAATCTATGTTTTGTTTTAGGCATAGAAGAAGGGGGCGCTCAACAAGTTTTTTGGGGAAAATTTTCAAGGGAAAAATTTGAGTTTGGGAAATGCCAAAGGGTTATGTAATATTTTATGCTCACAATAGGTATTGTGTGTAAAGTGTTCCAGAATGGGTTTACCCCCTTCAAAACATTAGTAGGTTTACTCTTCATCTTCTTAAATTTTTTTGTGCATATCACTTATGGGATTGTCTGGATTGTAATCTCTGCACTACGGTCATGCCAAACGCAATGGTGACATTACTTAAGATGTCAAATGTTGTCCTTTCTCTGTAGGATTTTCATGTACAGATTATCTCCGGCGGGAAACAATGTGTAATATTTTTTATTTTTGGTAGGCTTATGTATATAGAGTGTTATTACGATGATATATATTATGAGCGTTATTTAACATAAATGATTGTTTTCCCGTTATGATTTTTACCATAGGTATATGAAGGTTTGACATACGTGTATTTATAGCATCAGCAGTTTACTGGCTGGATTTGTGTTTTTATATTGTGTCATTGAAGGTTTTCATGTTCTAGCAAATTTTTAAATTTAACAGGAGATTTGTCACTGTGTATGCTAATGTGAAAGGGGGTGTTTCCACGGGATGGGGGGGTAAGCTTACTCAGTAGGTACCCATCGGTTTTTTTATAACACCATCTGTGCATGTCAAGCACAGTACGTAGAAGCAGTGTTTCGATTGAGTGCAGTCTGTTGTGATGTTATTATGTAAGTGGTATTTCAGTAGCTTGTGTAGTCACAGTTGATTATTACTCAACACCTGTATCTTGTTACATATTAATTTACGTACCCATATATGTTTTGTACCAGAAGTTTTAAATAAAATATAAAAAAAAATTATCTATAAATATTTAAAAGCCATTTTAAAAGAATTCAGGTTTGAAGAAATAAATTATCAGTATCTCAGATATTTTTTTATATATTAATGACCTGACACACTGAGAAAGTCACTTGTAGAGTGAAGGAACAGGTGTGTTGATCATGGCAGTGTTGCACTAGTAGAGTGAAGGAACAGGTGTTGATCATGGTAGTGTTGCACTTGTAGAGTGAAAGAACAGGTGTGTTGATCATGGCAGTGTTGCACTTGTACAGTGAAGGAACAGGTGTGTTGTTCATGGGAGTGTGGCACTAGTAGAGTGAAGGAACAGGTGTGTTGATCATAGTAGTGTTGCAATAGCAGAGTGAAGGAACAGGTGTCTTGCTCATGGTAGTGTTGCAATAGTAGAGTGAAGAAACAGGTGTGTTGATCATGGTAGTGTTTCATTTGTAGAGTGAAGGAACAGGTGTGTTGATCATGATAGTGTTGCACTTGAAGAGTAAAGGAACAGGTGTGTTGATCATGGTAGTGTTGCACTAGTAGAGTGTGAAGGAACAGGTGTGTTGATCATGGTTGTGTTGCACTTGTAGAGTGAAGGACCAGGTGTGTTGATCATGGTAGTGTTGCACTAGTAGAGTGAAGGAACAGGTGTGTTGATCATGGTAGTGTTGCACTTGTTGAATGAAGGAACAGGAGTGTTGATCATAGTAGTGTTGCATTTGCAGAGTGAAGGAACAGGTGTGTTGATCATGGTAGTGTTGCATAAGTAGAGTGAAGGTATAGGTGTGTTGATCATGGTAGTGTTGCACCAGAAGAGTGAAGGAATAGGTGTTGATCATGGTAGTGTTGCACTAGTAGATTGAAGGAACAGGTGTGTTGATCAATGGTAGGGGTTGCACTTGTAGAGTGAAGGAACAGGTGTGTTGATCATGGTTGTGTTACACTTGTACAGTGAAGGAACAGGTGTGTTGATCATATTAGTGTTGCACTTGCACAGTTAAGGAACAGGTGAGTTGATGATGGTAGTGTTGCACTTGTAGAGTGTAGGAACGGGTTTGTGTTGATATGGTAATTGTTGAATAGTAGAGTGAAGGAACAGGTGTGTTGATCATGGTATTGTTGCAATAGTAGAGTGAAGGAACAGGTGTGTTGATCATGGTAGTGTTGCACTAGTAGAGTGAAGGAAAAAGGTGTGTTGATCATGGTTGTGTTGCAACTTGTAAGTGAAGGAACAGGTGTGTTGATCATGGTAGTGTTGCACTAGTAGAGTGAAGGAACAGGTGTGTTGATCGTGGTAGTGTTGCACTAGTAGAGTGAAGGAACAGGTGTGTTTGTTTCATGGTTGTGTTGCACTTGTACAGTAAAGGGAAAAACAGTGTGTTTTTCATGGTAGTGTTGCATTTTTACAGGAAGGAACAGGTGTGTTATCATGGTTGTGTTGCACTTGTACAGTGAAGGAACAGGTGTGTTGATCATGGTAGTGTTGCACTAGTACAGTGAATGAACAGGTGTGGTTTGATCATGGTTGTGTTGCACTTGTACAGTGAAGGAACAGTGTGTTGTATGGTAGTGTTACACTTGTTGAAGGGAAGGAACAGGTGTGTTCATCATGGTAATGTTGCACTTGTTGAGTAAAGTAACAGGTGTGTTGATCATGGTATTGTTGCACTTGTTGAATGAAGGAACAGCAGTTTTTGATCATGGTATGTGAGCTTTGTAGAGTTGTAGGAGTGGTGTGTTGATCATGGTAGTGTTGCCCTAATAGAGTGAAGGAATAGGAGTGTTGATCATGGTAGTGTTGCCCTAGTAGAGTGAAGGAACAGGTGTGTTGATCAGGGTTGTGTTGAAATTGTAGAGTGAAGGCCAGGTGTGTTTATCAAAATTGTGTTGCAATAGAAGAGTGAAGGAACAGGCGTGCTGATCATGGTAGTGAAGGAACAGGTGTGTTGGTCATGGTGGTGTTGCACTTGTACAGTGAAGGAACAGGTGTTTTTGATCATGGAAGTATTGCATTTGTAGAGTGAAGGAACAGGTGTGTTGATCATCTTTATTATTGCACTTGTAGAGTAAAGGGAAAACAGGTGTGTTGGATCATGGTAGTGTTGCACTTGTAGCGTGAAGGAAAAAGGTGTGTGATCAATGGTAGTGTTGCACTAATAGAGTGAAGGATAGGTGTGTTTGATCATGGTAGTTTTTGCACTTGTAGCGTGAAGGAACAGGTGTGCTGATCATGGTAGTGTTGCACTTGTACAGTGAAGGAACAGGTGTGTTGATCATGATAGTGTTTCATTTTGTAAGGTGAGAGGAACAGGTGTGTTGACCATGGTAGTGTTGCAATAGTAGACTGAAAGGAACAGGTGTGTTGATCAAGGTAGTGTTGCACTAGTAGAGCGAAGGAACAGGCGTGTTGATCATGGTAGTGTTGCACCAGTAGATTGAAGGAAACAGTGTGTGATAAATGGTAGTGTTGCACTTGTTGGAGTGAAGTGACAGGTGTGTTGATCATGGTAGTGTTACACTTGTAGAGTGTAGGAACAGGTGTATTGATCATGGCAGTGTTGCAATAGTAGAGTGATGGAACAGGTGTGTTGATCATGGTAGTGTTGCATTTGGGTACAGTAAAAAAACAGGTGTGTTGATCATGGTAGTGTTTTACTTGCAGAGTGAAGGAACAGGTGTGTTGATCATGGTAGTGTTACACTTGTTGAGTGAAGGAACAGGTGTGTTGATCATGGTAGTGTTGCACTTGTTGAATGAAGGAACAGGTGTATTGATCATGGTAGTGTTGCACTAGTAGAGTGAAGGAATAGGTGTATTGATCATAGCAGTGTTGCAATAATAGAGTGAAGGAACAGGTGTGTTGATCATCTTAGTGTTGCACTTGTTGAATGAAGGAACAGGTGTGTTGATCATGGTTGTGTTACACTTGTTCAGTAAAGTAGCAGGTGTGTTGATCATGGTAGTGTTGCACTTGTTCAGTAAAGTAACAGGTGTATTGATCATGGAAGTGTTGCAATAGTAGAGTGAAGGAATAGATGTGTTGATCATGGTAGTGTTGCACTTGTAGA
This sequence comes from Cherax quadricarinatus, assembly GCF_026875155.1. Taxonomy (NCBI): domain Eukaryota; kingdom Metazoa; phylum Arthropoda; class Malacostraca; order Decapoda; family Parastacidae; genus Cherax; species Cherax quadricarinatus. The sequence continues at coordinate 36,986,261 of NC_069431.1, forward strand.
GTGAAGGAACAGGTGTGTTGATCATGGTAGTGTTGCACTTGTAGAGTGAAGGAACATGTGTGTTGATCATGGTTGTGTTGCACTTGTAGATTTGAAGGAACGGTGTGTTGTTACATGGTAGTGTTGCACTTGTAGAGTGTAGGAACAGGTGTGTTTATCATGGTAGTCTTGCACTTCTAGATGTTTACTTGTAGAGTGAAGGAACAGGTGTGTTCATCATGGTAGTGTTGCACTAGTAGAGTGAGGGAACAAGTGTGTTGATCATGGTAGTGTTGCACTAGTAGAGTAAAGGGAACAAGTGTGTTGATCTGGTAGTTTGCATTTGTAGAGTAAGGAACGGGTTGTTGACATGGTAGTCTTGCACTTGTAGGGTGGAAACGGTGTGTTGATCATGGTAGTCTTGACTTGTAGATGTGGGAAAACAGGTGTTTTGACATGGTAGTTTTGCACTTGTGTGACTAGCATAGAGCGAGGGGGGATTACCTACGAAGAAAGGTTAAGGGAAGACCGGCCTGAAGTCACTGGCAGACAGGGGTTTAGGGAAAAGACATAAAAAAGACAAATAAAAACTGCAGGAATTGAAAAGGGGGGGGGGACAAAGACAGGATGTGCAGATAGTATACAAAAAACAAGGGTGACAATTTGGAAGCTGAAAACTCGTTGAGTGGGAGACATGTTAGGAAGTATTTCTTCAGTCATAGAGTTATCAGGAATGAAATAGCTTACACATGAAGTAGTGGAGGCAGGAACCATTATTTTTAAAAAAAAGGTTTTGACAAAAACTCATGGAGCGTGAAGGGGCGGGGCCAAAGGAGTATTCTGACCCTGAAGGCTTATTTTGGGGGTGCTTTAGCATGGTTTGATAGTTTCTTGAGCTTTTTTCTTTTTTTTGTTAAGTGTTTGGGTTCACAGGCTTTGTGTTTGTGCCCATGGCCCGGGCGGGCCATGCCCACGGAGGAGCTGGGGGTACTTGTGTCTTCTCTGGGCCGCTGTGTCAGTGAGAGAGAGGCATGGGCCGGCAGGTGGCGTCCCCTACCTAGGGCCGGGCTACAGAGGGCAGCACCTAAATGGCGCGAAAAATGAACTAAGCTGGCAAAAGCAGGGGCTGTCTGTGCCGACAGTAAGGCTGTCTACTATGCTCGGCACCTACCGCGCATCGTCTCGACGCGACAATATGGTGGTAAAAAGAAACTCGGCTCTCTTCATGGGAACGGGCACAGAACACAAAAAAAAAACTATATATACTAGGGACAAAAAAAAAAAATTCCAACAGGGGGGGAAGGGAAAAAAACAGGGGGTGTGAAAACTTGGTATAGGCAGTGAGCGTCGAAGGGCATCACTGCCGCCTTCCTGCGTCTGGACAGGTCTGCAACAGGGGGGAAAAATCGCTGAGGTACTGTGACTAACAGGGTACGGTTCCTTTGGTGAATAGGATCGCTGCAGGTTTTCATAACCTGGGGCCGACATGCGGGGCCCCTCGAGGGGGGTCGACAAAACTCGGCAACTGGGCAGGACTTCGGCAAGCACTCAGGGGACACTTCTCGACGGGTACTGTTGCGGGCTGCCCACTCCCGGCGACGTGGAGCGAGTTGTGGAGGATCTGGCAAGCCGATGGGCGAAAATTGGGAGTGTAACACATACCCAGACTGCAGTGAGGAGCTAGCAGTAAAATGACATCATTTTTGTGCAGCTGTCCTGAAGTTGTGCCCAGGGGTGACACAGCGCCGCCGACGGCCCTGCCTGCGGCTTGACAGTATCATCTCTCGACGTTGGGTTTTATGCGAGGTTAGCCTAAGCGCCCCCAGATTTGTTTCTTACATATAATGCACTCTGATGGTCTGGAGGTGAAGTGAAACAAATCTCGAGGGAATCGTAGCAGGTACGATTCTCAGACTACGAGCGAGAGCATAAACTTTCTGTACAAGGGGGCTCGTACGCTCAGGGCTAGTAATCAGCTGCAAAAACATGGTCAAGGGGTTGTTTTAACACAGGGGTGACCAGGTCTGGCTGGCCCAGACCTCACTGGACCAGGGAAAATTTTAAAAAAACACACCGGTACTACGGTACAAATGGCTTAACTAGCAAATGATGCTTTTCTGTGCACAAAACTGACACTAAGACCCTATACTAAATGTGAGAACATGACTAAGAGGAATTTTTAAAACCCCACGACAAAATTTTTCTCAATCTTCTTGACAATACTGAAATAATTACCCAACCTCGATTTGGTGAATCATGTGTGCCCGGGGGTGATGTCGCCCAGGGGACGTCAGCAGACATCCGAGGGGACATCAGCAAATCTCGAGGGGAGTAGGGAGACACGGAGGTGACGTCAGCAGAATCTCGAGGGGCGTCAGCAGACATCTCGAGGGAGTCAGCAGGCAAACTGAGGTGACGTCAGCAAATCTCGAGGTGACGTCAGCAACTCTCGAGGTGACGTCAGGCGACATCAGGGGACGTCAGCAGACATCTCGAGGTAGTCAGCAGACATCTCGGGGGACGTCAGAGACATCTCGATTGGGGCGAAACAGACATCTCGGGTGAGTCGGAACATCGTGACGTCATGAAGCGGGCAGCATCGTGGGTGACGTCAAGTGATGCGGGCAGAAACCCCCAGCAGTGCCTGGGCATTGGTAAACTCACTGGGTGGGGAGATCCAGTGACATCGGCCCCCTACCCCGTGACGCGTGATCTACGGCGTGTGATCTATTGGGATGCTGGTCCACGTATTGAGTGGCCTCGGGCCTGGATACACAGCACTGGCAAAGAATTCACACAAAAAAAACAGAAAAACTGCAGGGGGTGGGCAGGGGAGGTTGGTAGTGTGGTGGCGAGGAGCGTGGGTGAGTGTATGGCAGGGCGAGCCAGCCATTCCTCCCCCCTCCTCCTCCACCCACAAAAACGTGGAGAAACCACATGGACCAGAAATCACCACAAAACTCACCCCTTTGGGTTGCTGAAAAGCTGTGCTGAGTGAAAAAAACAGCAACATACAAGTGCGTGAACACGGACTTGAGAAACAGGTGGACATGTAGCGTGGGGCGCTGGCTTGGGGGCACTGTGACGCCACTACAATTTTTCGAAGACTTTCGACAAATTTCGGCTGGGTCCTGCTTGTACCCGTGTTGGATGCTCAAAAGTGCAGACACGACATCAGGAAACTCGTGAGAGGGCGGGTGCTTCTTGTATGGGATGATGAATGAGATGTTCATCCCCTTCCCCCCTCTCAGGCAAACACAACTTGCAACCCGCTGTCACCATTATAAAGGCTTTTTTGGTAGGGCTGTAGGGATGGTTAAGATACTTTTTTTGGAGGCTTTTATTTTTTTGTTAAGTCGTATTGGGGGTTTCACAGGCTTGTGTGTTTGGCCATGGCCCAGGGAGGGCCTGCCACGAGAGAGAGTGGGGGGGTTCTTTGTCTTGTGCTGGCCCTGGTCAGTGAGGGGAGGCATGGGCCCGGGGGCTGGCGTGCCTCCTTGAGGCCCTGGCTACGAGGGGGGCAGCACCCGAGTGGGCGAATATGAACTAATTTGGGAGACAGATGGGCTTCTGTGCAGACAGTACAGGGTGTTTTCACCTGTAACCACAAATAGGTAGTACATTAGTAGTAACACACACACACACACACACGTCAAAAAATTAGAGAAAGTGCAAAGGTTTTTCAAAAGACAAATCCCAGAGCTACGGGGGTTGTCCTACTAAAAAAGGTTAGGGAAAGACATATAAAATCTGCGCGGAATAGAAAGGGGGCAAAGACGGGGTGTTCCAGAGAAGGGGCACAGAAACTAGGGGTCACAAATGGAAATGAAGATAGATGAATCAGGGGGATGTTGGAATATTTTTTTAGTCATAGAGTAGAGGGGGTGGAATAGCTGAAAGTGACGTATGGGGGCGGGAACCATTTTTAGTTTTAAGGCGAGGGTTTATAGAGCTCATGGGGAGGGGAGAGGGACCTAGTACAAAACGCGAAAAGGCGGGGGCCCGGGGCTGTGACCACCCCTGCAACCACAAAAATGAGTACACATATACACATGTTTCATGTAATATACACTTTGGGAAAATTTAGAGGGGTTAGTACCAAACTTGCACCGAAATTACCCTATGGAAGCAAAAGGTCGGCAGGAATGCAAAATTCCCCCGTGAAAATCAGGGCCCCCGAGTACACTAAGAGACAACAAAATTAGTGTTAGGGGCCCAAGACTTGTTCACCCACTGCCTCCCAGCACAAATAAGGGAATTACCAATAGACCCCTGACTATCTTCAAGTAGCTCATTGGACAGGCACATGGGAGTTTACCTGGAGTTTACCTGGAGAGAGTTCCGCGGGCTCAACGCCCCCGCGGCCCGGTCTGTGACAGGCCTCCTTAGGTCAGGTGTCCCAGATGCGACCCACACCAGTCGACTAACACCAGGACCATTAACTGATGGGAACATCAGACAACAGGTGGAAAGAAAACACGTCCAATGTTTCTTCTATGGCTGGGAATCGAACCCAGGCCTACCGTGTTGAAGCGAGAGCGTTAACCACCAGGCCACCAGAGCCCCCAGCAGTACCTGACCAGCGGGTTATGGTTTTGTACCACAGTTTGCGTGCAGCCTGCAGTAACTGTCTCGTTGATAGGCCTGATCCACTACGAGGCATGGACTAGACGGGCCGCTGGGGCTTTGATCCCAACGAAACCCTTTCCAAGTATACTCCAGGTATACACACACAGGAAGTGGAGTTGTTTGGGATAGTGATGTAGTCTTTAAGCAGAGGTATGTAAAGCTCATGGTGCGAGGAAGAGTGTCCCTGTAGCGGCCAGTTGAAGAGGCGGGGCCAGGAGCTATGCCTCGACCCATGCCAACCAACTAGATCAGGTGAGTACGTATATATATATATATTATTTTTACTATATATATTTATATATATATATATTTATATATTTATATATATATATATATATTTTATTTATATATTATTTATATTTATATAAATGTATATTATATATATATTTATTTTATTTATATATATTATGCAAACAACCCCCTGAAAAGAATAGCAGAATTCCCAAGCGCTTCGCTGACTACTACATATCAAGAACATAGTTCCTTGATAATGTGAATAGTCACGAAAGCGCTATTTGGAATTTCTCTTCTTTCTCAGAGTGGTTGTTTTGCATATCTGAAAACACCTTTTTTCTGTGAACTATTTAATATATTTATATATATCATTTATATATATAGATATATAATATATATATAAATATATTTATATATATATATATATATATATATATTATATATTATATATATATATATATATATATATATATATATTTTATTATTTTATTTTATTATTATCACACTGGCCGATTACCTCCAGGCAGGGTGGCCCGAAAAAGAAACTTTCACCATCATTCACTCCATCATGTCTTGCCAGAAGGTGCTTTACATACAGTTTTTAAACTGCAACATTAACACCCCTCTTCAGAGTGCAGGCACTGCTACTTCCAATCCCAGGACTCAAGTCCGGCCTGCCGGTTTCCCCTGAATCCCTTCATAAATGTTACTTTGCTCACACTCCAACAGCACGCTCAAGTTATTAAAAAACCATTTGTCTCCATTCACATCACTATCAAACACGCCTTCACGCATGCCCTGCTGGAAGTCCAAGCCCCTCGCACACACAAACTCCTTTACCCCCTCCCTCCAACCCTTCCTAGGCGACCCCTACCCCCCCCCCCCCCCCCCCCCCCCCCCCCCCCCCCCCCCCCCCCCCCCCCCCCCCCCCCCCCCCTTCCTTCCACTACAGACTGTTACACTCTTGAAGTTATTCTGTTTCGCTCATTCTTCTTCTACATGTCCGAACCACCTCAACTACCCTTCCTCAGCCCTCTGGACAACTAGTTTTGTAATCCCGCACCTCCTCCTAACTTCCAAACTACAGAATTCTCTGCATTATATTCACACCACACATTGCCTCAGGACATGACATCTCCACTTGCCTCCAGCCTTCTCCTCTCGCTGCTACATTAATCACCCATGCTTCACACCCATATAGAGCGTTGGCTAAAACTATACTCTCAATACATTCCCCTCTTTGCCTCCAAGGACAAAGTTCTCTGTCTCCACAGACTCTAAGTGCACCACTTCACTCTTTGTTTTCCTCATCAATTCTAGGATTCACCTCTATCTTTCATAGACCCATCCGCTGGACACGTTCCACTCCCAAATATCTGAATACGTCACCTCCTCCAAACCTATCCCTCCAATCTGATATTCAATCTTTCATCACCTAAATCTTTATGTTATCCTCATAAACCTTACTCTTTCATGTATTCACTTTAATTTTCTTCTTTTGCACACCATTACCTAATTCATCCACCAATCTCTGCAGCTTCTCCTTCAGAATCTCCCAAGAGCACAGTGTCATCAGACAAAGAGCACTGTGACAACTCCCACCTAGTGTGTGATATCTTTATCTTTTAACTCCACGCTCTTGCAAGACCCTCGCATTTTCTTCTCTCTTAAACACCCCATCATAAATATATTAAGCAACCACGGTGACATCACAAATCCTTGTCTAAGGCCCTACTTTATACTGGAAAAAATTTCCCTTTTTCTACATACTCTAACTTGAGCCTACTATCCTCGTAAAAATCTTCACTTGCTTTCAGTAACTACCTCCTACACCATCACTTGCAACATCTGCACATTGCCCCCCTATCCACCCTGTCATACGCTTTTCCAAACCATAAATGCCACAAAGACCTCTTTGCCTTATTCTAAATACTGTTCACTTATATGTTTCACTGTAAACACCTGGTCCACACTCCCCTACCTTTCCTAAAGCACTCCTGTTCATCTGCTATCTATTCTCCGTCTTACTCTTAATTCTTTCAATTATAACTCTACCATACACTTTACAGGTACACTTCAACAGCTTATCCCCTATTATATAATATATTTATATTATATAATTATATTTACTATATATATATTATATATTAATTTATATATATTAATTATATAGATAGATATATATATATATATATATATATATATTTATATGGATATATATTATATAGTATATTATATATATATATATATATATATATATGTCGTGCCGAATAGGCGACTTGCGATCTTGGGCTTAAATAGCAACGCTCATCTTGCCATATAGGACTAGTGAAAATTTGTGTATGCAATAATTTCGAAAAAATCATTTGAACCTTGCCGAAAAAAATATATTTCACTGTGTTTGTTTAGTATTAAATTACTCTAAACAAATCTAAATTATATTTAGTTTGGTTAGGCTAATATAAATTGCGCTTGGTTTCTAATAAGGTTAGGTAAGTTTTCTAAGTTCCTTTTGGTGCAAAATTCTAAATTTTTACATCAACATTAATGAAAAAAATATATCTTTAAACATATAAGAGAAAATTTTAGAAAGGACTTAATTTTAAAATGAGTTCTTGGCTAATTGACCAGTTTTACATATTCGGCACGACATATATATATTTATGTCGTGCCGTATAGGCAGGAATTGCGAACTTGCTTAAATAGCAACGCATATTTGCCTTACAGGACAAGTGGGAAAAAAAAAAAAATTTGGTGTATGCAATTATTTTCGCCAAAATCAATTCGGACCTTAACGAAATATATTTAGTTGGGTTAGTTCAAAAAAATTGCACTTGTTATAATAAGGTTAGGTAAGTTTCTAAGTTTCCTTTTGGTGCAAAATTAAAAAAAATACATTAACATAATGAATAAAATATATCTTTAAAACGTATAAGAGAAATTTCAGAAAGGACTGAATTTTAATGAGTTCTTGCTAATTGACCCAGTTTTACTTAATTGGACACGACTATATTATATATATATATATAACATATATATATATATATATATATATATATATTATATATATATATATATATATATATATATATATATTATATATTTATATATATATATTATATATTTATATATATTATAATATATATATATATATATAAGTTGCATGGCAACTTGCTATCTTTTTGGCAATGTCTGCCTTAGCTGTGCGCGAAAGAAGGGAAGAGGCCTAGTCTCAATGATAATTAATTCCTTAAGAGATTTCCTAGAGTTGATAACCCATTCGCCTTCCCCGTCAACACAAAAAAGGGAGAGGCAGAAACCCCCACTACTCTACTGACAGTGAAAAATGTCAGAGTCCAGGTGAGCAAGAAAATTGAAGGGGGCAACACAGTGGGGGCAATAAGAATTATTACCAGTGAAGATACAGTTGCCCCGGATGCTTGACACGGACTGAAGCACTTAGAGAAAGCACCCTGCCATGGAAAACCAGTGGCACCAACAGTTCCATCACCTCTGTCCCCACTATGGAACCATTGATAGTGGAAGACTCAGAACATTACAAAGCATAATGTCGTTCCCATCTGGCTCTGACTGGTGGGTTACACTGGAATAAGGCCACAGCATTTAAAGGAATGGTTAATCCAGTTATGGGAAATTGCAGAGACACTGCTTTCAGAGATCACAAGGTTCGTTCAACAAATTCCTTGCTGGTCTGATATCCCTGATGTAATTTGACCTTTCTTTTTTGGTGCAACACTTTGTGCACTTAAAAAGAAGGATGATGATTCAGCCAATTGCAGTAGGCAACACCTTACGCCGCCTCGTATCCAAAGCTGCTGTTCCGAAGGTATTCGTTGCAGAGGCAAGCCATGATGCCTTCAACCACAAACCAGCTTGGCTTTTCGTGGGGTCTCTCAAGGAATTTGAATCAGCGGTCATGCAAACAAGGGCGTTATAACAACCTGCCTGAGACAATGCAGTGGTAAAATTAGATTACAAGAATGCGTTCAATCTCCCCCCCCCCATCAAAGAGACGTGGTATTAGCAGCAGTACAAGAACATTTCCTGGAAGTCTCTTTACCTTTTGTTTTCAGCCGGGTTTAGCAAGGAATCAATGCATTCTCTTTGGTGAGCATGAAATTACATCATGGAGGGTGTCCAACAAGCTAATAAATCTGGTTCCTAGTTGATGGCACACTTGGCAGGTACAAAAGAGTCCCTCATACTGACCTTACACAGGTAATGACACGGGGACAGGAAATGGGTCTCATCCTGAATCCATCCAAAAGTGACTCATCTCAGTCAGTAAACAAGTGATAAATGCAGTGAGACAAAACTACCAGGAGCAGCAGTCATTGCCCCCCCCCCCCCCCCCCCCCCCCCCCCCCCCCCCCCCCCCCCCCCCCCCCCCCCCCCCCCCCCCCCCCCCCCCCCCCCCCATACAAATAGTGTCTTGCTAGGGAGCACCTCTGGATAGCAATGCCATTGACACATTCTCAGGAAGAATTGAAGAGTTAAGGAGATGAACAACGATTAGGCAATCTGGACACCCACGTTGCCTTGTACCTTCTCACAAAGTGCTTGAGTCTGCCCCAGTTGACATTTTCCTAAGATGTATGCACCTCATATGATAACCCTATACTGCCACGTATTGACAGTATTTCTGAGGCAGATTTTACGAAAGTATTAACCTTACTCAGAGACGGGCAGTGGGAACCAAGCTACACTTCCAGTCAGACTAGGAGGCATTGGTGTCCGCAAGTCTCACAGATTGCGTTACCGCTTTCTGTCTCGTGTATCGCATCCAGAGAGCTTGTTAGCAGCAGATTCTCACCTGAACATCTTAGGGGAACAAGATAGGAGTCCAGGACCAAAGAATTCATTGAACGGAGCAATATCTGGGATAATCTAACGGGCTCTGGAGCCAGACCTGCTCCCCCCAACAAGTACAAACAATGCACTGGGATGGTCCAATAGTGGAAAATATTGCCTCGCATGCTTCAGAGTGTGTCAGGGAAGGATAGAGCCACCTCCTGGCAGTGAGAAGCCACCTCATGCTTGGGACTTTCTGTTGGCTGTTCCCAACTCCAGCCTTGGCACACGTCTCGACCCACAGACACATCAGCACGGTGTTGACCTTCGACTTGCCGCCCCTATTCTCGCGAACAACAGGTGTATTTGATGGCAGTGAAGCAGCATGACCGATTTGGGTACCATGGTCTTGTGTGCCGTAATCCGAGCGGAAAGATTGCAAGACATGAGGAGGTTAATAACATTATCAAGAGGAGCTCACAACAGTGGATGCCCAGCAGTAAGGGGGCCACTGCAACTATGCCAGATCTGATGGCAGCCAGAAGGCGTCGGATTGTATCACCCTTCAAGCCTGGACAGTTGGATGCAGGTGGCTGTGGGACTATAATGTGAATACCTTGGCTGATACCTATCTACAATACACAGGAGGAAGGAGGGGCAGTGCCAGCTTAGGGAGTCCCAAATGTCTAGAAAATATGGAGAACTGCCATCTATTATTGTTTGTTCCCATAGGCTCAGAGACCCTTGCTTCATGGGGAAAGAGTGCCATCTAAATTCTTAAGGAGCTGGGAATAAAAAAAAAAAAAACGACTCATCTAGCGTAAACTAGGGATCAGCGGAGCTAGTTTTCTGTTCCAGCGGCTCAGATGCGGCGTTCAAAAGGGTAATGCCTGCTGTATTGTTTGGGCACAACCAAGCTCTGAGGTGCTGATATGAGATTTTCCACTTTAATCCGGTGATACACACGTAACTACATGTACCGTATATGCCACCTTTATATCAATAATGTATCTCTTAAATCTTTGTACCATATTATGTAATAAAATAGTCATATTTATATATATATATATATATTTATTATATATATATATATATAATTATATATATATATTTATATATATATATATATATATATATATATATATATTATTTTTATATTCAAAAACCGTCCGTACCCACCAAGGAAGGGTGGCCCAAAAAGAAAAACAAAAGTTTCTCTTTTTAAATTTAGCAAATTTATACGGGAGAAGGCGGTTACTAGCCCTTCTCTGCATTTTAGTCACCTGCTTACAACATCGCCATGGCTACTGAGAAAGAAATTCTGTTCCACTTCCCAATGGAGATAAGAGGAATAAAAAAAGAACAAGAAACTAGGAAGAAAATAGAAGAAAAACCCGAGGGTGTGTTTATATTAAGCTTGAACATATTATGTGTAGTGTTACCTAGTGTAAAATAGAGTAGAAAGACATACCTGAAATCTTGCATGTTTATGAGACAGAAAAAAGGACACAGCAAATCCTACCATATGTAAAAACAATTACAGGCTTTCCGTTTTTTACACTCACTTGGCAGGACAGTAGTTCATCCCTTGGTGGTTGCTGTCTACCAACCATACTACCTCGATATTATTTATATATATATATATATATTTATTAAAAAAAAACAAATATATAAATATATATAATATATATATATATTTTATATTTATATATACTATATATATATATATTATATATATATATATATATATATATATATATACGTGGACCCTCGAGTTTCGGCAGCCTTGACTTTCGTAAAATTCGACCTTCGGCGAGTTTTCTTGGCAAAATTTGGCCTCGAGTTTCGTGATTAGACTCGTGTTTCGGCGACCGTCCGGTCCCGTCTGCCCATCACCGTGCACACCAAGCCAGTCTCCCACGCCATTTACGCTCAGTGTGCCATTGTTAACCAACACTTGACCATCACCCCACGGGTTCATACAATACATTTCATAATAATCCATTGTTTTTTGTGCTTGCAACTGCTAAATAAGTCGTCATGGACCCAAGGAAAGCTAGTGCAAGCCCTTTGGTAAATAAAGTGAGGAACACGATCCAGAGGGATTTTGAAGGGTTTGAGGCATACCCTGTCCCTGCCGACCCTCTGTCTATTGTGGAAGGTGTTGTGGTATTGGGCAAGTCCATGGGGTTGGAGGTGAGTGAGGGGATGTGGAAGAGTTGGTGGAGGACCACTGGGAAGAGCTAACCACTGACAAACTGCAAGAGCTTCAACTGGAACAGCATCAGACCACAGCCGAGGAACTTGCTTCAGAGGAGGAGGAAGAGGGAGTGGATGAGGTGCCTTCTTCAAAGATTAAGGAGATTTGTGCCAAGTGGAATGAGTTGCAAAGTTTTGTTGAAAAGTATCACCCTGACCAAGCTGAAACAAGCCATATCTGCAACATGTACAATCACAGTGTTGTGTCCCACTTCAGGAAAATCTTAAAGAAATGCCAGAAAAAGACCTCTCTGGACAGATATTTTGTGCAACAGGGGTCCAGTGACTCTCAAGTTGTTCCCAGTGGCATTAAAAGAAGAAGGGAAGTAACCCCAGATAAGGACTTGCTACCTAAAGTCCTAATGGAAGGAGATTCTCTTCCAAACAATAGCGTACACCTTCCTCCTATCCCCTCCTCCCGTCTTCCATCCACTCAGAAGTCTTCAGTAAAGGTAAACGTAATGTTATTATCATTTTTTATATGCATGTACTTGATTTCTAATTGATTTCAGTATATAAATCTTTATTTAATTAAAAAAAAAAAATTATTTTAATATTTTTGGGTGTCTGGAACGGATTAATTTTATTTCCATTATTTCTTATGGGGAAAATGGTTTCGAGTTTCGTGAATTTCGACTTTCGGCAGGCTCTCTGGAATGGATTAATCATGAAACTCGGGGGTCCATGGTATGGTATATACATATAATATATATGCAAAACAACCACTCTGAAAGAATAGAGAAATTCCAAGCGCTTTCGTGACTACTCACATTATCAAGGAACTATGAAAGTGAAGCATCCAAGGAAGCTATATAAGGGGGTCCGGCCAGCACCTCACTATCAGATCCCACAACGGTTAAACACGTGACGCGCGGCGAGCCAACTTGGATAGGTCCTTTGCAAAACTCACCCCCAAGCTATTTATTTGTCCAGTGTATTAATTATTAAATTCTTCCCAAATTCTATTAATTATAAATGGATCTAATTTATATAAACCAAAGGAAATATTCATATTATTGTCAAAACTGCTTTTTATGAAACAAGATTCAATTATATTCCTGTCGACCATGGACTTGCTTGATACTACTTTCTCAACTTTTTGAAAATCAATTGGATGGTTAAAATCTCTTACATGAATAAATAGAGCATTGGAATTTTGTCCAGTTCTAATGCTATATTTATGTTGTTTTAATCTTAGTTCGAGATTTTTACCAGTTTGACCGTAATAAACTTTATCGCAAATTTTACAAGGAATCTTATAGACACATCCATCAGCATTTTGGGGGGAATACTTAATCAAAAGTTTTTTTACTGTATCAAGATTTTTGAATACAACTTTAATATTAAAAGTCTTAAGAAGAGAAGGCATATCAACCAAGTTTTCATGGTAAGGGAGAACCAACATATTTTTAGTTGAATAAGGCTGGTTGCCCCTTTTTGGATTATAAAAAGTGTTTCTAGCAACTTTAAAAGATTTATCAATTACATTTCTTGGGTATTTTAAATCATTTCATAAATATATATATATATATATATATATATATATATATATATATATATATATATATATATATATATATATATATATATATATATATATAATATATATATATATATATATATATATATATATAGATGGGGTCCACCTCTGGTGTAAATTGTGGGACCCATAGCCTCAGAGAAGTGGTTAAAAAGGCTTCAAGGAAGAATATTTGGATTTCTTCCTGAAGCCGTTTGAATATTCCACTTCCCCTACCACCCCATCTTTTAATATATATATTTTTTTTACCAATAGGAATATTTTATTACATAATATGGTACAGAAGATTTAAGAGATACATTGTTGATATAAAGGTGGCATATAAGGTACATGTTGTTACGTGTGTATCACCGATTATAAGGCGAAAATCTCATCCAGCTCCTCAGAGCTGGGGCGTGTGCCCAAAATACAGCAGGCATTACCCCTTTGAACAGCCGCACTGAGCCGCTGGAACAGAAAACTAGCTGCTCTGGGATCCCTAGTTACCCTGATGAGTCTTTTTCCCAGCTCCTTAAGGAATTTAGATGCACTCTTTCCCGATGAGCCAAGGGTCTCTGAGCCTATGGGAACAAACATATAATGATGGGCAAATTCTCCATATTTTCTAGACTTTTGGGACTCCCTGAAGCTGGCAGCTGCCCCTCCTTCCTCCTTGGTGTATTGGAGATAAGTATCAGCCAAGGTAAATGCACATGTATAGTCCCACACCATCTGCTTCCCATCTGTCCAGGCTTGAAGGGTGATACCATCTGGACACTTCTGGCTGCCATCAGATCTGCATAGTTGGGGTGGCTCCCTTACTGCTGGGCATCCAGCTGTTGTGAGGCAACCTCAACTAGGTGAGTAAACACACACACACACACAACACACACACACACACACACACACACACACACACACACACATATATATATATATATATATATATATATATATATATATATAATATATATTTATATATATATATATATATATATATAATATATATATATATATACACATATATATATATATTTTTTTTTATTATCACACTGGCCGATTCCCACCAAGGCAGGGTGACCAGAAAAAGAAAAATTTTCACCATCATTCACTCAATCACTGTCTTGCCAGAAGGGTGCTTTACACTACAGTTTTTAAACTGCAACATTAACACCCCTCCTTCAGAGTGCAGGCACTGTACTTCCCATCTCCAGGACTCATTTCCGGCCTGCCGGTTTCCCTGAACCCCTTCATAAATGTTACTTTCCCTCACACTCCAACAGCACGCCCAAGTATTAAAAACCATTTGTCTCCATTCACTCCTATCAAACACGCTCACGCATGCCTGCTGGAAGTCCAAGCCCCTCGCACACAAAACCTCCTTTACCCCTCTCTCCAACCTTTCCTGGGCCCGACCCCTACCCCGCCTTCCTTCCACTACAGACTGATACACTCTTGAAGTCATTCTGTTTGCTCCATTCTCTCTACATGTCCAAACCCACCTCAACAAGCCTTCCTCAGCCCTCTGGACAACAGTTTTGGTAATCCCAAACACCTCCTCCTAACTTCCAAAACTACGAATTCTCTGCATTAAAATTCACACCACAATTGCCCTCAGACATGAATCTCCACTGCTCCAGCCTTCCCTGCTGCAAAAATTCATCACCCATGCTTCACACCCATAATAAGAGCGTTTGGTAAAACATACTCTCATACATTCCCCTCTTTGCCTCCAAGGACAAAGTTCTTGTCTCCACAGACTCTTAAGTGCACCATCACTTTTTTCCCCCTCATCAATTCTATGTTTCACCTCATCTTTCATAGACCCATCCGCTGACACGTCCACTCCATACTCTCTCCCTCCAATCTGATATTCAATCTTTCATCGCCTAATCTTTTTGTTATCCCATAACCTTACTCTTTCCAGTATTCACTTTCAATTTTCTTCTTTTGCACACCCTCCCAAAATTTCATCCACCAATCTCTGCAACTTCTCTTCAGAATCCCCCAAGAGCACAGTGTCATCAGAAAAGGGAGCAGCTGTAAACAACTCCCACTTTGCGTGTGATTCTTTATCTTTTAACTCCAGCCTCTTGCCAAGACCCTCGCATTTACTTCTCTTACAACCCCATCTATAAATATATTAAACAACCACGATGACATCACACATCCTTGTCTAAGGCTACTTTTACTGGGAAAAAATTTCCCTCTTTCCTACATACTCTAACTTGAGCCTCACTATCCTCGTAAAACTCTTCACTGCTTTCAGTAACCTACCTCCTACACCATACACTTGCAACATCTGCCACATTGCCCCCCTATCCACCCTGTCATACGCTTTTCCAAATCCATAAATGCCACAAAGACCTCTTTAGCCTTATTCTAAATACTGTTCACTTATATGTTTCACTGTAAACACCTGGTCCACACATCCCCTACCTTTCCCAAAGCCTCCTTGTTCATCTGCTATCCTATTCTCCGTCTTACTCTTAATTCTTTCAATTATAACTCTACATACACTTACCAGATGAATGTTATTCAACAAAATTTGTTGATAAAAATCTCACCCACTCTCTCATTTGCTCTCTTTTTACATTGCTTCACCCCCTCTCTTAACCTCTCTCTTTTTCTCCATATACTCTTCCCTCCTTGCATCACTTCTACTTTTGTAAAAACTTCTCATATGCAAACTTTTTCTCCCTTACTACTTCTTTACATCATCACCCCCAACGCTCCCCTTCCCCTCCCCCCACTTTCCTGTAACCACAAACTTCTGCTGAACACTCTAACACTCATTTTTAAACCTACCCCAAACCTCTTCGACCCCATTGCCTATGCTCTCATTAGCCCATCTATCCTCCAATAGCTGTTTAATCTTACCCCAATGCCTCCTCTTTTAGTTTATAAACCTTCACCTCTCTCTTCCCTGATGCTTCTATTCTCCTTTTATCCCATCTACCTTTTACTCTCAGTGTAGCTACAACTAGAAAGTGATCTGATATAAACTGTGGCCCCTTATAAACATGTACATCCTGAAGTCTAATAAACAGTTTTTATCTACCATAAAAAACCCAAAAAAACTACGCCCTTTTCGCCCTACTCATATCTTGTAACTTTTTATTCTTTTTTTTAAAAATATGTATTCCTAAACAAACCCCTTTCTATACAAAGTTAAATCAAAGGGCTCCATTATCTTTAACCTCACCCCAAACTTCCCACCACCCCTCCAAAAGTTTCTCTTATTTTTAGCATTCGGGCCCCCTACCACAATTTACTCCTCATTTGGGTTCAAAGGCTCCTAACATTCACTTAACACCCCCAAAATCTCTCTCTCTTCCCTCTTCCCTCTTCCCAGGTGCAACACGCTTTTTTATGAGCACTTCTCGCACCCAAACCTTTCCCTTTTAATCCACATAATTCTTAAATTTACACATTCAATTCTCTTTCCCCTTCCATAACTGATCTTTTAACTTTACGACCCCTTCCCTTGCCTAACTCCTCAGAATCCAGATTTAATCCCATTTCTTCCCCCACAGAAAACTCTCCTCCCCTTCAGCTTTTTTTCGTTTGGGCCAGGCACCAACTTCTTTTTACATAAAATCAGCAATCATCTGTTTCTTGTCATCCACACTACATCCACGCACATTTAAGCATCCAGTTTTATAAAGTTTTTCTTCTTCTCTTTTTTAGTAAATGTCTACAGGAGAAGGGTTACTAGCCCATTGGTCCGGCATTTTAGTCGCCTCATACGACACGCATGGCTTACGGAGGAAAGATTCTTTTCCACTTCCCCATGGACAATAGAAGAAATAAAGAAGAACAAGAGCTATTTTAGAAAAAGGAGAAAAACACTAGATGTATGTATATATATATATATATGCATGTGCGTGTCTGTGAAGTGTGACCAAAGTGTAAGTAGGAGTAGCAAGATATCCCTGTTATCTAGCGTGTTTATGAGACAGACAGATACACACACACACACACACACACACACACATATATATATATACATATATGTGTGTGTGTGTGTGTGTGGTGTGTGTGTGTGTGTGTGTGTGTGTGTGTGTGTGTGTGTGTGTGTGGTGTGTGGTGTGTGTGTGTGTGCGTGTGTGTGTGTACTCACCTAGTTGAGGTTGCGGGGGTCGAGTCCGAGCTCCTGGCCCCTCCTCTTCACTGATCGCTACTAGGTCACTCTCCCTGAGCCGTGGCTTTATCATACCTCTGCTTAAAGCTATGTATGGATCCTGCCTCCACTACATCGCTTCCCAAACTATTCCACTTACTGACTACTCTGTGGCTGAATAAATACTTCCTAACATCCCTATGATTCATCTGTGTCTTAAACTTCCAACTGTGTCCCCTTGTTACTGTGTCCAATCTCTGGAACATCCTGTCTTTGTCCACCTTGTCAATTCCTCTCAGTATTTTGTATGTCGTTATCATGTCCCCCCTATCTCTCCTGTCCTTCAGTGTCGTCAGGTTGATTTCCCTTAACCTCTCCTCGTAGGACATACCTTTTAGCTCTGGGACTAGTCTTGTTGCAAACCTTTGCACTTTCTCTAGTTTCTTTACGTGCTTGGCTAGGTGTGGGTTCCAAACTGGTGCCGCATACTCCAATATGGGCCTAACGTACACGGTGTACAGGGTCCTGAACGATTCCTTATGTGTGTCTGTGTGTGTGTGTGTGTGTGTGTGTGCCTGGCTGGCAGTGTCCCAGAGGCAATCAGACCCCTTTTCTTTGGTGCCTCATTGTGTGCCCTCCGGAAAAAGGATGGCAGAATCAGGCCCATTGCAGTGGGTAACACCCTTCAGCGTCTAAACGCCAAGGCTGCAATAAGAAGGGTGAGTCAAGAGGCTGCTGCAGTGCTGAAACCAACTCAGCTGGGTTTTTGGGGCGTTAAACAGGGTGTGAAGCAGTGCCCACGCGCACGATTTGTAAAAACCATGCCCGAAAAAAATCCCTTGGTAATTGGGCTTCCAAATTTTCCTCAGTCTGAAGGGATGCTGCCTCCAAGATTTATGAAACCCCCCTTTCCCTTTTTCCCCTTTCAAGAATCGTGTTATAGGTGACTTCCAAACTATTGTTGGGGGGGCCAAAAATTACTCATTGAGGGCATGCAACGGGGGCCCCTCTCCCCCCCCTTTCTATTCTGTTTGGTCATAAAGGAAAGTCAAGAAGCCTTCTAGCGAGCTAAATATTGGTTCCGGTGATGGTACCCAGCTGGCACAACAG
>NC_069431.1:37009925-37079925 GCF_026875155.1 Cherax quadricarinatus
TGCCTTTATACAAAGGAACTATGCATGCTCTCTGCCAATCCCTAGGTACCTTACCCTCTTCCATACATTTATTAAATAATTGCACCAACCACTCCAAACCGGTGAAGCCTCCTGCTGAGCCCTGTGGAAATGACACGGCAGCTTCATGCACATCAGCGTCCTGTAAGGTTCAATGTTTTTCACCTGATGCGCTCAGGGAGGTCAATATTATATATATATATATATATATATATATTATATATATATATATATATATATATATATATATATATATATATATATGTATATATATATATATATATATATATATATATATATATATATATATATATATATATATATATATATATATATTATATATATATATATATATATATATATATATATTGACCTCCCTGAGTGCATCAGGTGAAAAACATTGAACCTTACAGGACGCTGATGTGCATGAAGCTGCCGTGTCATTTCCACAGGGCTCAGCAGGAGGCTTCACCGGTTTAAGGCCCAAACATTTAAAACGAATGCTCAGTCCAGCACTTGGTGATGTTTCAGAGAGGCTTCTTTCTGAACTCTCTAAATTTTCCAATGTGTGCCTAGCTGGTAGTGTCCCAGAGGCCATTAGACTCCCTTTCTTTGGTGCCTCACTGTGTGCCCTCTGGAAACAGGATGGAGGAATCAGGCCCATTGCAGTGGGCAACACTCTTCGGCGCATAGTCGCCAAGGTTGCAGTAAGAATGGTGAGTCAAGAGGCTGCTGCAATGTTGAAACCAACTCGGCTCGGTTTTGGTGTTCAACAAGGCTGTGAAGCAGCTGCCCACGCTGCACGAGTATACATCAGCAACATGTCCGATGAAAAAGCCTTAATCAAATTGGACTTTGCCAACGCTTTCAACTTAGTCAGAAAGGATGCTATTCTCCGAGCAGTTTCTAGACACTTCATTTTCCTCTATCCCTTCATACAATCGTGTTATAATGTGACTTCTAAACTATTGTTTGGGGATCTTGAAATTGACTCGCGTGAGGGCGTGCAACATGGGGACCCTCTCGCCCCTTTCTATTCTGTCTGCTCATCAAGGAAGTTACAGAAGCGCTCTCCAGTGAGCTCAATATCTGGTTCTTGGATGATGATACTCAAGCTGGCACTAAAGAATCTCTCCTAGAGGACATCAGAAAAATTAAAGACATGGGAGTGAGTATGAGCCTATCTTTAAACCCACTAAATGTGAAATAGTTTCTACTAATCGACAGATCACTGAGAATATTAGTGCTGATTTGCGAGGAGTACGAGCCATTGATCCAGCCAACAGCACTCTCCCTGGTGCTCCTCTTGGGTCCAATGCCACTGATCTGATCCTAGAGAAGAAAATCTCAGGACGATGGAAGGCAGGATGAAAGACGATGATACACATGATGCCTTCTACCTACTCACCAGGTGCCTGTCAATCCCGGAACTTGCTTACTTCCTGAGATGCTTCCCAGGATCAGGAGTCCAAAACTCATGGAATATGACTTCTTCCTTAAGACCATGCTATAGAACGTATTGAATCTTTCCCTTGAAAATGGACAGTGGTTGCAAGACTCAGTTCCAGTCAGGCTTGCGGCGCTGGGAGTACGCAAATCCTCTCAGATTGCCCTTCAAGCTTTCTTATCTTCTTCCATAACATCAGAGGAGTTAATAAAGCAAATTCTTTCAAACAACCTTGGTGACTCAGCAGGAATACAGGATCCTAGCTACGCCAGTGCCATGCCCAAATGAGAGACTCTTGCTGCTCCAACATCAAAACCTCGCGCAGCACTGGCCTATAAACAGTCGAGTTAGGATGGCCCCATCTCTGAAAAGGTGCTTACAAACAAGCTCAGGGCTGTAACACCAGACTGGAAAACTGCCCGTCTCCAAGCCGTGAACGCACAACACTATGGGGACTTCCTCCAAACAGTTCCCATTTCAGCAATGGGAACACGCCTAGACCCACAGGCCCTTCGTATTGTAGATAAATGGTTCAGAGAACCGACAAGTTGAAAAATTAGACACATGTGCAACACTTGGGCATCTTTACTGAGGAAACGTTTCACCACGCAGTGGCTTCATCAGTTCATGAAAAGAAGAATGGTGAAGAACATTAGGAGTTTGAGGTAATCAGTCCCTCAGCCCGTAGTCGATGTAATTATTTCATCAATCTTGAAAAGATTGTTGAACTGATGACTAATGAAGCCACTGTTTGGCGAAACACTCAAGTGTTGCATATGTGTCTTATTTATTAACCCTTCGTACTGCAGTGGCTCTCTGCCTCGCAATTCACACGGAATATACGTGTATTTGCGGAGATGCGCAAGCCGACCAATATGGTCTACATGGTCTTAACTGTTCCAAAACTAAGGGCTGGCATGCAATGAAGCCAACATCATAAAGAGAAGCCTTGGTACAGCTGGATGCCCAGCCAAGTGAGAGAAAGAGAGAGAGAAGAAGAGAGAGAGAGAGAGAGAGAGAGAGAGAGAGGAGAGAGAGAGAGAGAGAGAGTGAGAGAGAGAGAGAGAGAGAGAGAGAGAGAGAGAGATGAGAGAGAGAGAGAGAGAGAGAGGAGTGAGGAGAGAGAGAGAGAGAGAGAGGAGAGAGAGAGAGAGAGAGAGAGAGAGAGAGAGAGAGAGAAGAGAGAAACCCAGTCACTAGCAGCCATCAATACTGACATTCCCGTAAACCGCCCCAAAGGGATCAACATCTATCCTTGGAAGAATGGCAAGCTCTTAGCATGGGACTTTACCTGTGTGTCGAAGCTGGCTGACACCTACATCCATTACAGTGTTAGGAAACAGGGAGGTGCTGCAGATCACGGGGAGGAGTACAAAATCAGCAAGTACAGAGACATAAGCCAACAGTATCAATTTGACTCAGTGGGATCAGAGACCTTGGGATCATGGGGAAAAAAGCCACATGTTTCCTTAAAGAACTGGGTTCCAGACTCATCGACACCACCAGGGACCCAAGGGCAGCCACTTTCATTTTCCAGCGCCTCAGCGTGGCCATCCAGATGAAAAATGCCTGCTGCATACTTGGCTCGCATCCAGCTTCAGAGAAGCTGGATGCAATATATTTTTCCAATATATTCATGGTTGTGGTAGGAGAAGACTAGTGCTACTGTGGATTGTAGGAAGACATTTCACTTCTCTGAGTCTAAAATATATTAGACTCGGAGTCTAAAATATATTAAAATAAAGGCAAGACACGATTTAAAACAGCATTAAAAATTGTGTTTACATTATGAGTTGAGTATCTCAAGTAAGATAATTCAGTCAATATAATTTACAACAAACTTTAGTTAAAATGTCTTTGTATACAGACATATTAAAGATTATTTTAAAAATTTCAGAGCAAAAGTGGATAATTTAGGCAGAGAAACACAAGCTGAGAGACAATACATGAAGCACAACACTAAAGATTGGCTAAATTTTAGCTAAAACTTAAATCTAACATATAACAGAGAGTAACAATAGAAGTTTGCTTACATAGCCGTTGCCGGTTTGACATTTGTCAAGCCGTTACCAGCTTGACAAAGTTCCCGGAGAGCGAAACGTTGCCACAATAAAATGTCACATTAGTTGCACTTGTTACCTTCAATCCCTAACCTAACATATTGTGGGTAATTCCACCAACATATTTCCCACTAGACTAACCAAGACCTTCGATTTCTGACCCTGAAATCTTTTAACGAATAAAATAGTCAGGGAGTAATATTATGCAAAATACTTAATAATATATACCAACCATAGTCTTCCAATCATGTGGGAGCGTTAAACCCGTAAGAATTATACAGAACGTGTGGGGGGGATAGAAGGTATTCAGACCTAATTCAGGGAACTGGAGCACATATCGAATTCCTAAGATATGTGTTTTCAAGGTTCAAACCTGTGTTTCTAAGGTTCAAATCTGTGTTTTTAAGGTTCAAATATGTTTTCGAGGGTTAAATTTGGGCTTTATGTTGAGTTAAACCTGTGTTCCAAAAAAGTCACACCTGTGCTTCCAAGGTTCACACACATGTGCTTCCAAGGTTCACACCTGTGCTTCCAAGGTTTACATCTGTGCTTCCAAGGTTCTCACCTGTGCTTTCAAAAGTCACACCTGTGCTTCGAAGGGTCACACCTGCGCTTCCAAGAATCACACCTGTACTTTAAAGACTCACACCTGTGCTTGCAAGGTTCACACCTGTGCTTGCAAGGTTCACACCTGTGCTTGCAAGGTTCACACCTGTGCTTGCAAGGTTCACATCTGTGCTTGCAAGGTTCACACCTGTGCTTGCAAGGTTCACACCAGTGCTTCCAAAGGTCACACCTGTGCTTCCAAGGGTCACACCTGTGCTTTCAAGGGTCACACCTGTGCTTTCAAGGTTCACACCTGTGCTTCCAAGGGTGACACCTGTGCTTCCAAGGGTGACACCTGTGCTTCCAAGGGTGACACCTGTGCTTCCAAGGGTCACACCTGTGCTATAACATGTTGGTTGCATGTATATGCAACCAATATCTGTGTATATTTTTGTAAACATTTCTGGAGATGGGATTGTGGTTCCTAACTGGCTCTGAAGCCACATACCGTCCACAGCTAGTGGAGAAAATCATAAATGGTTAGATATCTGGTCTGAGACGTTGTTCACTCCAGTAGATAGTACATGGGAGTTCGTGGGAGATGATGGGTAAGATTGCAGAGTCAGATCAGGGTAGACTTTTGAGAACTATCTGACTTTGGATTAAGAATTATCGTGTGTTATCAAGGACAGAAAAGCAGAAGGCTCTCTTCCCATCCTCCCTCCCAGCGGCCACTTCCGGTATGATAACAAGGGTGAAGATATACCATGGCACTTGCTGGCGAAATGTATGGTAGACGTAGGCTACCATTGCATCTACTTTATTGGTTCAGTTTGTATCAGTGTTGTTCCACTGCTGCTGGCATTGCTTGGTGTACCAGTGTTGTTCCACTGCTGCTGACAGTGCTTGGTGTACCAGTGTTGTTCCACTGCTGCTGGCATTGCTTGGTGTACCAGTGTTGTTCCACTGCTGCTCACATTACTTGGTGTACCAGTGTTGTTCCACTGCTGCTGACAGTGCTTGGTGTACCAGTGTTGTTCCACTGCTGCTCACATTACTTGGTGTACCAGTGTTGTTCCACTGCTGCTGACATTGTTTGGTGTACCAGTGTTGTTCCACTGCTACTCACATAGCTAAGTGTACCAGTATTGTTCCACTGTTCCTCACATTGCCTGGCATACCAGTGGTTCATGGTTCCAGCTCCCGGGCACAGCTCTCTGGATACCGATGCTTCCATATACATGTGTGTTGCCTCCCCCAGTAGTGGTTGTAGAGGATATTACTGAAGGGGACCGTCACACAGTACAGTTTTCAACAGTTCTTCTCAGTTTCTGCATTAGCAGTGGACATCTTCCCACGGAAACTCTCGCTAAGAAATGCTATGAATAATTTGCGTTTTCTGTATTTCTCGTCAAAGTTTTTCTTTCTAAATTCTATATAGAAACCCGAATCAATGGAAGTGAATGTAAATATTTGCTCGAAGTTTCCAGGGCATCTGCTTTAAAAGAGAAGGTTGTAAAAGCTGTGTTTGTCTCCTGGAGAGAACTGAAGACACGGGAGGAAGAAGAGAACTGGAAGAAAGTACGAGAAAGCAGTGTAAAAAAAAGTGAGGAAGAGGAGGAGGAGACGAAGGAAGAAGGAGGATTAGAGCTCTCTTACTCATGCATAATGGAACATCTACGCAAAAAAGGGCCCCCTACACAAGAGAACCCTTTTCATCAGTGAAAAGGGTTCTCTTGTGTTTGTGTTTAGTGTATTAATGTTTATATAAGGATACAATGTATATGTTTTGGTCACTTGTTACTTTATTATTCCCAAGACTGTTCAACTGCCTCAGGAACAGAAGTGAGGTGGGGGGGGGAGGTAGAGAAGGCGATAGGCTCCACTGCAGAGGTCCGATCAGACCATTGGGAGATCCAGGAAATGATAAGGGAAGCAGCAATGGCTGTGTTTAAATGGGATCCAGAGATGCAGAGGGAAAAGCAATGAGAAGAGGAGAGGGAGAGGTCATTTCTTTATTTATTGGCTTCAGGAGAGTGAAGGGAGTACACATGAAAAATTATGACAGGGAGAGAAAAAAGAGATTGTAACTATTATCAGACAAACAGGAGAGGAGGACATGACTGAGCTGATACATTTTCAGAGAATAGAAGGGTACTCGAGGGGGTTAATTCGGCCAGTCAAATTGATTTTCAAGACAGAAACTGTGCAAAACAGGATCCTGCAGCAGAAACCATGGCTAAAGGAAACAATAATATACCAGTGAGTGCACCTCGACTACGACAACATGAGAACAGAGCTACAGAAACTGAGAAAGATGATACAAAGATGCAAGGAGCAAGGAAGAGAGACAAGGTTAAAGTCAGGCAGTGACACCCAGAATTGGTAGGTAGAACAAGTACAACCACCCACAGAACCCCACACCCAAACAAATTAACCCATAACAAACCACACTCCACACTCACAGGCCCCCACCCCCAGTACAAACCCTACCTACACAGTAACCTCTCATAGTACCCTGCCAGGTCTCCCACTCCCCCAGCCCCTACAACTGCTCCCACTCAAATGCAATTTTGGAAAAGTAGCTGAAGGTATAGCACACCAACGCAGATGGTATAACGAATAAGTATAAGAAGTGTCACGAAAGAATCAGGGAAGCATCCCCAGACATTATAGCACTCACAGAAACCAAGCTTACACAAATGATAACTCACACAATCTTTCTAAATGGATATCAGATCCTGAGGAAAGACAGAGGGAACAGGGAGGGTGAAGGAATTGCACTCCTCATCAAAAACCAGTGGAGTTCTGAGGAGTTGGAAGGAGTGGACATAAGAGAAGCAAGGGAGTACATAGTAGGAAACACATCAAACTGGGGGTCCTAAGGTGGTGAATGCAGTGATGTACAATCCACCACAGAATAGCAGGAGGCCATGACAAGAATATGATTAGAGCAACAGAGCAATGGTTGATACACTAGCTGAGGTGGCCAGAAGGGCCCACATGGGCAGGGTAAAGTTACTTGTTGTGGGTGACTTCAGTCACCTGGAGATTGACTGGGACAACCTGGAGCCACATGGGGGACCAGAAATATGGAGAGCTAAGATGATCCAGGTGGTACTGGAAAACCTCATGCACCAACATGTTAGGGACACTACCAGAGAGAGGGGAGAGGCTGAACCAGCAAGACTGGAGCTCATATACACCTTTAGTAGTTCAGACATTGAGGACATCAAAAATGAAAGGCCACTCGGAGCTAGTGATCATGTGGTCCTGAGCTTCAAGTACATAGCAGGGCACAAGTGGTTAGAGAAGCAGGATGAGTAGGACAGAAGCCAACCTACAAAAGAGAGGACTACACAGGCATGAGAAATTTCCTGCATGAGGTTCAGTGGGAAACAGAAATGGCAGGAAAATCAGTAAATGAAATGATGGACTACGTGACAACAAAATGCAAGGAGCCAGAGGAGGGGTTCGTACCCAAGAGCAACAGCAATAATGGGAATATTAGAATGAGCCCTTTGTTCACCCAGAGCTGCAGAGAAGTCAAAACCTAAGTGTACTAGACTATGGAAAAAGTATAAAAGTAAAAGGAACCAGGAAAATAAGGAAATCAGTCTAAGAGCCAAAAACGAGCATGCACTGATAAGGAGGGAGGCTCAGCAGCATTATGAGAATGACACTGTATTGAAAGCCTGATCTGACCCAAAGCTGTTGTATAGCCACATTAGGAGGTAAATAATAGTCATGGAAAAGGAAATCATACTGAGGAAGGAAGGTGGAGAGATCACAAGACGACCAAGAAGTATGTGAGGAACTCAGCATGAGATTTAAAGAAGTATTTTCAGAAAGGATTCCAGAAAGCCAGAATGGTGGGATACACCAACACATGCTGAACACAATAAACATAACTCAGGAGAAGGTGAAGAGTCTTCTAAGTGAATTAGATAACTCGAAGGTGGTGGGACCAGAGAATATCTCTCCATGGGCACAGAGAGATTGAGCAGAGGCACTGTGTATGCCACTAATAAAAATTTTCAATATAGTTTTTGAATAAGAGTAGTCCTAATTTTTAAGAAAGGAAACAGACAAAGAGTATTCAACTACAGGTCAGTGTCACTGACATGTATAGTATGCAAAGTTACGGAGAAGATTATCAATACAAGAGGATTGGAGCACCTAGAAAGGAATAAGCTTATCAACGAAATTTAGCACGGTTTAAAGGATGGGAAATCCTGTGTCACAAACCTGCTGGGGTTCTATGACAAGGTGACAGCAGTAAGAAGAAGAGAGAGAGGTGGGTAGACTGCGTTTTCATGAACTATAAGAAGGCTTTTGATACAGTTCCACACTTGAGATTAGTACCTAAGCTGGAGGACCAGGCAGGTATAACAGGGAAGGAACTGCAATAAATCAGGGAATACCTGTAGGGAAGACAAGAGAGAGTCATGGTAAGAGACGAAGTGTCAGCGTGGGCTGCTGTGATGAGCGGGGTTTCACAGGGGTCAGTCCAAGGACTGATGCTGTTTCTGGTATATGTGAACGACATGACGAAAGGAATAGACTCAGAAGTGTCCTTGTTCGCAGATGATGTGAAGCTGACGAGAAATATTCAGTTGGACGAGGACCAGGAAGAACTACAAAGGACAGGCTGCAGGCCTGGTCCAGAAACTGGCTCCTGGACATCAGTCACACCAAGTGCAATGTCATGAAGATTGGGGAGGGACAAAGAAGACCGCAGACGGAGTACAGTCTAGGGAGCAAGAGACTGCAAACCTCACTCAGGGAAAAGGATCTTGGGGTGAGTATAACACCGGGCACATCAGAGGGGCACATCAACCAAATAACTGCTACAGCATACGGGCGCCTGGTAAACTTAAGAATAGCATTCCGACATGTCAATAATGAATCATTCAGGAGGAATGGCAAGATGGAGAGAGACAGGATGTTTCAGAGATGGGACACAACAACTTGGGGTCACAGTTGGAAGTTGAATCACAGGGATGATAGGAAGTATTTCTTCAGTCACAGAAGTGGAATAATCTGGGAAGTGACGTAGTGGAGGCAGGATCCATACATAGCTTTAAGAAGAGATATGATGTAGCTCATGGAGCAGGAAGAGTGACCTAGTAGCGACCTGTGAAGAGGCGGAGACAGGAGCTGTGAATCGACCGCTTCAACCACAGCTGGGGGAGTACATCTAGGTGAGTACCACACACTCACACACACACCACACACACACACACACACACACACACACACACACACACACACACACACACACACACACACACACACACACACACACACATACACACACTCATACTCACACACACCTTAGAGAGGGAGACGGAGCAGAGCCAATGTGTGTGCCACTAACCACAATCTTCAACACATCCCCTGAAACTGGGCAACTACCTGAGGTATGGAAGACTGCAACTGTAGTCCCTATCTTTAAGAAAGGAGACTAAACTACAGATCAGTGTCACTGACGTGTATAGTATGCAAAGTCATGGAGAAGATTATCAAGAGGAGAGTAGTGGAGCAGCTGGAATGGAACAAGGTTATAATGACAGCCAGCACGGATTCATGGAAGGCAAATTCTGTGTCACAAACCTGCTGGAGTTTTATGACTAGGTGGGTTGATTACATTTTCTCGGACTGTAAGAAGGCCTTCGACTCAGTTCCTCACAAGAGATTAGTACAGAAGCTAGAGGATCAGGCGCATATAACAGGAAGGGCACTGCAATGGATCAGAGAATTCCTAACAGGGAGACGTTGTCCAAGGCTGGATTTGAGAGGGACCTGACCTTCCAACGACTACATTCTTACCTCTGCTAGTGGCCTTCATCTCACCTCCTGGTGGTATATAAGGCTCTATCCAGTCACTTCAACTCCATATTGTTTCAGACTATGGAACAATACTCTTCTCCAGACTGAGGGACTGACCACCTCAAAACTTCAAGGTTGATGGACTGATTACATCGTCTTCAAGTCTCTTCTGCTTCTATCAACTTTTCTGTACTCGACTGAAGAAGCCTACTGTGTAGGCGAAACGTTTCGAAATAAAGATACCTAACTGTTGCATATGTGTCTTACCTAACATCCTAACAGGGAGGTAACAGCGAGTCATGGTGCGTGATGAGGTATCACAGTGGGCACCTGTGACGAGCGGGGTCCAACAGGGGTCAGTCCTAGGACCAGTGCTATTTTAGGTATATGTGAATGGCATGACGGAAGGGATAGACTCAGAAGTGTCCCTTTTTGCAGATGATGTGAAGTTAATGAGGAGAATTAAATCAGATGAGGATCAGACAGGTCTACAAAGAGACCTGAACAGGCTGGACGTGTGGTCCAGCAACTGGCTCCTCGAATTTAACCCCGCCAAATGCAAAGTCATGAAAATCGGGGAAGGGCAAAGAAGACTGCAAACAGGGTATTGGCTAGTTCGCCAAAGACTGCAAACTTCAATCAAGGAAAAAGATCTAGGAGTGAGTATAATACCGAGCACGTCACCGGAAGCACATATTAACCAGATAACTGCTGCAGCATATGGGCACCTGGCAAACCTGAGAATAATATTCCGATACCTTAGTAAGGAATCGTTCATGACTCTATACACTTTGTACGTCAGGCCTATACTGGAGTACTCAGCACCAGTTTGGTACCCACAACTGGTCAAGCATGTCAAGAAATTAGGGAAAGTGCAAAGGTTTGCTACAAGGCCAGTTCCAGAGCTAAGCGGAATGTCCTATGAAGAAAGGTTAAGAGAAATAGGTCTGACGACACTGCAGGACAGGAGGGTTAGGGAAGACATGATAACGACATGCAAAATACTGTGGGAAATAGATATGGTGGACAGGGACAGGATGTTCCAGAGATGGGACGCAGAAACAAGGGGTCACAATTGGAAGCTGAAGACTCAGATGTGTCAAAGGAATTTTAGGAAGTATTTCTTCGGTCACAGAGTTGTTAGGAAGTGGAATAGTCTTGCAAGCGATATAGTGGAGTCAGGAACCATACGTAGTTTTAAGACGAGGTATGATAAAGCTCATGGAGCAGGGAGAGAGAGGACCTAGTAGCATGCAGTGAAAGGCAGGGCCAGGAGCTGATCTCGACCCCTGCAACCACAATTAGGTGAATGCAATTAGGTGAGTATACACACACACATGCACACACACATGCACACACACTGTCATAAGTGAAAAGTGAAATCACTTGAGGAACGCGGGATGCATGAGCATATATGGTTATAAACATCACGGGTGAAGGATTTACAAAATAGTGATAGAAGGCCTATGTACAACGACTACGTCATCAGCATCTGGCAACTTGTCATCACACCGCTGCCAGCGCAAGTATTGCTCACCTGTTGAGGTTGCATGTTGCAGGGTTCTGAGTTCTGGTCTTGCATCACTGTTAGATACTGGTCACTCACTCCTGCAAGCTATTACCAGAATTAGAGTAGAAATAGCGTAGACGAGAGTGCAAGGAGTACAGCGGTAGCGAGGGATAACGTCAGACACTTAAGCTGAGACAAGCTAAATTTTACAACCTAGCTACTTTCTGTATTTTATAAGCAGAATCGATAAGTGTTAGAATGATTGGGAAGCTTAGAAATACTGGTATTTTCCGGTATTTATTAGCAGTATGAATACATAGAAGTGGGGGCACACACACACACATACACACACACACACACACAAACACACACACACACACACACACACACACACACACACACACACACATTAGCGTGGGTCCATGGGGTGAAGACGTGGGTAACAAGGCTCCGAGATCCTTAGCGTTGTATGGCGTGCAATAACAGTTAGCAGTAATCAGTGGTAGTGGAACGTCAGTGAACAATACTACGAGTGATAATTAAAGTTATTAGTTAAAGAAAGTGAGAGGAAAGCTGAAATCATAATATTTCAAAGCGCAAACCGATGGGGGTCTTAGGCGCTGTTGCCACATTGGCAGCGGTAGGCCTGAAGAAGTGACGTCACGACAAGTTGTGTGCCATTATACATATAAAGTGAAGTGTATTTAATGTGAAGTGTATACTATCATCAGTGAAGAGTGAAATTGCGTGAGGAAGCGGGATGTATGAGAATATATGGTTATAATCATCACGGGTGAAGGATCTCCAAAATAGGGATTTAAGGCCTACGACGACGACTTCGTCATCAGCAGCTGGCAACTGTCACCGCAAGTTTATTCGCCTATTTGTGGTTTGCATGTTGACGGCCCTGGCTGGCCTTGCATACTGTTTGATACTGATCACTCACTCCTGCAAGCTATTACCAGAATTAGAATAGAAATAGCATAAACATAGAGAATATAGTGTTGTCGAGTGTGAGAAGGTAGGTGGGACAAGCTTTTAAGGGCAACAGTGTAAGACAGTGCTAGGGTCAGGTCCCAGGAGGGTTGCGTCAGGTCACAAGAAGTTGTGGCCAGTCATTACACCGCACAAGATTCTCTCTCACACACACACACACACTCACACACACAAACATGCACACACGTACACAGGCAGTGTTACTACCGGTAGTTATTAGCAGTAAGAATACTTAGGAAGCTAGGAAGTCCTCTCTCAATGTGAACAAGGAAAATGATAATAACCAGCAACAATTAATACGTAAATCCAGAAAGGGCAATAAGTGGAGAGAGTAGATAATTGGGAAAGATAAATGAGACTAAATTTGTGCCTACATGACGGATCTTTCAACCACACAACCTACCCCCCCTAACCCTCCCTCCCTCACACACAAGCACACACACACAAGGGTAGACACTCACACACTCACACACACACACACACACACAGGAAGGACTCTGGGGGGACAGACCAGATGGGGACACCAACAAGGAATACACCAACAAGTGTTGGACGACATACATACAGATGAGGAGGAGGTGAAGAAACTGCTAAGGGACATCGATACCTCAAAGGCAATGGGACCGGACAACATCTCTCCATGGGTCCTTAGAGAGGGAGCAGATATGTTGTGCGTACCACTTACCACAATCTTCAACACATCCCTGGAAACTGGGCAACTACCTGAGGTATGGAAGACGGCAAATGTAGTTCCCATTTTCAAAAAAAGGAGACAGAAAAGAGGCACTAAACTATAGACCTGTGTCATTGACGTGTATAGTATGCAAAATTATGGAGAAGATTATCAGGAGGAGAGTGGTGGAGCACCTGGAACGGAACAGGAGTATAAATGCCAACCAGCACGGATTCACGGAAGGCAAATCCTGTGTCACAAACCTTCTGGAGTTTTATGATAAAATAACAGAAGTAAGACAAGAGAGAGAGGGGTGGGTTGATTGCATCTTCTTGGACTGCAAGAAGGCTTTTGACACAGTTCCTCACAAGAGATTAGTGCAGAAGCTAGAGCATCAGGCGCATATAACAGGAAGGGCACTGCAATGGATCAGAGAATACCTGACAGGGAGGCAACAACGAGTCATGGTACGTAATGAGTATCACAGTGGGCACCTGTGACGAGCGGGGTCCCACAGGGGTCGGTCCTAGGACCAGTGCTATTTTTGGTATATGTGAACGACATGACGGAAGGGTTAGACTCAGAAGTGTCCCTGTTTGCAGATGATGTGAAGTTAATGAGGAGAATTAAATCTGATGAGGACCAGGCAGGACTTCAAAGAGACCTGGACAGACTGGACACCTGGTCCAGCAAATGGCTTCTCGAATTTAATCCTGCAAATGCAAAGTCATGAGATAGGGGAAGGGCACAGAAGACCACAGACAGAGTATAGGCTTAGGTGGCCAAAGACTGCAAACCTCACTCAAGGAGAAAGATCTTGGGTGTGAGTATAACACCGAGCATGTCTCCGGAAGCACACATCAATCAGATAACGCTGCAGAATCCCCCCCCCCTTTTTTTTTAAACCAACCCCCCCTTTTTCATTTTTTCCCCCCCCCCCCCCCTTTTTTTTTCCCTTTTAAAAAAACCCCCCCCCCTTTTTTTTTTTCCCCCCGGGGGCCCCCCCCCCAAACCCCCCCCAACCCTTTTTTTTTTCCCCCCCCCCCCCCTTTTTTTTTTTAAACCCCCCCCCTTTTTTTTTCCCCCCCCCCCCCTTTTTTTTTTTTCCCCCCCCTTTTTCCCCCCTTTCCCCCCTTTTTTTTTTTTTTTTTTTCCCCCCCCCCCTTTTTTTCCCCCCCCCCCCCCAAAAAAACCTTTCCCCCAAAACCCCCCCCCCTTTTTTTCCCCCCCTTTTTTAAAAAATTTTTTTTTAAAATTTTTTCCCCCCCCCAAAAAAATTTTTAAATGGGGGGGGTTTTAAAAGGGGGGGGAAAAGGGGTTTTTAAGGTTAAGGGAAAGGGGGGGGCCAAAAAAAAGGGGAAGGGAAAAAAAAATTTTTTTAAAAAATTTGGGGGGGGGGGGGAAGGGGGTTTTTGGGGGAAAAAAAAAAGGGGGGAAAGGGGAAAAAAAAAAAAAAAAAAGGGGGGAAAAAAAACCCCAAAAATGGGTTTTGGGGAAAAAAAAGGGGGGGGGAAAAAGGGGGGGGGGGGGGGGGGGGGGGGAAAAAAAAAAAAAAATTTGGGGGGGGGGGGGGTTTTGGGGAAAGAAAAAAAAAAAAAAATTTTTTGGGGGGGGGGAAAAAAAAAAAAAGGGAAAAAAAAAGGGGGGGGAAAAGGGAAAAAAAAAAAAAAAGGAAAAAAAGGGGGGGAAAAAGGGAAAAATTTTCCCCCCCCCCCCCCCCCAAAAAAAACCCCCAAAACAACAAAAGGGGGCCAAAAAAACCAAAAAAAAAAAAAGGGGGGGGAAAAAAAGGGGAAAGGGGGGTTTAAAAAATTTTCCCAAAAAAGGGGGGGGGAAAAAAAAAAAAAAGGGGGGGGGAAAAAAAAGGGGGGGGGAAAAACCCCGGAAAATTTTCCCCGGGGCCGGGGAAAAAAAAGGGGCCCAAAAAACCCCCCCAAAAAAGGGGGGAAAAAGGGGGCCCCAAAAAAAAAACCCCCCAAAAAAAAAAAAAAAAAAAAAAAAAGGGGGGAAAAAAGGGGGGGGGGGGGGTTTTTTTAAAAAAAAAAGGGGGGGGTTTAAAAAAAAAAAAAAAAAAAAAACCCCCCCCCCCAAAAAAAAACCCCCAAAAAAAACCCCCCAAAAAAAAAAATTTTTTTTGGGGGGGGGGGGTTTTTTTGGAAAAAAAAAATTTTTTCCCCCAAAAAAAAAAAAAAAAGGGGGGGGGCCCCAAAACCCCAAAAAAGGGGCTTTAAAAAAAAAAAAAAAAAATTGGGGGGAAAAAAGGGGGGAAAAAACCGGGGGGGGCCCCAAAAAAAAGGGGTTTTAAAAAGGGGAAAAAAACCCCCCAAAAGGGCCCCCGGGGCGGGGGGGGGGGGGTTTTTTTGGGGGGGGGGGAAAAAAATTTTAAAAACCCCCCTTTAAAAGGGGGGGAAAGGGGGGGAAAAAAACCCCCAAAAAAATTTTTGGGGGGGAAAAAAAAACCCCCAAAAAAAAAAAAAAAGGGGGGGGGGAAAAAAAAAAATTTTTGGGGGGGGGAAAAAAAAAAAGGGGGGGGGGAAAAAAAAAAAACCCCGGGGGGGGGGGGGGGAAAAAAAAACCCAAAAGGGGCCCGGGGGAAGGGGGAAAAAGAAATTTTTGGGGGGGGGAAAAAAAGGGAAGGGCCCGGGGGGCCCCCGGGAAAAGGGAAAAAAAAAAAAAATTTTTTTTAAAAAAAAAAATTTTTGGGGGGGGAAAAAAAAGGGAAAAAAGGGGGGGGAAAAAGGGGAAAAAAGGGGGGGGGAAACGGGTTAAAAAAAAATTTTTTAAAAAAAAAAAAAGGGGGCCCCGGGTTTTGGGGGAAAAAAAAAAAAGGCCAAAATTGGGGGAAAAAAAAGGGGGGGAAAAAAAATTTTTTTTTAAAAAAAAGGGGGAAAAAAAAAAATTCCCCGGGGGGGGGGAAAAAAAAAGGGGGGGGTTTTTTGGGGGGGGCCCAAAGGGAAGGGGAAAAAAAGGGGGGGGGGCCCGGGTTCCCAAAGGGGGAAAAAAAAAAAAGGGGAAAAAAAAAACCCCAAAAAAAAAAATTTTTTTTAAAAAAAAAACCCCCCAAAAAAAAAAAAAAACCCCCCCCCAAAAAAACCCCAAAAAAAAACCTAAAAAAAAATTTTAAAAAAAAAAAAAAAACCCCAAAAAAAAAAAAAAACCCCCAAAAAAAAAAAAAAAAAACCCCCCCCCCCCCCAAAAAAAACCCCCCCAAAAACCCCCCCCCAAAAAAAAAAAACCCCCCCCAAAAAAAAAAAAAAACCCAAAAAAACCCCCCAAAAAACCCCAAAAAAAAACCCCCCCCCAAAAAAAAAAAAAAAAAAAAAAAGGGAAAAAAAAAAAAAAATTTTTTCCCCGGGGGGGGAAAACGGGGGGTTTCCAAACCCCCCCCCCCCCCCGGGGCCCCCCCCCCCAAAAAACCCCCCCCCCTTTTTAAAAAAAAAAAAAAACCCCCCGGGGCCTTTTTTTTTCCCCAAAAAAAACCCCCCCACCCAACCCCCCCCCAAAAAACCATTCCCCCCCCCCCCAAAAACCACCCACCCCTTTCCCCTAACCATCTATTCCCCCCCCCCAAACCCAAGGATGGGGGCCCGGGGGGGGCCCCCAAAGGAGGGAATCTGGGGGGGAGGGGAAGGGGGTTTGGTTTTGGGAGCTAAAAAAAAAAGGGGGGGAAGAGGGGGGAAAGGAGACTAGAGGGGAGCGGGAAAGGAAAAAATGGAAAAAAGAAGGTTAGCAGCAAATGCAGAGGTGGGGAAGAAAAACGGGGCCCAGCGCGGGAAATAAAGGATAGAGAGATTAGAAGGGGAGCTGAGAAAATCTAAAAACAGCAAGAGACAAAGATTTTACCGAAAGTAGCATGGGAAAATGGTACTTTCAAACACAGACAAAGGTCTAAAGGGAAAAAGAGGGAAAAACTAAACTGTTTTGCAGAGGTCCTTGTCCCCCACATGGGGCCAAAAAAAAACCCCCCAGGGAGACACTAGGAAAGTTTTGAGGGGTTTTGGAAAGCCCATTGAAGGAACTGGGGACATGTGCAAGGACCTTACAGATCCCCTGTGGGGGCCAGGGGGCGGTGAGCGGGAAGGAAAAAACCAAAGGAAGCTTTGGGGGCCAAAAAAACTAGGAAGGGGACTAAAGGGAAAAGGAACACCCCGGGGGAAGGGAAAAACCAAAAAAACACATAGGGGATGCAAGGGGGTTTCACAGTGGGAGGTGGAAAAAAGGGGAAAAAGGGAAAGGCTGTTTGTTTTGGGCCCTAGAGGGAAGCTTTTAAAAAGGGGAAACTTTATGATGACAGAAAGCGGGGAAGGGGGGAAAAAAACCCCGATATTTATGAAAGATATCATGAAGGTGTTTAAGGCGGGGGGGAAAAGCCCCGGGTGGAAATTTTTTTCGGGGGAAAAATTTTTGGGTGGTTCACAAAGAAAAAAAAATCGGCCTCTAAAGTAATTTTAAAGGGGCTGGAATCAACCCAAACCCAGATCCTGCAGGGGGGGAAAGGGGGGCACGGCTGGAGGCAAGCAGGGATTTCCCGGGTGTGTCCCTCGATCGAGCAGAAACAGGACAAAAGGGAAGACAATGAAAAACCAGGGGTTTAAAAAAAACGAAAGGAAAAAAAATGGGGGGAAAAATGAAAAAAAGGGGGGGCAGAAAAACCCCAGGATTAAAAGGGAAGGACAAGGTGCACCCCCCGGGAAACACCTGCAAAAGGGGACCCCACCCAAAGACCCCCCCCAAGGCAACGGGAAAAAAATTTCAAAAAAACCATACACCCGACCCCTCTTTTTTCCCCCCCCCGCACCACTTTTTCAGTTTTAAAGGAACAAAAAACCCTAAAAAGGTTTTGGGTTTACACAAATGCAGAGGGTTTAAAGAAAAAAATTTTTGGAGGAAGGGGCCAAGGGGAAAAAAAAATCAATGGAAGCCCCCCAGCCAAAATTGCAGTTACAGAAACAAAAATTTCTTTGGAGAAAAATAAAAAGATGAAATTTTTTCCCACCGGGGATACTAGATATGGGGGGGAAAAGATAAAAGGGGGCGGGGGGGGGCCCGGGGGGGGGGTTCCCTTGCTCGTAAAAAAAGATGGAAATTAGGGGGAAAAGGGAAAAAAGGTTTTAGATGGGACGGGGAAAAAAGGAACAAAAAGAGGTACATTTCAGTCGGGGGAAACCAAAAAAGTGGCCCCTTTGCATTGATGTATTTTCCCCACACAATGCGGGGGGCCAAAAGGGGAGGAATTGAAGGGGGAGAAACAGAGCAATGGGGAACACCTTGCTGAGGGGGAAAGGGAAGAGTTTTCACCCCAGCAAAAAAACAAATTTGGGCTGGTTTGGGGGGGAAATTTTAAAACCCACAGGGAAAATTGACTGGGAAAACTGGAGCCAAAAGGGGGGCCCCGAAACATGGAGAGCCGGGGGATTTTGGGAAACCGGGGTTTGCGGGAAAAACCCATGCCCCAACAGGGGTTAAGGCCCACTCCCAAGAGGGAGGGGGGTTTAACCGGGAAAAAGATTGGACCTTGTGTTCCCCCTGGGCAGCTCAGATTTTTTGGGGGGCCCATCAAGAAAGGGAGACCCCCCTAGGGGGGCTAGCGACCCCGTGGTTCTTGTTTTGGGGAAAAACATAGTAGAGCTAAAAAGTGGAGGGGAATAAACGGGGAGTTGAATGGGGAAAAGGGGGGGGGGGCCCTAAAAAAAGGGGGGGATTTACTTTTAGGGTTGAAGAATTTTCCGGGGGGGGGAGGTCCAGTGGGACAGGGGAAACTGGCGGGAAAAGCCAGTAAATAAAAATGATGTTTATTTTAAAAAAACAAAATGCAAGGGGCGTGGGGGGGTTTTTTTATTCCCAAGGGCAACGTAAAAAACAGGAAGCCGGGAACGACCCCCTGGTTTCCCCCCAAACGGTTTTTAAAGGGGGCAAAAAACAAAGTCCCAATTTGAGAAGGGAAAAAAAAAAAGTACGGGAAGGCAGAGAAACACACAAAAATGGGGGAGGATCGGGCCCCCAGGAAAGGGTTTTTTGCACGGGTTTTTTTAAGGGAAAGGGAGGCCCCCCCCCGGACAGTTTAAAAAATGACTTTAGCATCGGGGGGAAATCAAGATGCCCCAAAAAAAACTGTTTTTCCACACCCGGAGGAAAACAACAGTAAAAAGACCAGGTGATCAAAATTAAGGACGGGAAGGTGGAAAATCAAAAGGAAATGATCAGGGGGGTATGGTGGTTTCTAAAACGGGGGGTTTTAAGGGAAATTTTTTTTCCCGTTGGGGGACAGGAAGGGTGGGGGGGAAGACAGCACAGAAGGGAACTCAAGGGGGAAATATCCCCCAAAAAAGGGGTGTTGGATGACAAAAGGGAAAACCCCTGGGAGGGAGGGGGAAAGAAGTTTTTAAAGTGACCTTAAACACCTAAAAGGGTCCATGGGACGGGACAACATTTCCCCCAAAGGGTCCTTGGGAGAAGGGGGCAGGATGTTTGTGTGGGGCCTTTAAAAACCACAATCTTAAAAACACCCCTTTAAAAACCCGGGAAACTCCTAAAGGAAATGGAAAAAACAGCTAATGTAGTCCCTATTTAAGAAAAAAAAACAGAAAAGAGGCACAAAAACAAACAGCCCTTGTTTTCTCTGACATGAAATTGTTTTGAAAAAGTCATGGAGAAGATTATCAGGAGGAGGTGGCCCCGAACCCTAAAAAAGGAACAAGTTTTAAAAAAAGGGGGAAAAAACCGAAAGGGTTCTGGAACCCCCAAAAATCTTGTACACAAATCCTGGGGTTTTTTTGAAAAGGGTTTAACAAAAAGTAAGCACCGGGGATGGGGGGGTGGGTAAAATTGGCTTTTTTCCAAAGGACTCCCGGAAAGGGGCCTTTGACCACGGGGTTCCCCCCACAAAGAGATTAGTCCCAAAAGCTGGGGGGGTTCAGGCGAAACCGAAAAAAAAAGGGGGGGGGGCACTGCAAGGGAAAAAGGGAAAAATACCTGACGGGAGGGCCCCAGCAACGGGGTCGGGTAGTGAAGGGGGTATCACAGGGGGGGCCCCCGGGTTGGGAGGGGGGGTAAAACGGGGGGTCTTTCTGGGGCCGTGCTTTTTTTTGGATATTGGGGAACGACATGTGGGGGGAAATGGATTTTCTGAAAGTGCCCCCCTGTTTGCAAAATGACTTTAAAAGTTGATAAAGGAAAAATTTTAAATCGGCGGGGATGAGGCACGCCCTGCAAAGGCCCTGGACAGGCGGGAAAACATGTGGTTCCACAATTTGGCTTTCGAATTCAATCCACCCCAAATCCCAAAGTTTTGAAGTTTGGGGGGGGGGGGCAAAGAAAAACCGGCCAGACGGGGTTTTATAGGCTAGGTGGAAAAAAGGCCCAAACAGCCCTAAATCAGGGGGGGAAAAAAAACCTTGGGGGGGACCATCACCGGCCCCATCCCCGGGGCACCCCATCACCAAAAACCCTGCACCCCATAGGGTCCCTGGAAAACCTGAAAATTAAGGTTCCGTTTCCCTTAAAAAAGGAAAATCGTTCGGGAAAATTTTACACTGTTTTTTTGTTTAGGCCCATATTTGGAGTTTTGCAGAAACCAGTCGGGAAACCCCAAAACACCGGGTCAAGCCCCCTCAAGAATTTTTTAGAGAAAATTTAAAAAAGGTTTTCAAAAAAGGGCTGGCCCCAAGGCCCCGGGAAAAGTGGGTTACGGGGAAA
The DNA here is from genome assembly GCF_026875155.1 of Cherax quadricarinatus. Classification (NCBI taxonomy): domain Eukaryota; kingdom Metazoa; phylum Arthropoda; class Malacostraca; order Decapoda; family Parastacidae; genus Cherax; species Cherax quadricarinatus. The sequence goes on from NC_069431.1 coordinate 37,030,703, forward strand.
AAAGGTTTTTAAGGGGGAAAAGGGGGAAAATTTGAGGGACCCCTGGAGGACAGAAAGGGTGGGGGGGAAAAAGGGGGGTTTTAAAATGCCCTTTCAAGTTTATGCGGGGAAAAGAAAAGGGGGAAAAGGGAAAAAAGGATTTTCCCAAGAAGAGGGGGGGAACACGGGGAACAAGGGGGTCAAAAAACGGGAAAAGGCTAAAAGATCGGGACGGGGGTTAAACGGGGGGACGTTGGAAAAGTATTTTTCAGTCATAGAGTTGTCAGCAAGTGAAAAAAGGCCTGGGCAAGGTAAAAGTAGTGGAGGCGGGAAAACCCTTTTAACATATTTTTAAAGGGAAGAGGAAAGAAAAAGCCCCGGGAAAGCACAGAGAGGAGGACCCGGGTAGCGATCAGTGAAGAGGCGGGGCCGGGGAGCTGAGTCTGGGCCCCCTGAAAAACCAAAATTAGGTGGTCCCAATTTTGTTGAGTACAAAACATAAAAACAAAACCACAAAAATCCAACACCACAAAATTAACCTTTACTTTTCACACCAACACACACCCAAAACACAGCAAAACAAAAAAGGGGACGGAAAAGGGCGGGGGAAGGGGGGGCCAGGACAAATTTGAAGCCAAAACTACAAAAAAGGGGGAAATACACGGGGAAGGGAAGGAAACTTCCGGGAAGGGGGGGTTTCAGTGGGAAGAAAAATGGGGGGAAAAACCCAGTTAATGAAAAATTGATGGAATATGGGGGGAAAAAAAAAATTCCCAAAGGAGGTGGGGGGGAGGTTTGTCCCCCAAGGGGGAAAACAGGAAAAAGGGGAAAAAAGCCGGGAAAGGACCCAAAGGTTTTCAAAAAAGGGTTTGCGGGGGGGGAAAACCCCAAAAGGTTTTTGTGGGAAAAATCAAAAAGAAAATATGGGAAAGGCAAAGGACCAGGAGAAAAAAGGAGGGAAAGGTCTTTAGGGCCAAAAGGGAATATGCACAAATAAAAAGGGGGGCCCAAAGACAATATAAAAAACGACATAGCAGCAAAAAGGCCAAATCGGGGCCCCGGGAAACAAATCTTTAAAAGCCAAAATCAGGGGGGGGGGGAAAAAACAGTCAAAGCCCCAAGGAAATCGGCTAAGGAAGGAAAAGGAAAGGAAAAGAAAAAACAAGAAATGACGGGGAATTTAGGGTGGGGAAAAATCAAAAAGGGAGATTCAAAGAAGTTTTACAGCGGAGCCCAGAAGGGGCTCCAAAAAGACGGGAGGGTGGGGCCCACCCCAAAGTGCTGGACACGGGTGCCCAACGGGGAAAGGATTTGAAAGGGGCTTCTGAGGTGAGCTAGATACCTAAAAAGGAAAAGGGGGCCCCAAGATAACATCTCCCATGGGCATTGAAAAGAGGGAGCAAAAGGGGTGTCCCCCTAAAAACCCAAATTTTTTAAAAAACATCTATCGAAAAAGGGAGTTTTCCCCTTAAAAGGCAGGGGAGACGCAAATTTAGTCCCAATTTTTTTTTAAAAAAAAGGAGGACAGGAAAAAGGGGAAAGCACTAAAAACTACGGGACCGGGTGTCACTGCCGGGTTTAGTATGAAAAAATCTTTGGGAAGTTTATCAGGAAAAGAGTGGGGGGAAACACCTAGAAAGAAAAGGGGATTCATCAACAGTCCCAACGGGGGTTTTCGGGGGATGGGAAATTTTTGCCCAAAAACCCCTACTGGAGTTTCTAGGGGACATGGTGACAGAAAGGAAAGAAAGAGGGGAAAAGGGGTGGGGGGGGGTTTTTGCTTATTTTTGGGATCCCAAGAAGGGCTTTTTTTGGGACAAATTTTTCCCAAAAAAGGAGTTTGAGTAAAAAAAAACTGGGGGGACAAAAAAGCGGGGGAGAAAAAAGGAAAACAGGGAAAGGCCCCAAAAAAAAGGGGCCCCGGGGAAAATCCCTTTGTCAGGAAGATACCCGCGAGTAGGGTTAATTGGGGCCCCGGGGGGGGGTCAAAAAGTGGGCCCCCCTGTGACCGGGCGGGGCCCCAACAGGGGTCATTTATTTTAGGCCCCCTAGTGCTGTTTCGGGTTTTATTTGGGGAAACACACATGCGGAAAAAAAAATGGGGACTCTGAGGTGCCCCTGTTTCCCGGATGAGGGGGAAAAAGGGTGGGGAAAAAAAAACCCATTTTTGTTTCGTAAAGGCCCCCAAAAAATTTAAAAAAAGGGGGATCGGGGACGGGGCGCGTCGGGGCCGGGCAACGGGGCCTATGGAGGTAAATTTCCCCCCAAAGGGGCCAAAAAATTTCTTTGGAAGTTTTGGGGAAAAGGGCAAAAAAAGACCGAAAGACGGAGTACAGCTTTTTGGGGGCCAGAAAAACCTACAAACCTCACTCAAGGAAAAAAAAAAAAAAAATTCGGGGTGGGTTTTTAAAACAAGGCAATTCCCCTTTAAAAGAGCAAATCAACCAAAAAAACTGCTGCAGCATATGGGGGGGCCTAGAAAACCTCGGGGAAACAAATTCCGAATTTTAAAATAAGGAATCTTTTTTTCCAGGCCCTGTACACCTTTGTCCCTTTAGGCCCACATTGGATTTATGCGGGCACCATTTTGGGAAACCCCCACACCTACCCAAAAAGGCATTTTAAAAAAAAAAAAAACTAGAAGGGAAAAGTGAAAAAAGGTTTGAAAGCAAAAAAATTTAACCCCAGACCCAAAGGGGGAAAGGGCCCTACGAGGGAGGGTTTTAAAAAGGGAAAAATAAAACCTTTTGGCCGGAACTGGGGGAAAGGGGGGGAGAAGGGGGGGGACTGTTTAACGAATAAAAAAAATACTGAGGGGGGGAATTTTTGGAAAGGGGGAACCGGGGGGAAAAAAGGGTTTGTTTCAGGAGACGGGGAAAAAGTCCCCAAAGGGGGACCACAGTTGGAATTTGGGAAGGCCCCAAAATGAACCCCACAGGGTTTGGGTTTTAGGGAAGTATTTCTTCCCCCAAAGATTTAGTTAGAAAGTAAAAATTTTTTGGGGAAAAGGGGATGTAGGGGGGGAGGCGGGGGATCCAACATAGCTTTAAGCAGAGGTATGAAAAAGCCACGGTTTCAGGTGAGAGGGGAACCTGGGGTAAGGGGGGATCTTTTAAAAGAAAGGGGGGCCCCAGGGCCCCTGGGAACTGGGCCCCCTTTTCAACCTAAAATGGGGTGAGTAGGGTGAGAAACCACACACCACACACACCCCAAACCCCCAACACACACACCACACACACACACACACACCACACTTTTCCCACACACACACACACAAAACCACATATACACACATACATTACCACCACACACACACAAAAGGGGACAGGGACGCCCCAGGGAGGGAAAAAAAAATAAAAAACTTGGGGGTGCCCCTGTTTGCAGGGGATGCCCGTGAATTTGGGAATGGGGAAAAATTTTTAAAACTCGGATCAAAGGGAACAGGCAGAAACTCCCCAAAGGGACCCGGGAAAAAGGCGGGCAGACCTAGTCCAGAAATTTTTGGCCCTGGATTTTAAATTTCCCCCCCAATTTTTCCCAAAGTTTTGAAAGTTTGGGGGGAAAAGGGCCCCAAAAAAAAAGGGGGCCGAAAGAAGGGGAAAGGACGGGTCGGGGGGGGGGTTCGGGAGACAAAAAACCCTCATCAGGAAAAAAAAGATTTTTGGGGGGTGAGTTTTTTAAAACCGGGGGCACTTTCCCCTTTTAAAAGCGCCCCCATAAAACCAAATAACTGCTGGGGGCATAGGGGCGCCGGAAAAAACCTCAAAAAAAGTTTCCCTTTTAAATCTTTAAAAAAGGAATCTTTTGGGGACCTTTTTACCCCCGTGTAAACGTTGGCCCCATATTGGGGGGGTTATTGGGGGCCCCATTTTGGAAAAACCCACCCCTAGCCAAGCACGTGAAAAAAACTAGGGGGGGAAAGGTGCAAAAGGTTTTTGCAACAAGACTGGGTCCCAGGGCTAAAAAGGTTTTGCCCTACGAGGAGGGGGGGTTTAAGGGAAAAATAAACCCTGCCGACACGGAGGCGGGGGGAGAGATGGGGGGGGCCCGGGTTAACGCATACAAAAAACTGGGGAGGAAATTGGGCCCAGGAAAAACCAAAAAAAGGGATGTTCCAGGGGATTTGGACTTAAAAGTAAAAAGGGGGGGGGACACGGGTTGGGAAGGGGCTAAAGGGACACAGTTTGAATCACGGGGGAATGTTAGGAAGTTTTTTTTTTCAGCCACAGAGTGGGGTTAGAAAGGGGAAAAAATATTTTGGGGAAAGGGGCGTTTTGTAGTGGAGGAGGATTTTTTCCCTTTGCTTTTAAGGGCAGGGGTTTAGGGTTTTTAAAAAGCTAAACGGCCCCCAGGGAGGGGGGTGCCCTTTGTAGCGTAGTAAAAGGGAGGGGGGGGCCCGGGGGAGCTGGGACTCGCCCCCCCCAACCTAAAACTAGGTGAATAAACTAGGGGGGTCCCTGCACACACAAAACCACCAAACCCCACACACACACACACACAAAAACACACGCACCACACCAAAACACACACACACCACAAAACACACACCCCACACACACACACCCACAAACACACAGCAACAAGCATTGAAACTGTTGTAACACACAAAACACCCCAACATACCAGGTTTTCACACCTGGGGGGCCCTTTACACAGTTTGGAACCAGAAGGAAAAAAAAATGAGGGGAGCAAACTCAAGTCCCCGGGTAGGGACTCGGGTTTTTTTTGGGCAAGCCGTAACCGGGAAAAGGAGCGGTCAAAGATAAAACAAATTTTAAATTTTTTTTTGAGAGGCCCCCCAAAAATTTTTGGTTTTTTTTTAACACAAGCCTACCCGATTTTTTATCCTACCCCCAAATTCCCAAAATTTTTGACCCCCGGAAAAAAGGCCAAAAATTTTAAATTGCCCAACTTTTTTGGCCCTTGGGGGCACTCTTGCCCAGGGCCCCCCCAAAAGGGGGAAAAACCCCTGGGGGAAAAATTTTTTCCCTTTCATAAAAATTTTTTAAACCAAAGGAAAAAACCCTAAAACGTCCCCTTTCCCAAAAATCAATATTAAAAGGGAACAGGGGGGAAACACCCCTTGGGTTTTTGTCCAACATTTACTAAAAACCAAAATTCCCCACTGGAAAGGGGGATAAAAAAAAGCAAAAGAATTAAAAAAGGCCCGAAAACCCCTTAATTTCCTTTAAAAATAAAAAATTTTTTGGGTTAAAGGGTTAAAAGGGGGGAAAAAAATCTGAAACCTATTTTTTTACAACCAAACACAGGGAAAAATGTGGTTTTTTAAAAACCAGGCGCCGCTTAACGGGGGAAAAGAAAAGGTTAAAAAGAAAAAAAAAACTTTGCCAAGGGGGGAAATATCCGCTTTTAAAACCTTCCCCCAATTGGCCCATGGCGGTTTTTGGGGGGCCGGCCAAAACCCCGTGTTTTTTGGGATACAAAAAAAATCGGCAGGGACCATTTTTCATTCAGAACACGAAGGGGTTAGGGGGGCAACAAGAAATCCAGGGGGCTCCCAAACGAAAACAAAAAAGGGGGCTTGAAAAAGGGCAAAGATGGGAAATTTTTCTCAGTATGGAATTTTAAAGGTTAAAACCACAGGTTTCCTTTTCAGAGGAAAAACCCAACTCTTATGGGCCCAAAATTGGGGGGAAAAACAGAAAGGAAAAAAGGGGGTCCCCTGGGAATCTTTGGGGGGGGGGGGCTCCCAAAAACAAAAAAGTTCAACGTTTGGAAAAAAATTTAAAAAAAGAAGGTAAAAACACGGGGGGGAAATTTAAAAACTTCCAAAACAAAACAAAGGCCAAAAATGGGATAACCCCCTTTTTTAAAAGGCCCGGGGGTTTAACCCTGGCGGGAAACCCTCACCTTAAAAAAACCCCTTTTCAAGGGGGGAAATTCTGTTTAGAAAAAAGACAGGGAGGAAAGAAAAAAACCTTAAAACGGGGGCGAAATTTGCCATTTTCCCATCATTTTTAAAATTTTTTCAAAAGGGTAATTTTTATTTTAAAAAACCCACCTTTAGGGGAAGGTTAAAATTCCGGGAACCTAAAAAATTTTCCGGAAAACCAAGGGGGGGGAAAGGGGGAAAAGTTTTTAAAAAAACCTAAAAAAACCTGGGGAAAAAGCCCGGCTTGAAGGGAAGGGAAATTACCCCTGGAAAGAAAAAGGGGGGAAATTCAGGATTTAAAAAACCCGGGAAAACCTTTTAAAAGGGGTTATATCCCTTTGGCCATTTTTTAATTATTTTTTTAAAAAAGGCAAAAGAATTTGGGGGCCCCAGGAACGTTCAACTCCCCCAATAAAAAAAAGGGGGTTCCCCCAACCCCCCCGGGTTTAAAAGGGGTCCATACAAGAAAAAGGTCGGGGCCCGAACGCCCGGGGGGGCCCCCAGGCTTTTTTAAAGGGGGTACCCGGCCCAAAACTGCCCAGGCGGGGTTTGAACGGCCGGGGTTCCTTGCACCGGAAGGGGGGCCGACCGGCCGGGGGGGCCTTTCCCCCGGGGGTCTCTCCAGAAGGAAAAAATTCCCTCCCCGGGGGATTTTCCCCCCCCTCTCAATGTTTTTCCCGGGACCTACTTTTCCCCCCTTTTTTCCCCCCAAATTTTTTTTAATTCTTTTCCTTTTACCCAATCTTTTACCCCCCCCCTTTGCCCCCCCAAAAATTCCCCCTCTAAAAAACATTTTTTTTCCCCTAAAAACCCCCCCTTAATTTTCGGGACATCCGCCCCCAAAAAAGGTAACCCTTTTATCCGGGAAACCCCTCCCCCCCCTTTCGCCCAATTTCTCCCCCCTTTTCCTTTAAAAACTTCCCCTTTTTTTTTTTTTTCCCCCCTCCCTTTTTTTTCCCCCCCCCCTCACCCCCCCCCTCGCCTTCCCCCCTCTCTCTCTCTTCTTTTCTTCTCTCTCTTTTTCTCTCTCTTTTTCTACCCTATCTATCTCTATCTCTCATTCTCTCTCTTCCCCCTTTTTCCTTCTCCTGCCCCCCTCTCTCTTTCTCCCTTTTCCCCTTTTTCTCTCTCTCTAAACCCCTCTCTCTCTCATTCTCTCCCCCTTTTTTTTCCCCTCTTCTCCTTTCCTTTCCCTTCTCTCTCTCTGTCTATTTCTCTTCCCCTTCCCCCATTTTCCCTTCTCATTCCCCCCCTCTCCAAACCCTTTCCCCTTTCTCTTTTCTCTCCCCCCTCTCTCTCTCCCCTCCCCTCTCTCCCCCCCCTTTTTTTCCTTTTTCTCACTTCCCCCTCTCTTTTCCTTCTTTTTCCCCTTTCTCTCTCTCTTTCTCTCTCTCTCTCTCTCTCTCTTCTTTTCCTCTCTCTCTTCCCCTTTTTCTCCCTTTTCTTTCCCTCTCTTTTCCTCTTCTGTCCCCTTTTCTATTTTTTCCCCTTTTTTCCTTCTCACTTTTCCCTTTTCCTCCCCTTCCTTTCCCTCTCTTTCCCCCTTTTCCCTAATTCTCTCTCCTCCCTTTTCCCTTCTCACTCTCCCCCCCCTACCCTTTTCCTTCTACCCCCGGGTTCTCTCTCTCTTTTTTTTCCCCTTCCTCTCTCCCCTCTTTTCTCTCTCTCACAAAAAAAATTTGGTTTGGGGGAACTCGGGGGGAAACCCGGGTAAATGAGGAATGGTTTTGGGGGAGGGGGGAGGGGGAATGGGGGAGCAGGGGAAAAGGGTTTGGGGAAACAAAAAGGGGGAAGGAGGGAAATTAGGAGAGCTTTCGGGAAAAAAAAGGGGGAAAAAAAAGGGGGGGGGTTTCTTTGTTTAAATTTGGGAAAAAAAAGGGGTTGGGGAAGAAAGGAAAAGGAAAAAACAAAAAATTTTGGGGGGGCCAAAGTCAAAAAACTGCGGGTGACCGGGGGAAAAAGGGGTTTTCCTAGAAGTTAAAGATAAATGGGCTGAAGCGAGTTAGAGGGTGCATTTTGCCCGAGAAGACAAGCATATGAACTGAGACCCCCGGAACGGGAAAGGGAAAAGGAGAATGAATTATGTTTAAGGGGTCTTTTCACCCTTTCCCAAAGGGGAAGGGCCAAGGGAGTGGAATGGGAAAAAAAAACAGCCTGGGTGCAGATGGGGAAGGGTGATGGGTCAAAATGCTGGGGCAAAAAAACCTTTGTATAAAGGGAAGCCACGGGAAAAAAAATTAAATTGGGGAAAAGCCCCAAATAAGGGCCCGGGGGATCCAAAAACCAGAAAAGTGAGGCAATTGGAGGGGGGGAAAGGGGCAAAATAAAGGTTTTTTAATCCATGGGCTTCAGGAGAGAGAGGAAAAGGAACACAACTGAAAGGGGGCCAAAAAAAAAAAGAAATGAGATTGGGGAAAATCATAAACCAGAAAAATAGGTGGGGAAGAGTTTTTTTGGTTGAGATTGTAAATTTTCCCCAGAAAAAAGGGGGGTTTATTTTCCAAAGGGGGAAAAAAAAAAAAAACCGACCATTTAAAAGTGATTCCCCAGGAGGGAAAACAGGGGAAGAACGGGAAATCTCCAAGGGGAAAACCCAGGGTTTGGGAAAAAATCGGAGGGTTCCCAAGGGGGTTCCCCCTTTTCGAGACAGAACCCAAACCCAAAAACAACACCCAGTGGGGGAAAAGACGAAAAAAAAAAAAGAAAAAAAGGGGCTGGGGAAAGGAGAAAAGGGAAATGGAAAGCCGCAAAAGGTTTCCGGTCAGGGCAAAAACCCAGAGCACCCAAGGGCAAGGAAACACACAAAACCCCTTTTCCTCAAAAACCCAAACCTATCACACCCCCCAACACCATTACACCCAAAACCCCCCAGCTTCCCCCCAACCCAACCAAGTATAAAATTTCCAAACCGTTTTGCTACCGGGTCTCCCCCTCACGGCCCCCCCCAAAACCAATTTTGTTGAAAGGAAAATAAAAGGTTAAATTGGTACAAAAAGCTGGGGGGGAAAAAAATTAAAAAAAAATAAGTGGGGGGGAGTGGCACAAACCCCAGACAAAAAGAGGCTTTCCCCAGAAAACCCCATAGCTTCAAAAAACCCAAAGGGAACAATAGAGGGTTTGGTTTGAAAAACTGGTTTGCAGTGGCCAGAAGAGCTCATGCATGAGGGAAAAGCCCCTGATCAGGGGTTTGATTTTAAACCAAAAAGGGAGTCAATTGGGAGAAAATTTGGGGGGAAACATGGGGGCCCCAAAAAGGGATAAAAGGAAGGCTGAGGGGAATGGGGTTTGGGTGCTGGGGGGAAAAACTTATGTCCCAAAACACGAAAGGGTTTTTTACAAGAGGGGAGAGGGGTGGGGGGGAAATAAAAACCAGAAAGGAGGGGACTTAGTATTTCCCCATTGGTAGTGCGGTTTATTGAAGACACCCCCCCATAAAAAAAAAAACCCTTGCGGCCGGGGCGATTAATGGGGTTTTTTTAAGCTTCGAATACAATTTGGAAAGGGAAAAAGGAAGGGGGCAGGAAGGCCGGGACAAATAAACCCAAAAACAAAAGGAATGGGGGGATACAGGGAAAAAAAAGGGAAATTCTGAAGGGGGTTCAGTGGGACAGGGAACGGGGCGGGGGAAGCCGTTAATGAGATGAGGGAAATTTGTAGAAAACAATTTGCAAGGGGGCTGAGAAGAGGCTTGAAACCCCAAGGGAAAAGGGGGAAAAATTTAAAAAAAGCCAGGAGGGCCCCATGGTTCCCCCAAAGGGTTGCAGGGAGGAAAAAAAACCAGGTTGTTTGCTGGGAAGGAAGAGAAAAAAGAAGGCGAGGCCCCGGGGGGAATTTAAGGAGAGCAGTCTTTGAGCCGGGAAAAACGAATGTCCCACGGGGGATAACAGGGGGGCCCCCCAAAGGGACATTAGGGGAAAACAAATTGGCAGCGAAAAAAAAAATCTGCCCCAAAAAAACTGTTTTTTAAACCCCAAAATCGGGAAAGGACCAGGTAATCAGGCAAAAGAAGGAAGGGGGGAGGGGAAAAACAAAAAAATGCCCCGTGAAGTTTTGTAAAGAACTCAAAAAAAGGAGATTCAAAAGAAAAAAGGTTCACAGGGGAGACAAAAGGGGCCCCAAAAGACGGAGAGGGGGGGGCACCCCACCAAGGGGCCGGGGAAACAGTGCACAAAAACCGGGGAAAAAAAAATGAAGAGGCTTCTGGGGTGAGTGGTCCCTAAAAAGGCAAAGGGGGGCCAGAAAACATCCCCCCTTGGGCCCTGAGAGGGGAAGGCAGAGGGCTATTTTGAAACCCCTAACAACAATATTCATTACATCTGTTCAAAAACAGGGGGATTCCCTGGGGCATGGAAGCCCAGAAAAAATGTATTCCCAATCTTTAAAAAAGGAGACAGCCATAAAAAAAATAAAACCTCCCGGGATCAGTGTCATGAATAATTAGAAATGAAAAAATCATGGTGAAGATTATAAAGGAGAAGAGTGGTAAAAACACCGGGAAAAAGGAAAAATGATCTCATAAAACAGTACCCCAACATGGTTTCAGGGGGGGAAAAATTCCGGTGCCCAAAAACCTTTTTGGGAGTTCAAGGGACATGGTTGTGACACCCAGAAAGAAAGAGAGGGGGGAAGGGTGGGTTTTGGTTTGCATATTTTTGGGGTGAAAGGGAAGGGGCCTTTTTTGGAAACATTTTCCCACACAAGAGATTAGTGAAAAAAAATGGAGGGGGGAAAGGGCGGGGGATAACAGGGGAAAGGCACTACAATGTTTTTCGGGGAATTTTATTGTCGGGGAAGGGACGGGCAGTGAGGTCATGGTACGTGGGGGGGGTTGTCGAGGGGGGCCACCTGCGACCAGCAGGCCCAAAGGGGGGTCAGCCCTGGGGGACCAGTCCCAATTTCCCGGGTTTAATTTGTGAAGGGGAAATGATGGAAGGGAAATGGGAAATCAAAAGGTGCCCCTTTTTTTGCAAAATTGGACTTAAAAGTTGTGAGAAAAATTACCGATCAAAGACCAGGTAACTACAGGGATCTTGAAGGCGAGACCTGGTCCAGCAATTGGCTCCTGGAGTTCAATCCCACCAAGTGCTAAGTCATGAAGATTGGGGAAGGGCAAAGGAGACCGCAGACGGAGTACAGTCTAGGGAGCCAGAGACTACAAACCTCACTCAAGGGAAAAGATCTTGGGGTGAGTATAACACCAGGCACATCTCCTGAAGCGCACATCAACCAAATAACGGCTGCAGCATATGGGCGCCTAGCAAACCTCGGAACAGCATTCCGACATCTTAATAAGGAATCGTTCAGGACCCTGTACACCGTGTACGTTAGGCCCATATTAGAGTATGCGGCACCAGTTTGGAACCCACACCTAGCCAAGCACGTAAAGAAACTAGAGAAAGTGCAAAGGTTTGCAACAAGACTAGTCCCAGAGCTAAGAGGTATGTCCTACGAGGAGAGGTTAAGGGAAATCAACCTGACGACACTGGAGGACAGGAGAGATAGGGGGGACATGATAACGACATAAAAATACTGAGAGGAATTGACAAGGTGGACAAAGACAGGATGCTCCAGAGATGGGACACAGTAACAAAGGGACACAGTTGGAAGTTGAAGACACAGATGAATCACAGGGATGTTAGGAAGTATGTCTTCAGCCACAGAATAGTCAGGAAGTGGAATAGTTTGGGAATCGATGTAGTGGACGCAGGATCCATACGCAGCTTTCAGTAGAATTATGATAAAGCTCACGGTTCAGGGAGAGTGACCTAGTAGCGATCAGTGAAGAGGCGGTGCCAGGAGCTCGTACTCGACCCCTGTAACCTCAACTAGGTGAGTACAAGCACACACACACACACTCTCACCTTCCATACCTGAGATATAGAAGATGACAAATGTAGTCCCAATTTTCATGAAAGTCACACAAGGCCTGAAACTACAGACCAGTGTCACTGGCGTGAATAATATGCAGTCATGGAGATCATCAGGAGAAAAATGGTGTAGCACCTAGTAAGACACAAGCTTATAAACAACAACCAACATGGTTTCAGGGAAGAGAAAACCTGTGTCAAAACCTACTGGAGTTTTATGAAAAGGTAACAGAAGTAAGGCGAGAGAGAGAGTGGTGGATAGACTGCATTTTCTTGGACTGCAAGAAGACCTTCGACACAGTTCCTCACAAAAGATTAATGCAAAAGCTATAGGATCAGGCACGCATAACAGGAAAGTCACTGCGACAGATCAGAGAATATCTGACAGGGAGGCAACAACGAGTCATGGTACGTGATGAGGTGTCAAAGTGGGCGTCTCCAACGAGCGGGGTTCCACATGGGTCAGTCCTAGGACCTGTGCTGTTTTTGGCATATGTGAATAACATGACGGAAGGAATAGACTCAGAAGTGTTCTTGTTTACAGATTATGTGAAGTTAATGATGTGATTCAAATCTGTCGAGGATCAGGCAGGACTACAAAAAGACCTGGACAGGCGTCAAGCCTGGTCCAGCAACTGACTCCTTGAATTTAAATCCACCAAATGGTGGGGTTAAAGAAGATCGGGGAAGGGCAAAGAAAACCGCAGACAGAGTATAGCTAGGTAGCCAAAGACTGAAAAACCTCATTTGGGGAAAAGTCTGGGGGTTGGGAAAAATCCCGAGCACATCAAAGGGTAAACATCACGGGAAAAATGCTGCAGCTTTAGGGGTTTTTCCAGCAAACCTAAGAAAAAACCCAAAAATGCCCAGTAAGGAATCGCCCAAAGCCCTTGTACCCCTTTTTACGTCGGGCCCCCATATTGGAAAAAGGAAAAAACCATTTAGAATCCACCCCGGGAAAATTACGTCAAAAAATTTAAGAAAAAAGTGCAAAGGTTTGCAACGGACAAATGCCAGGCTGGGGGGGTTTGCCCTACAAAAGACGGGTTTAAAGGGAAAATTTGGGCCCCTGACGACACTGGAACAAGGGGGTAAAGGGGAGACATGAAAACGCATTTTTAAAAAAAACTGGCAGAGAAGAAAAAGGTGGACAAAAAGGGATATTCCAGAGGGGGGAAAACGGGAAACAAGGGGTTCAAAATTTGGAAGTTGAACTCAGATGAAAAAAAGGGGGATTTTTAGGAATATTTTTTTGGGTCTAAGTTGTCAAAAAAGTGGAATAGCCAAAAAAGTGGCGTAGTGGAGGGGGGAAACCCATACATATTTTTTTAAGGCGGGGGTTTGAAAAGATCATGGAACGGGGAAGAGAGGGGAACCAATACAATCCGTGAAGAGGGGGGGCCCAAGAGCTTTTAAATTCAAAGGGCTGAAACCCTAAAAAACGGGTGAGTAAAAAATAGGTGAGTACACACAAAACACACACACACAAAAAACCCCACACATACACACACCCCACACACACACACACCACCCCCCACACCCCCTCACACACAACATCCAACACCACGACACACCCCAAACGCAACACACACACACACAAAACACACAACACCACAAAACCACACCACCACCACCCCACACACACACACACACACACACACACAGTGGCTAGGTGGCCAAAGAGCTCTTTCCAAGCAGGGAATGCCCCCGGGTTTCAGGGGTTGATTTTTAACCAAAAGGAAATTTTCGTTTGGGGAAACGGGGGACCACTGGGGGCCAAGTAAAATGGGGGGCCGATAAAGGGGGGTGGTACGGGAAAAAAACTTCATGTGCCAAAAAAGGGAAAAGGGACACAAACAAGGGGAGAGAGGAAGGATAAACCAGAAAGGCTGGGGACTTGAAATTCCCCTTTAAGTAGTGCGGGAAATCGAGGACACACATATGAAAGCCCCCGGGGGGGCCCGGAAACCCATGGGGTTTTTAAAAGTTTCGAACCCCCAGTGGGAAGCTAAAGTGGAGGGAAAAGGGGCGGGAAGGGCCGGGGAGAATGAACCCAAAACCCAAACAAAAAAAGGGGACCACGGGAATGAGGAACAAACCTAAAGGGGTTCAGTGGGACGGGAGAACGGGGGGGAAACCTTTTAATAAGAAAAAGGAAATTTATGAAAGCAACAAAAGCAAGGAGGCGGGAAAAAGGTTTGTAAAAAAGGGTAAAAAGGTTTAAAGGAAAAACCCAGGATGACCCATGGTTTCCCCAAAAAGGTGCAGGGGGGAAAAAAACCCCAAGTGGTGCTAGGGAATTGGAAAAAAATATAGAAACAAAGGACCCCCGGAGAATTTGGAAACAGTTTGTAGAGCCAGAAACGAATGCACAGATTAAAAAGGGAAAGGGCCCCAAAGGGCAAATAAAATGACAAAAGCAGCGAAAAACCCAAAACTGGGCCCGAAAAATGTTGTTCAGGGAAAAATAAAAAGGAAAACAACAGTTTAAGGGCCCGGTTTAAACTGGGTAAGGAAGGAAGGAGGAGAGACCCAACCCAAAAAATGACCGGGGGAAGTATGTGAAGAAAATCAACAAGTTTATTCAAAGAAATTTCACAAAAGGAGACAGAAGGGACCCAGAAAGTTTGGGGAGGTTTGGGGGACACCCCAAAATGCTGGGGCACAGTGCACACAACCCAGGGGAAGTGAAGAGGCCCCGGGGTGAGCTAGATACCTCAAAAAGGCCCCAAAGGGGCCCCATAAAAAACCCCCCCATGGGTTTTTGAGAAGGGGGGCAAAAAGGGGAAATTTTAACCCCCCAAAAACAAAATTTAATTTCATCTATCGGAAAAAAAGGGAGATTTACTGAGGATGGAAAAACAGCCCAAAATTTTTTCCCCAAACTTTTAAAAAAAGGGGACAGACATGAAAAACATTAAAAAACAAAACCATGTTTACGACATTTTTAAATTGCAAAATTTATGGAGAAGATTTTAAAGGGGGAAATTTGGGGGAACACCTAGAAAGGAATGATCTCATCAACAAACAGCAAAAATTTGGGTTTTTAGGGACGGGAAAACCTGTGTCACAAACCTACTGGGGGTTCCCATGAAATGGTGACAGCATAAGACAAGAGAGGGGGGGGGGGGGGGGGTGGGTTGCCCTTTTCTTGGGCTGCAAGAAGGGGTTTGAAAACCAGTTTTCCCCCAAGAGGAAATTTGGGCAAAAACTGGAGGGCCAAGCAGGGGATAACAGGGAAGGGGACTCAAAGGATTAAGGGGAAAAAACTTGTCAGGAAGACAGCAAACGAGTCATGGTAAGTGGCGAGGTTTTCAGAGTGGGGACCTGTGAACCGCGGGGGTTTCCCCCAGGGGTCAGTCCTAACCAGTGCTGTTTCTGGTATTTGTGAACGAAAATTTAAAGGAAAGGGAAAAGCCTGAGGTGTCCCCGTTTGCAGATGACGGAAGTTTATGAGAAGAAAATTTACTCGATCGAAAACCCGGCAGAAAAAACAAAGGGATCTTGGGCAGGCTGCAGAAACCCGGCCCCAGCAAATTGGGGTCCCCGGAGTTTTAAATCCCACCAAGTGCAAAAGTCATGAAGATTGGGGGGAAAAAGGGGAAAAAAGGGCCGGCCCGGGGCGGGGTAAATTCCCCAGGGGGTCAGAGACTACAAAAACCCCAAATCAAGGGAAAAAAATCTTGGGGTGAGTATAACACCAGGCAAATCTCCTGAAAACGCACTTAAACCCCCAAAAACTGGCAGCCCAAAAGGGGCCCCACAAATCGAACAGAAATTTCCCACATCTTAATTTAAAGGGAAACATTCCGGCCCCTGTTAAACCCTGTATGTTTAGGCCCATATTGGGGTTTGCGGCCCCCATTTTGGGAAAACCCAAAAACCCAGCCAAAACCCCCGGGGGGAAGAAAATAAAAGTGCAAAGGTTTTTCAACAAGACTAGTCCCGGCAAGAGGTATTCCTCCCAGGAGAGGTTTTAAGGGGAAAAAAAACCGACGAACCCCTGGAGGGGCAAGGAGAATTTGGGGGGGCATTTATAAAGACATAAAAATACTGAAAAGGAATTTACAAGGTGGGCAAAGA
Source organism: Cherax quadricarinatus (assembly GCF_026875155.1). NCBI lineage: Eukaryota > Metazoa > Arthropoda > Malacostraca > Decapoda > Parastacidae > Cherax > Cherax quadricarinatus. The sequence continues at coordinate 37,046,525 of NC_069431.1, forward strand.
CAGGGGTTCCAAAAGATTTTGGGCACAGTAAAAAAGGGGGGGAAGTTGGAACTGAAGACAAAAGATGAATACAGGGGGTTTTGGAAGTATTTCTTCAGCCACAGAGTAGTCAGTAATTGGGAAAAGTTTGGGGAAACGATTTTAGGGGGGCAGGATCCAAAACATAGCTTTAAAACAGAGTTGATAAAGCCACGGCTCAGGGGGGTGACCTAGTAGCGATCAAGGAAAAAGGCGGGGCCAGGAGCTCGGAAAATCCCACCCCCGAAAACCCCAACTTGGGGAGTTTAAAATAGGGGGTACAAACATACATTTAAAAACCCCAAAACCCTACATTTCATACACACACACAACCCCCACAAAACAAACACACACACAAGACCAAACCCCCTTTGGGGGACAGGAGGGGCAGGGGGGAATGATAACGAATTTTAAAATACTGGCGGGAATAAAAGGGTGGAAAAAAACGGGATGTTCCCGAGAAAGGGGCACAAAACACAAGAGGTCACAATTGGAAATTTAAGACTCAGTTTAATCAAAAGGGGTGTTAGGAAGTATTTCTCCCCGTAAAAGAGTAGTCAGGGGCCCTGGAATAACCTAGAAAGTTTAGTAGTGGAAAGGGGGGGAACCAACAAAATTATTTTAAGGCGAGGGATGATAAAAACTCATTGGGGAGGGAGAGAGCGACTTGTTCAATCACCCAAAAGGCGGGGCCGGAGCTATGAAAAGACCCCCTGCAACCCCAAATAAAGGGGAGTAAACAAACACACCCCACACACCAGGCACATCTGAAAAGGGGACTCAAACAAATAAAATGTGCAGCATATGGGCCCCCTAGCAAACCCCAGGGAAAAGCATTCCGACATTTAATAAGGAATGTTTTAGGACCCCGTACACCCTGTATGTTAGGCCCATATTGGGGGTATGCGGCACCAGTTTTTGGGAAAAAACACCCAGCAAAGCCTTTAAGAAACAAAAGAAGGAAAAAGGGTTTAAAAACAAACAAATCCCAGAGCCCAAGAGGGAGTCCTACGAGGAGAGGTTTTAAAGGGAAATTTAACCTGACGACATGGGGGCAGGAGGATAGGGGGGGGCTTTATAACGACAACAAAATATGAGGGGGAATTGGCAAAAGGGGAACAAAAAACGGAAAAGTTTTCCCGAGATTTGGGCACAGTAACCCAAGGGGGCACAGTTTTGGGAAACTGAAAAACACAGTTTAATTTACAAAGGGGTTTAGGGAAATTTTTTCTTCAGGCCCAGAGTAGTTTAGTAAGTGGAATAGTTTGGGGAAAACTATGTAGGGGCAGGGGCCATACATAGCTTTAAGCAGAGGTAGAAAAAGCCAGGGTTCAGAGAGTGACCTAGTACGTCATGAAGAGGCGGGCCAGGGGGCCCTGGAATTTTTTGGGGAAACAACACCCACACCTACAACTAATCACAACAAACCACACACACACACAACAACCACAGGTGGTGGGGGTTGGGTCAGGGAAAGTGGTTCTGCCACGGCTCAAATACATGCATACGTGCACACACATACACGTGATTTAGTGGAGGCAGGTACCATACATAGTTTTAAGACGAGGTATGATAAAGCTCATGGAGCAGGGAGAGGGAGGACCCAGTAGCGGTCAGTGAAGAGGCGGGGCCAGGAGCTGAGTCTCGACCCCTGCAACCACAAACAGGTGAGTACAAACAGGTGAGTACACACACACACACAGGCCCATACTGGAGTACGCAGCACTTGTTTGAAACCCACACCTGGTCAAGCGTGTAAAGAAATTAGAGAAAGTTCGAAGATTTGCATCAAGGTTAGTCCCAGAGCTAAGGGGAATGTCCTACGAAGTAAGATTAAAGGAAATCGGCCTGACGACACTGGAGGACAGGACTGTTGGCGGAGACATGATAACGACATACAAAATACTTCATGGAATAGATAAGGTGGACAGTGACAGGATGTTCCAGAGATGGGACACAGCAACAAGGGGTGATAATTCGAAGTTGAAGACTCACATGAGTCAAAGAGATGTTAGGAAGTATTTCTTCAGCCATAGAGTTGTCAGGAAAAGAAATAGTCTAGCAAGTGAGGTAGTGGAGACAGGAACCATACATAGCTTTAAGATGAGGTATGATAAAGCTCATGGAGGATAGAGAGAGAGGACCTAGTAGCGTTCAGTGACCAGGCGGGGCCAGGAGCTGAGTTTCGACCCTTGCAACCACAATTAGGTGAGTACAATTATGTGAGTACACACACGCACACACACACACACACACACACACACACACACACACACACACACACACACACACACACACACACACACACACACACACACACACACACACACACACACATCGTGAGAAAAGACAAAGGGAACAGAGGGGGTGGAGGAGTGGCACTGCGGGTTAAAAACCGATGGAATTTTGATGAGCTGGAGAGAGGAGACAGAGGAGAAGCAAGGGGTTACTTAGTAGGAACGCTTCAATCAGGAGTCCCCATGGTGGTAATTGCAGTGTTGTATAACCCACCACAGAACAGCAGGAGGCCAAGGCAAGAGCATGATGAGAGTTATAGAGCGATGGTTGACACTCTGGCTGAAGTGGCTAGAAGGGCTCATAAGCGCAGGGCAAAGCTACTGATCATGGGTGACTTCAACCACAAGGATATCGATTCTGAGAACTTCGAGCCACATGGGGGCCAAGAAACGTGGAGGATTAAGACGATGGAGGTGGTACTGGAAAACGTCATGTACCAACACGTAAGGGACACTACTGGAGAGAGATGAAAGGATGAACCAGCGAGACTGGACCTAGTATTCACCTTGAGTAGTGCAGATATTGAGGACATCTCATATGGGAGACCCCTTGAGGTCAGCGATCATGTGGTTTTGAGATACGAATACACAGTAGAGTTACAAGTAGAGGGGGAAGCAGGAAGAACTAGACAAACGAAGCCAAACTACAAGAACGAGGACTACACGGGTATGAAGAACTTCCTGAACGGGGTTCAAAAAAGTCAGTAAACGAGATGATGGAATATTTGACAACAATATGCAAATAAGATGAGAGGTTTGTATCAAAGGGTAACAGGAATAATGAAAAAGCCAGGATGAACCCATAGTTCACCCAAAGATGCAGTGAGGCAAAAATCAGGTGTGCTAGGCAAAGGACCCAGGAGAATAAGGAGAGCACTCTTAGAGCCAGAAATGAATATACCCAGGTAAAATGGGAGGCCCAATGACAATATGAAAATGACATAGAGCGATAGCGAAATCTGACCCGAAACTATTGTACAGCCACATCAGGAGGAAAACAACAGTCAAGGACCAGGTAATCAGGCTAAGGAAGGAAGGAGGAGAGACAACAAGAAACGACCGAGAAGTATGTGAGGAACTCAAAATGAGATTCAAAGAAGTGTTCACAGAGAGGACAGAAAGGACTCCAGAAAGACGTAGAGGTGAGGTACACCACCAAATGTTGGACACAATACATACAACCGAGGAAGAAGTGAAGAGGCTGCAGAGCGAGCTAGACACCTCAAACGCAATGGGACCGGATAACATCTCTCCGTGGGTCCAGAGAGAGGGTGCAAAGGTGCTTTGTGTACCCCTAACAACAATATTCAACACATCTATCGACACTGAGAAATTACCTAAGGTTTTTAAGAAAACAAATGTAGTCCCAGTTTTTTAAAAAAGAGACAAACATGAAGCACTAAACTATGGACCAGTGTAACTGACATGTATAGTATGCAAGGTCATGGAGAAGATAATCAGGAGAAGAATAGTGGAACACCTAGAAAGAAATGAGCTTATCAACAACAGCCAACACGGTTTCAGGGATGGGGAATCCTGTCACAAACCTACTGGAGTTCTATGACAGGGTGACAGCAGTAAGAGAAGAAAGAGAGGGGTGAGTAGACTGCATTTTCTTGGACTCTGAGAAGGCATTTGACACAGTTCCACACAAGTGATTAGTGCAAAAACTGGAGGACCAAGCAGAGATAACAGGGAAGGCACTACAATGGATCAGGGAATACTTGACAGGAAATCAGCAGCGAGTCATGGTACGTGGTGAGGTGTCAGAGTGGGCACCTGTGACGAGTGGGGTTCCACAGGGGTCAGTCCTAGGACTGGAAGGAATAGACTCCGAAATGCCCTTGTTTGCAGATAATGTGAAGTTGACGAGAATAATTCATTCGGACGAGGAACAGGCAGAACTACAAAGGGATCTGGACAGGCAGTAGGCCTGGTCGAGCAATTGGCTCCTGGAGTTCAATCTCACCAAGTGCAAAGTCATGAAGATTGGGGAAGGGCAAAGAAGACCACAGACGGAGTACAGTGTAGGGGGCCAGAGCCTACAAACCTCACTCAAGGAAAAAGATCTTGAGCACTTCTTCTGAGGCGCACATCAACCAAATAACTGGTGCAGCATATGGGCGCCTAGCAAACCTCAGAACAGCATTCCGACATCTTAATAAGGAATCCTTCAGGACCCTGTACACAGTGTACTTTAGGCCAATATTGGAGTATGCGGCACCAGTTTGGAACCCACATCTAGCCAAGCACGTAAAGAAACTAGAGAAAGTGCAAGGGTTTGCAACAAGATTAGTCCCAGAGCTAAGAGGTATGTCCTTCAAAGAGAGGCTGAGGGAAAGCTACCTGACGACATTGGAAGACAGGAGAGATAGGGGGGGTCATGATAAAGACATATAAAATACTAAGAGGAATTGACAAGGTGGCCAGAGACAGAATGTTCCAGAAATGGGACACAACAACAAGGGGACACAGTTGCGGAAGCATTTTTTCAGTCACAGAGTAGTCAGGAAGTGGAATAGTTTGGGCAGCAATGTAGTGGAGGCGGAATCCATTCATACCTTTAAACAGAGGTACAATAAAGCTCATGCTGCATGGAGAGTGACCCAATAACAGCCTGTGAAGAGGCGAGGCCAGGAGCTATGAATCGACCCCTGAACCACAACTAGGTGAGTACACACACACACACACACACACACGCTGTGTGTGCCATTAACCACAATCTTCAACACGTCCCTTGAAACTGGGCAACTACCTGAGGTATGGAAGACGTCAAATGTAGTTGCCATTTTTAAAAAAGGAGACAGAAAAGAGGCACTAAACTATAGACCTGTGTCACTGACGTGTATAGTATGCAAAGTGATGGAGAAGATTATCAGGAGGAGAGTGGTGGAGCACCTGGAAAAGAACAAGAGTATAGACGGCAACCAGCACGGATTCATGGAATGCAAATTCTGTGTCACAAACTTCCTGGAGTTTTATGATAAAGTAACAGAAGTGAGACACGAGAGAGAGGGGTGGGTTGATTGCATCTTCTTGGACTGCATGAAAGCCTTTGACATAATTCCTCAAAAGAGATTAGTGCAGAAACTAGATGATCAGGCGCATATAACGGGAAGGGCACTTCAATGGATCACAGAATACATGACAGGGAGGTAACAACGAGCCATTGTGCGTGATGAGGTACCACAGTGGGCACCTGTGACGAGCGGGGTCCCACAGGGGTCAGTCCTAGGACCAGTGCTAATTTTGGTATATGTGAATGACATGATGGAAGGGATAGACTGAGAGGTGTACCTGTTCGCATATGACGTGAAGGTAATGAGAATTAAATCAGATGAGGATCAGGCAGGACTCCAAAGAGACCTGGACAGGCTGGACACCTGGTCCAGCAACTGACTTCTCGAATTTAACCCCGCCAAATGCAAAAGTCATGAAGATCGGGGAAGGGCACAGAAGACCGCAGGCGGAGTATAGCCTAGGCGGCCAAATACTGCAAACCTACCTCACTGAGAAAGATCTAGGGGTGAGTATAATATCGAGCACGTCTCCGGAAGCACACATCAACCAGACAACTGCTGCAGCATATGGGCGCCTGCAAACCTGAGAATAGTGTTCCGATACTTAAGTAAAGGATCTTTCAAGACACTGTACACCGTGTACGTCAGGCCCATACTGGAGTATGCAGCACCAGTTTAGAACTCACACCAGGTTAAGCACGTTAAGAAATTAGAGAAAGTGCAAAAGTTTGCGACAAGGTTAGTTCCTGAGCTAAGGGGAATGTTCTACGCAGAAAGGTTAAGGAAAATTTGTCTGACGACACTGGAAGAAAGGAGGGTTAGGGGAGACATGATAACAACATACAAAATACTGCGTGGAGTAGACAAGGTGGACAGAGACAGGATGTTCCAGAGATGGGACACAGAAACAAGGGGTCACTCTTGGAAGTTGAAGACTCAGATGAGTCAAAGGGATGCTAGAAAGTATTTCTTCAGTCATAGAGTAGTCAGGAAGTGGAACAGTCTGGCAAGTCATGTAGTGGAGGCAGGAACCATACATAGCTTTAAGACGAGGTATGATAAAGCTTATGGAGAAGGGAAAGAGAGGACTTAGTAATATTCAGTGAAGAGGCGAGGCCAGGAGCTGAGTCTTGACCCCTGCAACCTCAATTAGGTGAGTACACTCACATACACACACACACTCTCACAGACACACACACACACACCCACACACCCACACACCCACACACCCACACACACAAACACACAAACACACACACACACACACACACACACACAACACCAACACACACACACAACACACACACATGCACACACACACACCACTCCCTCCAGCCCCAATATTCTCCCAACCAACAGTGAAGAAAAGAAGCTGAAGGTTAGGTACACAAACTATGATGGAATAAATAATAAAATGAGGATTTTCACGAAAGAATCAGCGAGAAATCCCCCGCACTCGTAGCAGTCACAGAACCGAACTCCCTGAGACAATAACAGATGCCAATCTTTCCACGGATATCAGATCCGTAGGAAAGATATGAAGGAGAAGAGGGTGAGGAAGGTTGCCCTGCTAATAAAAAACCATGGAGATTTGAGCTATGGAAGACATGGACGAATATTGAGAAAGGGACTATATAGTAGGTGTAATTTAGTCTGAGAACATAAAGTAGCCATTGGAGTGATGTATAACCCACTCACAGAACTTCAGGAGGCCAAGAGAGGAGTTACGAATAAAACAACAGAGCGATGGTGGTACACACGTGCTGAGGTGGCAAGAAAGCTCACTCGAGCAATCAAAAAGTTACTGGTAATGGGCGATTTCAACCACAAGTGAATCGACTGCGAAAACCTGAACCACATGGGGGTCCCCGAAACATGGAGAGCCAAGATGATGATGTGGTACTTGAAAACCTCAGCATCAACATGTCAGGGACACAACCAGAGAGAAAGGGGAGGATGAGCCAGCAATGACTGGATCTTGGTTCACCCTAGAGCATTCAACATGAAGGACATCAATTACGAGAGGCCCCTTTGAGCTAGCGATCACGTCTCTGAGGTTATGATAATCAAAGTAGAGTTACAAGTGAGAAGGAACAGGAATTGATGGGAAAAGCCAAAGTATAAAAAGGGGGGACTACACAGGTATGAGAAACTTCCTGCAGGAGGTTCAGTTGGACGTAGAACTGGAGAAAATCAGTAACCGAGATGATGGCATATGTAACAACAAAGTGCAAGGAGGCAGAAAAGGTTTGATCCACAAGGGAAATAGAAATAATAGGAAGATCAAAGCGAGTCTTGGTTACTACCCTCCTACGGTGTAGGGAGGCAAAAACTAAGTGCACCAGAAGAATAAAAAGGTACAGAGACAAATGGACCCCTTTAAAATAATGAGATGTAGAAGAGCCAGAAACGAGTATGGCAGAATAAGGAGGGAGCTCAGCTACAGTCAAAACGACATAGTCAACGAAAGTCAAGTCTGACCCGAAACGCTTTTAATACCACATTAAGGAGGAAACAGCAGTCACAGACCAGGTGATAAGCTGATGGACAGAAGTGCGGAACACACAAGAAACGATCAAGAAAGTAAGTAGGTGCTCAGTCTGAGATTTTAAGAAGTATTTACAGTGTGAGACAGGAAGGGGCCTCTGGCGGACAGAACAGATGGGACACCAGCAAGGAATATACCAAGAAGTGCGGACTGACAGGCATATCAAATGAGAGAGGTAAGAAGCTGCTAGAGACATCATACCTCAAAGGCAATGGGACTTGGACATCTCCCCGTGGGACCTTAAAGAGGAAGCGGACATGCTGTGTGTGCCACTTACCACAATCTTCCAACACATCTCCCTGGAAACTGGCAACTACCTGAGGAAGGAAGACGGCAAATGTAAGTCCTATTTTCTAAAAGAGACCGAAAAGAGGCACTAAACTATAGACCAGTTCCACTGACGTTAAAAGTATGCAAGTATGGAGAAGAGATAATTCAGGAGGAGAGTGTGGAGCACCTGGAAACGGAACAATAGTAGAAACGCCAACCAGCATGGATTCAATAGCAGCAAATCCAGTGTCACAAACCTTCTGGAGTTTTTATATAAATAAAGCCAGAAGTAAGACATGAGAGAGAGGGGTGGGTTGATTGCATCTTCTTGGGACTGCAAGAAGGCCTTTGACACAGTTCCTCACAAGAGATTTAGTGTGCAAAAGCTAGAGGATCTGCGCCTATAACAGGAAGGGCACTGCAATGGATCAAGAAATATCCTGACAGGATGCACCAACGAAGACATTGTACGTGATGAGGGATGCACAGTGGGCACCTGTGACGAGCTGGTCCCAAAGGGTCGGTCCTTGGACAGTGCTATTTTTGGTGATGATTGTGAACGACATATGGCAAGGTTTAACTCAGACGTGTCCCTCAGTCGCAGACGATGTGAAGATAATGAGGAAATTAAATCAGAGACCTTGACAGACTGGACACCCTGATCCAGCTACTGGGCTTCTTTCTTTCATGAATTTTAAAACCCCGCCAAATGCAACAGTCCATGAAGACGGGAAGGGCACAGAAGACCGCAGACGGAGTATAAGCTAGGTTGGTCAAAGACTGCAAACCTCGCTCAATGAGAACGATCTTGTATGAGTATGAACACTGAGCATGTCTCCGGAAGCAGCAACATCAACCCGACAACCTGCTGCATCATATGGTCGCCCGCCTGGGCCAAACCTGTGAATAGTGTTTCCGATACTTAAGTAAAGGACTTTCAAGACACTGTACAACCGTGTAACGTCAGCCCATACTGGTGTCATGCAGCAACATATTAGAACTCACCACCAGGTTAAGCACGTTAAGAAATTAGAGAAAGTGCAAAAGTATGCGACAAGGTTATTCCTGAGCTAAGGGAATGTTTCTACGCAGAAAGGTTAAGGACAATTTGTCTGACGACACTGAAAAAGAGGGTTAGGGGAGACAAGAAACAACATAGCAAAATACTGCGAGGATAAGACAAGGTGGACAGAGACAGGATGTATTCCAGAAGATGGGGACACAGACACAAAGGGGTCACTCTTGGAAGTTGAAGACTCAATGTGTCATAGTGTAAGCTCGACATATAACTACACACCAGCGTCTTCAGCACGTGCCGAACAGACTGGCAAGTCATGTAGTGGTACGGCAGCCCCAACAACGCTTCGACGAGGAAGATAAAAGCTTATTGACAGGCAAGAGGAGCCTTAGTAGTATTCAGTAAGAGGCGAGGCCAGGAGCTTAGTCATCCCCCCTTGGCAACCTCAATTAGGTGAGTACACACCCAACACACACACACACACACACGTGAAGCAGTACCTAAAAAGTGCTCCCAGGATTTTAGCGTTAAAGTGGCTGGTCCTTAAAGATATTATTAGCGGGTCATTCGAACTGAGTAAATCAGTGAACATACCTACAAAGAGTGTAATAGCCTTGAAAGTGCGAATAATGTGATAGATACAGAGAATTTAACAATTTAAATTTGAATGAAATTTGAGTGAGGGAGGGTAGCAGTCAGCTGATCCGGCTGCTGGCCGGCAGTGTTGACACAAAATATCCAACAGCTTAATTGGGTAAACGGTGTGATCTGAAATAATAAACAAATACATACGTTAGTTGATTATAGTCACAGTGTCCGTGATAAGGTCATAAAAGAGTGATTAAGTAAATACTGAAAGTAAGAAAAAAATTAGCCTATCCCCAGCTGTTGGTGGTTTTGAAGGTAGCTAACAAATCAACTTTTATGACCATGATACAGAACTAAAGAAAAAAGAGGGAATACACAATCTTAAAAGAAAAAAAAATAACAACTTTAATGCATGAATAAAGTTCCTGAAGATTACAAATTGGAAGGAGTTGATATCAGCCGACCAGCAGGAACCATCCATTGTTGTGCAGACTTACATCACTTGCCTATTTGTGTTTTTTTAAATTTTGTTAGTGTCTAAAGTCTGACAGTGGTCTCCCTACTGGTTGTATGCTATACCAATCACTCATCTTCCTATTTCGTACCAGGAGATAGATATTGGTTAGTAAATTATCTAAATATCGCCAGTAAACTCCCAGAGAGTTGTGTAGCCTCGTGAACCCAACCCCCCCCCCCCCGTTTTTTCTTTCTGAGGGACAAGCAGTAAACAAGTACGCACATACAACCACACGTGTGCACCCGTAATTATTGTTATAATAAACAGTAATAATAATAAGGAATTGAGTGAGAAAAAATAATACTATATCTTTCAAAAAGTAAAGTAAGCGTAGTGTGCGGAGATCTGGGCCGGAGAGTACCGGTGAAACAACAACAATAACAAATAGTGTAACGTAACCCCCCCCCCCCCCCTCTATTTCAAAGAAACACAAGCTAGTAAACACACACACAAAACACAAAGTGTACGCAATTAATATTATAATAGGTCAATATTGTGCATATTAATAAGGAATTGATTGTGAAAATTTTTTTTATAATCTTCAAAAGAGTAGCGTAGCCTATTGTGGCGCCACGCCCCACACACACCTCACACACCCCCACATACACCACACACCACCCACACACACCCACACACACCCACAAACACTACCCACACACCCACACCCTACCCACACCCACACACCCACACACACCCACACACCCACACACAACCCACACATCCATACACAAACCCACACACCACCCACCCACCCACAGACACACCCCACACACACCCACACACACCCACACACCCACACACCCACACACACCCAACACCCCCCCCACACCCCCCACCCTCCCACAACACCCCCACACACCCCCCACACACACCCCCACCCACACCCACCACAGCACAAAAAAAAAAGTCCACACACCCACACCCACCCACACACCCACCCTCACCCCCACACACACCCACCCACACACCCACCCACCCACACACCCACCACCCACCCCACACACCCACCCACACAACCCCCACACACACCCACACACACCCACACACACCCACACACACACCCACACACACACCCACACACACCCACACTCCCACACACACCCACACACGAACCCACACACCGTCCACAGCACACACCCACACCACACACCCACCCACACCCCCACCCACACACTCAAACCCCCCCACACACACACAACGCACCACACACCCAACCACACCCACAATACACAAAACACACCCACACACACAACACACACACACACACACACACACACACACACACACACACACTTCTTGCCAGACTCACACATACACACCCCCCCACCCCCACCGACATCTCACTCCCTTCACCTGAACCTCCCTCCCACTTTCACACCTCCCCCTCCCACCTCGTCCCTCACCCACTCGACCCACTTACCCACTTGCTTCACTCTCCTTCCCACTCCCCCTCCCCACTACTCTCCCCAATATAGCCAACAGTTTCCTCCTCTACCACCTCCCCCCCCCCCCACAATCACTCTGACATATACAATCCTAAGCCAAACTACAGATTAACATAGTTTTCCCACTCAGAGGCAATCAGGAAAAAAAAAAAATGGTTTGCCAGAGAGCAACAAGAAATACCCAAGGGACAGGAGAGGGGAACGCAAAGGAAGATTGGGCAGCAGAGCTCACAAAAAGGGAACAAGAATGGGAAAAAGAAACTATAAGAACTTATCATGAGATGAAGAGAGGATCGACAGGAAAGCAGAATGGAGTGAAAGTCAAAGCAGCAGAGCCAATACAGAGCTTAGAAGAGGAACTGGAAAATCTGAAACAGCCTAAAGACAAAGAACATTTGGGATAGACAACAGAGACCGCTACCTCAGCCACCAAACGGGGAGCTGTAAGGTCAGAAGGAGCAAACTGCATGTAGAAGCTCTATCAGTGGAGACTGAAGTAAATGAAAATCTAAGCTATATGTGGAGGCCCTAAAAAGACCACAACAGAGCCCCAGGGGAAAAGCCGAGAAGGGAAAATGAACAGCCACTGATGCCATGAACAGTAGCTAGTGAAACGGAAGAAAGGAAAGCGCAAATGGAGGAATCAAATGAATGAGGGTATACACAGGGATATGCAGTGGCGAATGCAAGGTGAGGTCAGTCCATTTGTATGGGACTACAGGAAGTTGAAGGGAAACATATGAAGCAAGAAAACAAGGAAAAAAAAAGGCAATTGAAAGCATCATGAAAGTAAACGGAGAAGATCACATACCCAGCTGAAAAATTTTCGAGAATAGGGGGGTTTGAAAAAAAAGAACCCGACCAGTGAAAGTGACCGTTCAAGGCAGAATCGACATCGGAACAGGATACTGTGGGAGAAAGCACGATTAAGGTACATGCCGGAATACAGGAAGGTGAAATCACGACCGCGACAGAACACAAGACGAAAGGCGGAAACTCGAGAGAATGATACAAAGGCGAAAGGAGGAAAGAGGGATGGAGAAGACAGACAGGATATACCCAGACACAGAAGAAGATCAAACAACCTCTCTCACAGCTTCCATATAAAGCCACCCAACGCAGGTACAACCCCAAGCACAGCCAAACCCTCTAAACCAAAACACAACCCATGTCCATAATCCAATGCCCCCACCCACTACATTACAAACTCCACCCCACAGCAACCACCCATAGTTCCTTATCAGGTCACCACTTCCACCAACCCCAATACACCTCCCATACCACAGTCTAGAAAAAGAAGTAAGGTATGGTAGTAACAAATGCAGATGGAAAAACAAATAAGTATGAGAGGCATGAAAGAAATCAAGGAGACAAACCCCAGACATAAAATCACTCACAAAGCAAACACACGCATAATAAAAACAGATTCCATCTTTCCACCCGATATCAAATCTCAGGAAAAACAGAGGAGGAGAGGGGGAGGAGGAGTTGCACTGCTCATTAAAAGCCAGTGGGTTTTGAGAAAATGTAAGGAAATGATGGCACGGGGTGAAAGGGACTACTTATAGGAACAATCACAGTCTGAGGGACAAAAGGAGATAATTGCAGTAATGTAGTACAACCCACCACAAACTGCAGGAGACAAAGAGACGAATACGATGAGAGCAACAGAGCATTGGTCGACACACTAGCCGAGGTGGCCAGGAGAGCACATTGGGGGAGCAAAGTTACCTAGTTATGGTGATTTTCAATCACAAGGAGATTGACTGGGAAAACCTGGAGCCCCCTGGGGTTTCCGAAACATGAGAAGCCAAATGATGTCTGTAGTACTGGAAAACCTCAACATCAACATGTTAGAGACACTACCAGAGAAGAGGAGAAATGAACCAGCAAGACTGACCTTGATTCACCTTGAGTAGGTCAGACATCGAGGATATCTTGTAGAAAGGCCCCTGGGAGCTATGATTCATGTGGTTCTGTGCTTCGACTCTAACACGATGAGCCTCTAAGTGAGAGAGTAGCAGGAATAGGGTGGGAAAAGCCAAACTACAAAAGGGGGAACTACTCAGGCCTGCGGAACTTCCTTCAAAACATTTTCAGTGGGAGAGGGAACTGGAACAGAAAAACATTACCAAGAAAATGAAGGACTATGTGGCCACAAAATGCAAGGAGCAGAGGAGAGGTTTTGTTCCCAAGGAAACAGAAAAAGGGAAGAAAGGTAAACGAGTCCTATGGTTTCACACTAAAGTGTGTATGGGAGCAAAACTAGTGTACTAGAGAATGGAAAAGAACAGAAGACAGAGAACACAGGAAAATCAAGAGTTTAGCCGAAGAGCCATAAAATGAATATGCACAGATAAGAAGGGAGGCTCAGCGACAATATGAAAATGACATAGCATCCGAAAGTCCCAAGACTGACTCCGGAGCTGTTGTATCAGCCACATCAAGGAGGAAAACAACAGTCAAGGACCAGGTAATCAGACTGAGCGGGTGATTGGAATTCCGAAGAAACGACCGAGAGTATGCAAGGAGCTCAACACGAGATTTAAAGAAGTATTTACAGTGGAATCCATAGGACCTCCAGGAAATCATAACAGGGGTATACACCACAAGTGCTGGATGAGGTACATATAACCGAGCGAGGAATGAAGAAACTGCTATGGCGAACTTTTATGAACACCTCAAAGGCGGTGGTACCAGACAACATCTCCTCCGTTGGGTCTTAAAGAAGGGAGCATAGATATTGTGTGTCCCATTAAACAAAGATCTTCACACAACATTTGAAACTGTGCCAACTCCCTGAGGTATAAGATGCAATGGTAAGTCCCAATTTTAAAAGGGGAGACCAGACGAGCACTAATCTACAGACCTGTATCACATAACGTGTATATATGCAAGTCATGGGAGAAATCATCAGAGGAGAGTGGTGGAGCCCCTGGAAAGAAACAAGTGTATAATTGACAACCACATGGTTTCCGGGAAGGAAAATCCTGATGTCCCCAAACCCTACTAGAGTTTTTTATGACAAGTGACAGAAGTAAGACAAGAGAGAGAGGGGGGTGGATCGACTGCAATATTTTGGCCTGCAAAAAAGGCATTCGACACAGTTCCTCCAAGAGGTTACTGAAAAAGCTAGAAGATCCAGGCACACATACAGGACGGCACTGAAATGGATCAGAGAATAACTGACGAGGGAGGCAACAACGATCATGGTACGTGACGAGGTGCATAGATGGGAGCATGGACAAGCGGGGTCCACAGGGGTCAGTCCTAGACCGTGTGCTGTTCTTGGTATATGTGAACGACAAAACGGTAAGGGATAACTCAGAAGTGTCCTTGTTTGAAGATATGTGAAGTTAATGAGAAGAATCAAATCAGATGAGGATCAGGCGGACTACAAAGAGACCTGGACAGCTACAACGCCTGGTCCAGAAACTGCTCCTTGAGTTTAACCCTGCCAGAATGCAAAGTCATGAAATTGGGGAAGGGCAAAGAAGACCGCAGACACATTATAGTTTAGTGCCAAAGACTGCAAACCTCACTCAAGGAAAAATATCTGGGGTGAGTATAACACCGGCATATCTCCTGAGGCGGCACATAACTCAGATAACTGGCTGCAGCATTACGGGCGCCTGGCAAACCTACGGTAGCGTTCCGATACCACAATACAGGAGTCTGTTGCAGACACTGTAATACCATTCTACGTCAGGCCCATCTGGAGTATGTCAGTCACCAGTTTGGAATCCACACCTAGTCAAGCACGTCAAGAAATTAGAGAAGTGCAAAGGTTTGCAACAAGACTAGTCCCAGAGCTACGGGGATTGTCCGTACGAAGAAAGGTTTGAGGTAAATCGGCCTGACGACACGGAGGCCAGGAGGGTTATGGGAGAACATGAAAACGCATAATAAAATACTGCGCAGAATAGGACACGGTGGACCAAAGACAGGATGTTCCCAGAGATGTGACACATACCCAAGAGGTCACAATGGAGTTGAAGACACGATGAATCAAAGGTATGTTTAGGAAGTATTTCTTCAGTCATAGATATCCAGTCGTGGAAATAGTCCTTAGAAAGTGAAGTATGGAGGTGCGGGAACCATACATAGTTTTAAAGCGAAGGTATGATAAAGCTCATGGAGCAGGAGAGAAGGACCTAGTAGCAAACAGGTGAAGAAAGGCGGGGCCAGGAGCTATGACTCGACCCCTGCAACCACAAATAGGAAGTTACACCCACACACAGCACACACACAAACACACACACACACACACACACAACACACCATACCACACATACACACACACCCACACACACACGCACACACCCACACACACACACACACACACACACACACACACACCACAAACACACACACACACCCACACACACACAAACACACACACACACTCCACACACACCAACACACACACTACACACACACCACACACACACACCACACACTCCCCCCCCAACCCCAAACTCTCCCAGGACCACAGTGATAGAAAAGAAATAAGTACGTAAGTAAGTTTATTCAGGTATTCACAAATACTGTTACATAGAATTATCATACATAGCAGTATATGTGTAGAGAACCTAGGATAACCCAAAAAAGTCAGACAGAGTGACTTATTTCCATTGGGGTCCTTTTACCTTATGATATATTATAAAGGTTTATAATATTTTGCTTTATTTTTTTTTTATTTAATCTATAATGAAGATAACATCTTATTAACATACTAAAAGACTATCTACTACACCAAGGTCATTAAGACTATCTACAATACGAGGGTCATTAAGACTATCTACAATACATAAGAACATAAGAACATAAGAACGAAGGAACACTGCAGCAGGCCTGCTGGCCCATGCGAGGCAGGTCCAAGTCTCCTACCGGCTTAAGCCAATGCACCCAACCCAGTCAACAATACGAGGGTCATTACTAGGAATAAGGTAAAATTTACACGTATGTTAGCTAAAAAATAGAAAATCATTCCCCTCCCTTTCTGTAGCTACATTCATCAGACCCTTTTGGAACTCATCTTGAACTGGTTCATGCTATACTGCTTTGACCATGTGCGGGCAAGTCTTTCCCATTCCTTTATTTACTGTAACAATAAAAGGTGTTTTAAGCCATGGCCACTGACTGATGGCACTACAAAAGTTGTGCTCTCCTTTCTCTCTCCTCTAGTACTATGATTGCTTTGGTTCCCAAACCTTGACAAAATGACAGCAAGAGATTCTGGACATTGTTTTTGAGGCAATTTATAAACATGATTTTAGCTTCAGTTGTTTTACTCTGTCTTCAACAATTCAGCATATCCAACTGCCTGTAATTCATCCTTGCCCTACATGGTTCTCTCGGTTCGTCCCAGCCCAGGATTGAATCTTACGATTTTGTTCTGGGTGATTTGCAGTCTATCTTTCAGTTTTTTTGTCAAGGCAGAGTACCAAGACGAGCAAGCGTAAATCCAAATGGCATTGTATAAGGCCTAGACATAGGACCAGCGAGCCTCAGTAAGGTAGACACTGTGCTTGTACTATACATGAGCATCAGTCTGGCATTCGCTGTCTTTACTACACTGTATCCCTATCAGTTTCTCCTGACATGCATGGGTCAAGGGGAGTCCCAATATTTTACTGATGAAACCAAAGTGATGGCTCCCCATTACATTGAACATTAAAATTATTACCCTCTCAGTTATGTTTCGTGCCAAAGAGAATGGCTTCAGTTTCCCTAGGTGTAATGATAGTTTGTTGTCTACTAACCATTGGCTGCAGGACTCCAGTTCCCAGTGTTAAAACATTAGCAATATACATGTGGTCTTTACCTGACACTAACAGAGCACTTCATCTCTTAACAGTAGAGTTTGCACTTGACAACTGATAGCATTATCATTTGACAAAACAAAAAAATAAATAAGGGACCCAAAATACTACCTTGGGGAACTCCACATGTTATCGGCAGGGGTTCTGATTCTGTTTTGTTGATTTTGACTATTGTCTCCTGTTTGCTAAGGTAGGACTAAACCAGTCTAACAGACCCTATTCCGATAGCTTGAAGTTTATTCCATAATATATTGATGGTGACAGATCGAAGCCTTTTGCAGGTCTAAAGGTTTACCCTACCTAGAGGTTCCCATTTGACATTTCAGGTTCTCCGGTAATCCATCAGAATAATAAGAAGGTGTCCAGTGAGTAGATCTTCTAAAGCCCATTGATAGCTATGGGAAATGTTTTTGTCATTAAGGTACTTAACTACTAGAATACACCGCCCTCTCTAGAATTTTAGATATTATAACTGATTATACTAACAGGCCTAAAGTTTTCTTACATCAACCTACTATTTTTTCTTGAAGATAGGAGTAACTCTGGACCTCCTTGAACCCCCTCCGGTACGGTAATTAGTGGTATTGATAGATTATTATGTGAGCAATAGGATTGACAGTTCAGCAGCCCCAAACTTTTAGGACTTAACGGATTATCAGGCCTGTGCCATAGTTGGGTTTAACCCTGCTTAGTTCTTTTTGATAAAGTCAGATATACCTAAACTAGTTAGACAAACTGTTTGGGGTTACCCCTTTATTGGTATTTTATGTTTGAAACTTATCAGAGTCTGTGTTAAAGGTAATTTGATGCACTGTAGTTTACTTACTAGTGTTGATGCAACAGAGTGTAGTAGGAAGTAAAGCAATTTGCCACCTTAGATGTTTCGTGGCATACCTCATTATCGAATAGTGAGTACTATGTTAGACCTATCTACTGGCTTATGGCTATTCCCCAACTGTTTTAGTTGATGCCAGAGCTTTCTGGGGTTATGCTTATACTCTTCAATTTTTGAGCAGTAGTGCTTTGCCTTTGCCCTTTATAATCCTGTACTCTTTCTCACCCTTTGGAATTCATTTAGTGCTGCAATATCCTGTCTGTTTGCTTTAAATCTTTTTAGCAGCTGGTAAGATAAGATAAGAAAAATATAAGATTTCGTTGCGGATTTTTAACCCCCGGGGTTAGCCACCAGATAACCCAAGAAAGTCAGTGCGTCATCGAGGACTGTCTAACTTATTTCCATTGGGGTCCTTAATCTTGTCCCCCATAATGCGACCCACACCAGTCGACTAACACCCAGGTACCTATTTGCTGCTAGGTGAAAGGACAACAGGTGTAAGGAAACGTGTCGAAATGTTTCCCACCCGCCGGGAATCGAACCCCGGGCCCTTCCGTGTGTGAAGCGGAGGGTTCAGTTCTCTTCGTTAAATCCTAACCTCTTTAACTGGAGCAATATTATCAAGGATGGTAGCGAACATTGTTTTGAATTTTTCCCAGGCATCGTTTACGTCCGAGCAACTTGTTATCTCTGTCCATTCAATAGTGTAGCATATGTTACCAGTGGTGTGCTGTGTTACGGTAGTTTCTAGTTGACCTCATTTTTATTGTCCTGTGTAGCCGATCCCTATCCCTAGTGATTTTCCCTGTGCAGTAAATGATGAAATGATCAAAACCTGTGGTAATGACGCCTGACTGACAATGTTCTCAGCTCGTTTACAAAGTATGTGTCAATTAGGGTGGCTGAAACAGTGTGATCCGGTGTGGGGTTTAATTAGTTGAGTGTAACATTAATCTAGAATTTGCTTATACCGTCTTGCATACCCGTATTTTGCTGCTGAAACAGATATGAAGTCGCCCAGTAATATTTGTCTCGCAATTGTTTTCAAAACTCCGACAAGACCTGGAAAAGTCTCTAAGATCTGGTCCTGGTAGAGGCGTAACTAGTACCTACTAATAATGGGTTTGGTCTGAGGAAGCAGCACTTCAAACAGAGAACTCCAGTTTATGTTATTTAAATCAGGTCTGGGTGTAAGCTAAGTCATTTCTAATGTAGGCACATACTCCACCACCCTAATCGTTCCTATCTAAGCGTTTATATGTAACCATCTATTTTGACCTCGTCGTCCAGTCACCGTATCACCAACCAAGATTCAGAGATGTATAAACTGCCGCCCTTAATTTTGTTACTAGAATCCTAATCTCTGCAATTTAGGAAGAAGTGATCTTGCCATGACATGAATCAAGTGAAGGCCAGTTTCATAAAACAATCATAATCATCCATAATATGCAATGGTCATTTGTTATCAAAATTAGGTAAATCAATGTCATCCTGCTAAAGGGATAACTGTGCCAAATGCATTTGTTACAGCAAAAATGAATTCTGGCACCGATGCTAAATTGGTACATACATCCATCATGCACCAACCCCTTACACATTTTACATAATTGCCTTTTCTGTTATTATCCCATATGCGTACTATTATACAGTGTATGCACTGATTGGTATGTTTTAGATAATAAAGGCTGTATTGTCTCACATTTGACCTAGTATGCATTACATTATGGAGTTAAGTTATCATACCTAGCTACAAGACCGTTATTATCGCGTCAATTTAACTGTCTGTTTTTTGCCTCTGCCCAATAGTTTGAGGTCCTGGAATAATTTGGATATCACCACTTAGAGCGCTACAATTACGAGCTGTGGGCCACTGTTTTGTTTTGGTATGCCGGTGTTTCATAATCCCTTGCGGCGATAGTGATATTTACTTTTCTGGAGGATGGCACCTGTTGGGCCTTTTACTGTCCAGGGCGCTGTTACTCTATTCACCTTTTTCCAACCCCCATGACAGATTTCTTTCTTCATGGAATTGAAGAAGAAATATAAACAAATTATGGCAAGCCTGTAAGCCATCCAATGCCTGCCATTTCACATCTTCGCTCTTTTACTCATATACAATAATATTTATTTATCATTTCCAGTCCTAGTAACACTTAGATCTTGCTTTAAGCAATCACCACTGAAATACTATAAAATTTCCTCTTCAAAACCCTCTTCACTGCTCACATTTCCCTTAACTTCACAAAACCCTTACAGTTAACCCCTTATTACACCCTCCCCTCTAACTCCATTCTACTTCTAACTCCATTCCATTCTGGTAGATCAGAAAGGTTTATCAAGTTTATTATCCTTCGCAATCCCCAACAGTTCCATTTATCGGGGTTGTGTTGTTGTTGACTTCCTGACCTGTTCGCTGACTCAGCCTTTTAAAAACAAACACTGAGGGGAGTAACGCCACCTACAACCTGACTTTCCTTGAGTTTAATAGATATATTTGGCGTTTTCGCTATGATTTCTCTCACTGCACACTGGTCACTGAATATAGTCCAGCTACTAAAACATTAACCTTGACTGTTTTACTTACACTTCTTTCTCACGACTAGCACTGAGGGAAATCCGACCATATAACCTTGAGTTTTGTACTGTTTGATTTGAACGATGTCTCCTGTGTTTCCCACTGGTTAGCACAGGTACAGGTGATAGATGGTGGTACAGATATTTGCTACGTGTCAACAGATGAACGTCAGTAAAGATGAGAATTTCACTTCGCTAGTTGTACGTCTGGCAGTAGCGCTGTTTGATGCCGACAGTCAGTTTAAATGCTCAATTCTTTCCCTCGTTTGGCACTGAAGAAAAAAAGTCCTACAGACCTGTCATTTCCTTGGAGAATAGTTGATCAGTTTTCTGCCATGTTGACTTCCCGTTAAACACACTGGAGCAGTTGATTATGATGGGTCTGTATTTCAAATTAGTGAAAACGTTTCATGACTGTCATCGTCTGGCAGCAGGTATTGTACTGAATGCCCGTCCCTCTTTTGTCAAATTTAGTCCATTTCGTTGTCACCGTCAGTTTTTATGTCACTATAGGTTCCTTGCATGTTGTTGCAGTAGTACTTGCAAATTTGGCCATCACTGGAGTTCGGATAGGCCCAAGGGACGGCAAGATATAGGAGCAGCCTTGTTGCTGCTTGCTGTGGCTGCGGCAGCGGCCGAGGACTAAGCGAACGAGGACGACATAACGAATAAATATGATGAGTTGCACGAAAGAATCAGCGAGAAATCCCCAGACATCATAGCAGTCACAGAAACGAAACTCGCTGAGACAACAACAGATGCAATCTTTCCACCGGGATATCAGATCCTGAGGAAAGATAGGAGTAGAGGGGGAGGAAGGGTTGCCCTGCTAATAAAAAACCGATGGGGATTTGAGGACATGGAAGACATGGACGAGATTGGAGAAAGGGACTACATAGTAGGAGCAATTTAGTCTGGAGAACATAAAGTAGTCATTGGAGTGATGTATAACCCACCACAGAACTGCAGGAGGCCAAGAGAGGAGTACGAAGAAAACAACAGAGCGATGGTGGACACACTGGCTGAGGTGGCAAGAAGAGCTCACTCGAGCAGAGCAAAGTTACTGGTAATGGGCGATTTCAACCAGAATGAGATCGACTGCGAAAACCTGGAACCACATGGGGGTCCCGAAACATGGAGAGCCAAGATGATGGATGTGGTACTTGAAAACCTCATGCATCAACATGTCAGGGACACTACCAGAGAGAAAGGGGAGGAAGAGCCAGCAAGACTGGATCTTGTGTTCACCCTGAGCAGTTCAGACATTGAGGACATCAATTACGAGAGGCCCCTTGGAGCTAGCTATCACATGGTTCTGAGTTTTGATTATATAGTAGAGTTACAAGTGGAGAAGGTAACAGGAATTGAATGGGAAAAGCCAAAGTATAAAAGGGGGGACTACACAGGTATGAGAAACTTCCTGCAGGAGGTACAGTGTGACAGAGAACTGGTAGGAAAATCAGTAAACGAGATGATGGAATATGTAACAACAAAGTGCAAGGAGGCAGAGGAAAGGTTTGCTCCCAAGGGAAATAGAAATAATAGGAAGACCAAAGCGAGTCCTTGGTTTACCCGAAGGTGTAGGGAGGCAAAAACTAAGTGGACCAGAGAATGGGAAAGGTACAGGAGGCAAAGGACCCAGGAAAATAAGGAGATTAGTAGAAGAGCCAGAAACGAGTATGCAGAGATAAGGAGGGAGGCCCAGCGACAGTACGAGAACGACATAGCAACGAAAGTCAAGTCTGACCCGAAACTGCTGTATAGCCACATTAGGAGGAAGACAGCAGTCAACGACCAGGTCATAAGGTTGAGGAAAGAAGGTGCGGAACTCACAAGAAACGATCAAGAAGTATGTGAGGAGCTCAATATGAGATTTAAGGAAGTACTTACAGAGAAGACAGGAAGGCCTCTGGCGGGACAGAACAGATGGGGACACCAGCAAAGGAATATACCAACAAGTGCTGGATGACATGTATTCAAATGAGGAGGAGGTAAAGAAGCTGCTAAGAGACATAGATACCTCAAAGGCAATGGGACCGGACATCTCCCCGTAGGTCCTTAGAGAGGGAGCGCATATGCTGTGTGTGCCACTTACCACAATCTTCAACACATCCCTGGAAACTGGGCAACTACCTGAGGTAAGGAAGACGGCAAATGTAGTTCCCATTTTTAAAAAAGGAGACAGAAAAGAGGCACTAAACTATAGACCTGTGTCACTGACGTGTATAGTATGCAAAGTTATGGAGAAGATTATCAGGAGGAGAGTGGTGAAGCACCTGGAACGGAACAAGAGTATAAACGCCAACCAGCATGGATTCATGGAAGGCAAATCCTGTGTCATAAACCTTCTGGAGTTTTATGATAAAGTTACAGAAGTAAGACATGAGAGAGAGGGGTGGGTTGATTGCATCTTCTTGGACTGCAAGAAGGCCTTTGACACAGTTCCTCACAAGAGATAAGTGCAGAAGCTAGAGGATCTGGCGCATATAACAGGAAGGGCACTGCAATGGATCAGAGAATACCTGACAGGGAGGCAACAACGAGTCATGGTACGTGATGAGGTATCACAGTGGGCACCTGTGACGAGCTGGGTCCCACAGGGGGTCGGTCCTTGGACGAGTGCTATTTTTGGTATATGTGAACGACATGATGGAAAGGTTAGACTCAGAAGTGTCCCTGTTCGCAGACGATGTGAAGTTAATGAGGAGAATTAAATCAGAGACCTGGACAGACTGGACACCTGATCCAGCAACTGGCTTCTCGAATTTAACCCCGCCAAATGCAAAAGTCATGAAGATCGGGGAAGGGCACAGAAGACCGCAGACGGAGTATATGCTAGGTGGTCAAAGACTGCAAACCTCGCTCAAGGAGAAAGATCTTGGTATGAGTATAACACTGAGCATGTCTCCGGAAGCACACATCAACCAGACAACTGCTGCATCATATGGGCGCCTGGCAAACCTGAGAACAGCGTTCCGATACCTTAGTAAGGAACCGTGTACGTCAGGCCCATACTGGAGTATGCAGCACCTGTTTGGAACCCGTACTTGATCAAGCACTTCAAAGAATTAGAGAAAGTGCAAAGGATTGCGACAAGGTTAGTTCCAGAGCTAAGGGGAATGTCCTATGAAGAATAGTTAAGGGAAATCGGCCTGACGATACTGGAGGACAGGAGGGTCAGGGGAGACATGATAACGACATATAAAATACTGCACGAAATAGACGAGGTTGACAAAGACAGGATGTTCCAGGGAGGGGACACAGAAACAAGGGGTCACTCTTTGAAGTTGAAGACTCAGATGAGTCAAAGGGATGTTAGGAAGTATTTGTTCGGTCATAGAGTTGTCAGGCAGTGGAATAGCCTAGAAAGTGACGTAGTGGAGGCGGGAATCATACATAGTTTTAAGACGAGGTTTGAAAAAGCTCATGGAGCAGAGAGAGAGAGGACCCAGTAACAACCAGTGAAGAGGCGGGGCCAGGAGCTAAGACTAGACCCCTGCAACCACAAATAGGTGAGTACACACACAAACACACACACTCACACAAAATGGTAACTAACTAACTAACTCACACACACACGCACACACACACACACACACACACACACACACACACACAACACCACACACACACACACACACACACACACACACACACACACACACAAGGAAAAAGATCTTGGGGTGAGTATAACACCAGGCACATCTCCTGAAGAGCACATCAACCAAATAACGGCTGCTGCATATGGGCGCCTAGCAAACCTCAGTACAGCATTCCGACACCTTAATAAGGAATCGTTCAGAACCCTGTACACCGTGTACGTTAGGCCCATATTGGAGTATGCGGCACAATTTTTTGGAACACACACCCAGCCAAGCACGTAAAGAAATTAGAGAAAGTGCGAAGGTTTGCAACAAGACTAGTCCCAGAGCTAAGAGGTATGTCCTACGAGGAGAGGTTAATAAGGGAAATCAACCTGACGACACTGGAGGACAGGAGAGATAGGGGGGACATGATAACGACATACAAAATACTGAGAGGAATTGACAAGGTGGACAAAGACAGGATGTTCCAGAGATGGGATACAGCGACAAGGTGACACAGTCGGAAGTTGAAGACACAGATGAATCACAGGGATGTTAGGAAGTGTTTTTTCAGCCTTAGAGTTGTCAGGAAGTGGAATAGTTTGGGAAGCGATGTAGGGGAGGCAGGTTCCATACATAGCTTTAAGCAGAGGTATGATAAAGCTGATGGTTCATGGAGAGTGACGTAGTAACGACCAGTGAAGAGGCGAGGCAAGGAGCTTGGACTCTACCCCTGGAACCTCAACTAGGTGAGTACAACTAGGTGAGTACACACACACACACACACACACACACACACACACACACACACACACATACACACACACACACACACACACACACACACACACACACTCACACACACACACACACACACACACACACACACACACAACACACACACACACACACTCACACACACACACACACACACACACACACACACACACACTCACATGCACACACACACACACACACACACACACACACACACACACACACACACACACACACACACACAAGAGATAGGATGTTCCAGAGAGGGGACACAGGGACAAGGGGTCACAACTGGAAGCTGAAGACGCAGACGAGTCACAGGGACGTTAGGAAGTATTTCTTCAGTCATAGAGTTGTCAGCAAGTGGAACAGCCTAGCAAGTGAAGTAGTGGAGGCAGGAACCATACATAGTTTTAAGAAGAGGTATGACAAAGCTCAGGAAGCAGAGAGAGAGAGAGGATCCAGTAGCGATCAGTGAAAAGGCGGGGCCAGGAGCTGAGTCTCGACCCCTGCAACCACAATTAGGTGAGTACAATTAGGTGAGTACACACACACACACTCACACACTCACACACACACACACCCACACACACACACATACACACACACACACACCCCACACACACACACTCACACACCACACACACACACACACACACACAACAGTCAGTCAGCAGACGTGGGTGACAAGGCTCCGAGAACTTTAGTGTTTTCATGGCGTGCAGTAACTGCTAGCAGTAATCAGTGGTTGTGACAACGTCACTGAACAATACTACTAGTGATAACCAGAGTTATTAGTTAAAAAAAAGTCGAGAGGAAGCCTGAAATCATTAATATTTCAAAGTGTCAAACCGTTAGTGGATTAGTAGGCTTCTTTTGCTACACAGATTCAATATATACAAAGAGTCAAGTGAGTGGAAGCGGTGTTCAAGAATTTCGAGGATTGGATAACAAGTGAAATGTGGGGCACCATACAGTGAGAGTGGAAAAGTTAATAAGCAAAGTGAAAAGGAAAAATAAAATTTATAACAAGGGAAGGTTGGCAGTAGGTTGCTGACGCAGCGACGTCACAACAGTTGTATGCATTATGCACATACAGTGTAACACCGATGTTGAAGTGGTCTTCTAAGTGAAGCGTATTCTATCATAAGTGAAATCATTTGGGGGACGCGGGATGTACGAGCATATATGGTTAAAAACATCTAGGGTTGAAAGAATTTTCAAATAGTGATAGAAGGCGTATGTACGACGATACGTATCAGTTCTGGAACTTGTCATCGACAACAGCCGCCACAAGTATAACTCACAGTTGGGGTGTTGTGGGGTTGTGAATCTTTGTTTGCATCACTGTTAGATATGGTCCCACTTTAGCCTGGCAAAGCTATTACAGATTAGAGCAGATTTAGCATTGATGGTTGAAGATCGTGTTTTGACTAGCGAGGGGATACGCCTAGCGAGGGGGCAACTTCAGGACACTTCCTAGAAGCTAAATGTTTTACAACCTAGTTACTTTCTGTGTTTTATAAGAAGAAGTGTTAAGGGCTAGAATCACTATTGGGAGTTTTAGAAATACAGGTATTACTACTTAGATGTGGAGTGGGGGCACACATACACCTGCACACACCACACAATACACAGGATTTTCATAAATTCCTGTAAACTGACTGAAATCCCTCTCTCTCTCTCTCTCTTTCTCTTCTCATACCTTGATCGCTCTACCTCTCTTTCCCCTCTCTCTCTACCTACCTTCCAGTACCTGTTTCTTTCTCTTATTTCTCTTCCTACTTCTCTCCTCCCTCTTGTGGAAAATTTGCATTTACTGGATGAAAATTTTAAAACTTACAGTAAAAAACAATGAAAAACTATTATTTATCATTAGACAAGTAGGTTTTTGGACCCCTAGGTCGCAAAAAATTCCCCCCTTCGATCCCTACCCTTCATATCACAAGTTGCTCTGGACCTTTTAAATTAAATGAAATATACATACCCCAGGAATATGTAAATTTAAATTGTGGACTGTATTTTAAAAAAAGAATAAATGGTTATATATATACCAATTAAAAAACGAAGGAAAATATATCTTTAATATACTCCCCCAATTTGACGGGGAGATTAAAATGTGTATTACCAAAAAACCCTCATCTAACAAAATTATAAAAAGTAATGCTGGCCAGAATTACACAAAAATTAGGAGCTTTTCTGAGGTTCGGGAGCTGTCTTGTCCAGTCGTTTGGATCTCAAGTTATGCAGGAATGCCATCACAATTTTGCCTCCTTTTTGGAGGTGTCAACAAAATTTTTAACCTTAGAGCACGAAAATTTTATCATTCACCAACTTTCAACAAATTCAAAAATAAGATGGGGGAGTGTCCTTCTTTTTTTCGAAAAAATATTCTTTTAAAAATCAAATAGGGCTTTTATTTACCCATAAATTACCGTATTTCCCGGAAAAATTTACAGTATTTTCCACATCTTAGTATCTCTTTTACTACCCCTATCAATACCTCTTACCAAAACCCCTTTTTACCTATACCTTCCCCATACCTCTTCTAAACCCATCCTCTCTATATATTTTCACTACCCATCTCTCTCTCACCCTTCTCTCCCTTTGCCTATTTCTCTTCTTCCTCTCCCAACTCTCCCCCTCTCCAACTCTCCCTATAACATCTTTTCCCCCTAACACCCCCCCCCCCTAAAGTCTCTTTCCCCCCTAACATCTCTCCCCCTCACTTCTCTCCCCTCTCATTTCCCATTCTCTCTCTCCCATATTCCCCCATTTCCTCTCCTCCCCCCCCCCCCCCCCTTTTTTCCCCCCTTTTTCCCCCCTTTCCCTGTCTCTCCCCCCCTCTTCCCCCCTCTTTGCCCCCCTTTCCCCTTTTTTTTTCTTCTCTTCTCTTCTCTCTCTCTCTCTCTCTCTCCCCTTTTTCTTTCCTTCTTCCCCCTCTCTCTCTTCTCTCTCTCTCTCTTTTTTTCTCTCTCTCTCTCCCCTTTCCTCCTCTTCTCTTTTTCTTCTCCCCTCCTTCTCCTTCCCTCTTTTCCCCTTTTCCCTTTTCACCTTCCCTCTTTTTACCTTTTCCTTTTTCCTTTTTTCTCTCTTCCTCATCTTTTCTTAAAAAAAAGGTGGGGGGGCTCAAGGAACCAGGGATCAGTAGGGTGGTTTGGTGGGGGGAGGGATGGATGGCGTGGAAAAAGGGGGAAAAGAGTAGGAGAGAAAATTTGCGAGCTTTCTGAAAAAATGGAGACAGAGCTTTCTGTGAAATTAGAAAAGAGGTTGGAGAAGGAGAAGAATTGGGAGGCACGGGCCCAAACTGCAAAAACCAGGATAAGGGTCCTAGAAGATGAAGTAAACAGGTGAAGCAGTTAATGGGCATTGACCCAAAAAAGACACAGCATATGAAGCTGAGAGGCCGAACAGGAAGGAGGGAGATATGAATTATGCTAAAAGGGCCCTATCAACTGCCCAAGAAAGGGCCAAGGAGTGAATGGGGGAGAGCAGCTGGGTGCAGGCAGAGAGGGGGTTAGGTCAAATGCAGAGCACACATGCTACCAAGAGCACTGGAAAAACAAGGGAGAAAAAGACCATGTACAGACAGGAACCAGAGTCACAGAGGGAGAGGCAATGGGAGGAGGAAAGGCCTAAACAGTGTTTATCCCCGGGTTCCCGGAGAGAGAGGAAAGGACACACATGAAGATGGCAGGGCAGAAAGAAAGGAGATTGAGAACATCATTTAAGGAATAGGTGAAGAAGACATGGACGGATAGTAAATTTCAGAGAATAAGAGGGTACTTCAAAGGGGAGGAAAAACGACCAATCAG
Source organism: Cherax quadricarinatus (assembly GCF_026875155.1). Lineage (NCBI taxonomy): Eukaryota > Metazoa > Arthropoda > Malacostraca > Decapoda > Parastacidae > Cherax > Cherax quadricarinatus. Next base: position 37,075,656 of record NC_069431.1, read on the forward strand.
CTGATTCTCAGGACAGAAAACAGTAAGGAACAGGATCCTCCAAGTGAAACCGCGGTTGAAATACTCGGAAAAGTATATGAGGGTGTTCCTGGCAGAGACTGAACACAACAGAATGACAGCAGTGAGGGAGAAGGACAAAAAGCGAAAGGAGCTAGGAAAGGAGACAAGGATGAAACCAGCAGAGGTCAGTCAGAGCAGAACAGAGCAGCAAGTGCAAGCACACACAGAACTACCCTCAAAACATCATCCCACACAAACTACAATCCCACTCAAGCTTCCCCCCAAACACCCAGCTATAGAATCCCACAGTATGTTACCAGGTCTCCCACCCTCACAGGCCCCCAAACCACAGTGTTGGAAAGGAAACTGAAGGTAATATGCACAAACGTTGTTAGAATAACAAATAAGTGGGAGGAATGGCACAAAAGAGTCAAAGAAGCATCACTGGACATCATAGCTCTCACAGAAACCAAGCTAATAGGTATGGTAACAGATGCCATATTTCCAACGGGATACCAGATCCTGAGGAAAGACAGAGGTAACAGGGGGGGGGGGAGGAGTGGCACTGTTGATCAAAAACCAATGGAATTTTGATGAGCTGAAGAGAGGAGACAGCGGAGAAGCAAGTGATTACATAGCGGGAACACTTCACTGTGGAGGTCCCAAAGTGGTAATTGCAGTGATGTATAACCACCACAGAACAGCAGGAGGCCAAGGCAAGAGTATGACGAGAGCAATAGAGCGATGGTTGACACACTGGCTGCAGTGGCCAGAAGAGCTCATGCATGCAGGGCAAAGCTCCTGATCATGGGCGACTTTAACCACAAGGAGATGATTGGGGGAACTTGGAGCCACATGGGGGCCAAGATACATGGAGGGCTAAGCTGATGGAGGTGGTACTGGAAAACTTCATGCACAACACGTAAGGGACACTACAAGAGAGAGAGGAGAGGCTGAACCAGCAAGATGGACCTAGTATTCATCTTGAGTAGTTCAGATATTGAGGACATACATATGAAAGACCCCTTGGGGCCAGCGATCACGTGGTTTTTAAGCTTCGAATACGCAGTAGAGCTACAAGTGGAGGGTGAAGCAGGAAAGCCAGGACGAATGAAGCCAAACTACAAGAAAGGGGACTACACGGGAATGAGGAACTTCCTGAACGGGGTTCAGTGGGACAGAGAACTGGCAGGAAAGTCAGTTAATGAGATGATGGAATATGTAGCAACAATGTGCAAGGAGGCTGAGGAGAGGATTATACCAAGGGTAACAAGACTAACGAAAAGCAGGATGAGCCCATGGTTCACCCAAGGTGCAGGGAGGCAAAAACCAAGTGTGCTAGGGAAGGGAAGAAATATAGAAGGCAAAGGACCCAGGAGAATAAGGAGAGCAGTTTAGAGCTAGAAATGAATATACACAGATAAGAAGGGGGGCCCAACGACAATATGGAAAACGACTTAGCAGCGAAAGCCAAATCTGACAGCCACATCAGGATGAAAACAGCAGTCAAGGACCAGGTAATCAGGCAAAGGGGAAGGGAAAGGGAGAGACAACAAGAAATGACCTGGAAGTAAGTGAGGAACTCAACAGGAGTTTTAAAAGAAGTGTTCACAGAGGAGACAGAAGGGGCTCCGGGAAAGACAAAAGGTGGGGCACACCCCCAAGTGCTGGGACACAGTCACACAACCAAGGATGAAGTGAAGAGGCTTCTGAGTGAGCTAGATACCTCAAAGGCAAAGGGGGCCCGGATAACATCTCTCCATGGGTCCTGAGAGAGAGAGCAGAGGCACTATGTGTACCCCTAACAACAATATTTAAAACATCTATTGAAACAGGGAGATTGCCTGAGGCATGGAAAACAGCAAAATGTAGTCCCAATCTTTAAAAAAGGAGACAGACATGAAGCACTAAACTCCAGACCAGTGTCACTAACATGTATGTATGCAAAATCATGGTCAAGATTATCAGAGAGTGGTGGAAACCCCTTTAGAAAGGAATGATCTTATCAACAGCAGCCAACATGGTTTCAGGGACGGGAAATTTTTGGTGTCACAAACTACTGGAGTTCTATGACATGGTGACAGCAGTAAGAAAGAGGTGGGTGGATTGCATTTTCTAGGATTTGCAAGAAGGCGTTTGACGCGTTCCATACAAGAGATTAGTGAAAAAAATGGAGGGACCAAGCAGGGATAACAGGTAAGGCTCTACGAAGGATCAGGGAATACTTGTCAGGGGAAGACAGCGCGAGTCATGGTACATGGCGAGGTGTCAGAGTGGGCACTGTTACCAGCGGGGTCCCACAGGGGTCAGTCCTAGGACCAGTGCTGTTTCTGGTATTTGGAACGACATGACGGAAGGAATAGAATCCGAAGTGTCCTGTTTGCAGATGACGTGAAGTTGTGAGAAGAATTCATTCGATCGAAGACCAGGCGAACTTCAAAGGGATCTGGACAGGCTGCAGACCTGGTCCAGCAATTGGCTACTGGAGTTCAACCCCACCAAGTGCAAAGTCATGAAGATTTTGGAAGGGCAAAGAAGACCGCAGACGGAGTACAGTCTAGGGGGCCAGAGACTACAAACCTCACTCAAGGAAAAAGATCTTGGGGTGAGTATAACACCAGGCACATCTCCTGAAGCGCACATCAACCAAATAACTGCTGCAGCATATGGGCCCCTAGCAAACCTCAGAACAGCATTCCGACTTATTAATAAGGAATCGTTCAGGACCCTGTACACCGTGTACGTTAGGCCCATATTGGAGTATGCGGCACAGTTTTGAGCCCACACCTAGCCAAGCACGTAAAGAAACTAGAGAAAGTGCAAAGGTTTGCAACAAGACTAGTCCCAGAGCTAAGAGGTATGTCCTATGAGGAGAGGTTAAGGGAAATCAACATGACGACACTGGAGGACAGGAGAGATAGGGGGGACATGATAACGACATACAAAATACTGAGAGGAATTGACAAGGTGGACAAAGACAGGATGTTCCAGAGACTGGACACAGAAACACGAGGACACAGTTGGAAGCTGAAGACACAGATGAATCAAAGGGATGTTAGGAAGTATTTCTTCAGCCACAGAGTAGTCAGGAAGTGGAATAGTTTGGGAAGCGATGTAGTGGAGGCAGGATCCATACATAGCTTTAAGCAGAGGTACGATAAAGCTCATGGTTCAGGGAGAGTGACCTAGTAGAGACCAGTGAAAAGGCGGGGCCAGGAGCTTGGACTCGATCCCTGCAACCTCAACTAGGTGAGTAACTAGGTGAGTACACACACACACACACACACACACGCACACACACACACACACACACGCACACATATGTTGTGCGTACCACTTACCACAATCTTCAACACATCCCTGGAAACTGGGCAACTACCTGAGGTATGGAAGACGGCAAATGTAGTTCCCATTTTCAAAAAAGGAGACAGAAAAGAGGCACTAAACTATAGACCTGTGTCATTGACGTGTATAGTATGCAAAATTATGGAGAAGATTATCAGGAGGAGAGTGGTGGAGCACCTGGAACGGAACAGGAGTATAAATGCCAACCAGCACGGATTCACGGAAGGCAAATCCTGTGTCACAAACCTTCTGGAGTTTTTTGATAAAATAACAGAAGTAAGACAAGAGAGAGAGGGGTGGGTTGATTGCATCTTCTTGGACTGCAAGAAGGCCTTTGACACATTTCCCTCACAAGAGATTAGTGCAGAAGCTAGAGCATCAGGCGCATATAACAGGAAGGGCACTGCAATGGATCAGAGAATCCCTGACAGGGAGGAACAACGAGTCATGGTACGTAATGATGTATCACAGTGGGCACCTGTGACGAGCGGGGTCCCACGGGGGGTCGGTCCTAGGACCAGTGCTATTTTTGGTATATGTGAACGACATGACGGAGGGTTAGACTCAGAAGTGTCCCTGTTTGCAGATGATGTGAAGTTAATAGGAGAATTAAATCTGATGAGGACCAGGCAGGACTTCAAAGAGACCTGGACAGACGGGACTTTGGGTTTCCAGCAATGGCTTCTCGAATTTAGTCCTGCCAAATGCAAAGTAAATGAAGATAGGGGAAGGGCACAGAAGACCACAGACAGAGTATAGGCTAGGTGGCCAAAGACTGAAAAACCTCACTCAAGGAGAAAGATCTTGGGGTGAGTATAACCCCGAGCATGTTTTCCGGAAGCACACATCAATCAGATAACTGCTGCAGAAATATGGGGGCCTGGCAAACCTGAGAACAGCTTCCGACACCTTAGTAAGGAATCAT
>NC_069431.1:37082425-37087867 GCF_026875155.1 Cherax quadricarinatus
TGTTGTTGTTGTTGTTGTTGTTGTTGTTGTGGTCATGTAACTTGTAGTGTTGTTGTTGTTGTTGTTGTGGTCATTGTATCTTGTGTGTTGTTGTTGTTGTTGTGGTCATGTAACTTGTAGTGTTGTTGTTGTTGTTGTTGTTGTAGTGGTCATGTAACTTGTAGTGTTGTTGTTGTGTTGTTGTTGTTGTGGTCATGTAACTTGTTGTGTTGTTGTTGTTGTTGTTGTTGTTGTGGTCATGTAACTTGTTGTGTTGTTGTTGTTGTTGTTGTGGCCATGTAGCTTGTAGTGTTGTTGTTGTTGTTGGGTTGTTGTTGTTGTAGTGGTCATGTATCTTGTTTGTGGTTGTTGTTGTTGTTGTTGTTGTTTTGTTGTTGTTGTTGTTGTTGTTGTTGTGGTCATGTAACTTGTAGTGTTGTTGTTGTTGTTGTTGTTGTTGTTGTAGTGGTCATGTATCTTGTTGTGTTGTTGTTGTTGTTGTTGTTGTTGTTGTAGTGGTCATGTAACTTGTAGTGTTGTTGTTGTTGTGTTGTTGTTGTTGTAGTGGTCATGTAGCTTGTAGTGTTGTTGTTGTTGTTGTTGTTGTTGTTGTTGTTGTGGTCATGTAACTTGTAGTGTTGTTGTTGTTGTTGTTGTTGTTGTTGTAGTGGTCATGTAGCTTGTAGTGTTGTTGTTGTTGTTGTTGTTGTTGTTGTTGTGGTCATGTAACTTGTAGTGTTGTTGTTGTTGTTGTTGTTGTTGTTGTAGTGGTCATGTATCTTGTTGTGTTGTTGTTGTTGTTGTTGTTGTAGTGGTCATGTAACTTGTAGTGTTGTTGTTGTTGTTGTTGTTGTTGTTGTAGTGGTCATGTAGCTTGTAGTGTTGTTGTTGTTGTTGTTGTTGTTGTTGTTGTGGTCATGTAACTTGTAGTGTTGTTGTTGTTGTTGTTGTTGTTGTTGTAGTGGTCATGTATCTTGTTGTGTTGTTGTTGTTGTTGTTGTTGTAGTGGTCATGTAACTTGTAGTGTTGTTGTTGTTGTTGTTGTTGTTGTTGTAGTGGTCATGTAGCTTGTAGTGTTGTTGTTGTTGTTGTTGTTGTTGTTGTTGTGGTCATGTAACTTGTAGTGTTGTTGTTGTTGTTGTTGTTGTTGTTGTAGTGGTCATGTAACTTGTAGTGTTGTTGTTGTTGTTGTTGTTGTTGTTGTAGTGGTCATGTAGCTTGTAGTGTTGTTGTTGTTGTTGTTGTTGTTGTTGTTGTGGTCATGTAACTTGTAGTGTTGTTGTTGTTTGTTGTTGTTGTTGTAGTGGTCATGTATCTTGTTGTGTTGTTGTTGTTGTTGTTGTTGTTGTGGTCATGTAACTTGTAGTGTTGTTGTTGTTGTTGTTGTGGTCATGTAACTTGTTGTGTTGTTGTTGTGGTCATGTAGCTTGTAGTGTTGTTGTTGTTATTGTTGTTGTGTTCATGTAATTTGTGTGTTGTTGTTGTGGTCATGTATCTTGTTGTGTTGTTGTTGTTGTTTGTTGTTGTTGTTGTGGTCATGAATCTTGTTGTGTTGTTGTTGTTGTTGTTGTGGTCATGAATCTTGTTGTGTTGTTGTTGTTGTTGTGGTCATGTATCTTGTTGTGTTGTTGTTGTTGTTGTTGTTGTTGTTGTTGTGGTCATGAATCTTGTTGTGTTGTTGTTGTTGTTGTGGTCATGTATCTTGTTGTGTTGTTGTTGTGGTCATGTATCTTGTTGTGTTGTTGTTGTTGTTGTTGTTGTTGTTGTTGTTGTTGTGGTCATGAATCTTGTTGTGTTGTTGTTGTTGTTGTGGTCATGTATCTTGTTGTGTTGTTGTTGTTGTTATTGTTGTTGTGGTCATGTAGATTGTAGTGTTGTTGTTGTTATTGTTGTTGTGTTCATGTAATTTGTGTTGTTGTTGTGGTCATGTATCTTGTTGTGTTGTTGTTGTTGTTGTTGTTGTTGTGGTCATGAATGTTGAACACTAAAATGGTATTTCATACCATTTTAATGTTCATTCTGTCAGACACTGCAACACAAGGGTATCTTGGTACAGACCACTTCGACAACCTCTACTAGTGAGAACGGCTGGGTTTGAGAAGGACCTGCCCTCCCAAAGCAACCTACGTCTCACCTCCTGGCACTATATAAAGGCTCCATCCTGTCACTTCAACTTCATATTGTTTCAGACAACGGAACAATGCTCTTCTCCAGACTGAGGGACTGACCACCTCAAAACTTTAAGGGTGATGGACTGATTACATCGTCTTCAAGTATCTTCTGCTTCTATCAACTTTTCTGTACTCGACTGAAGAAGCCTACTGTGTAGGCGAAACGTTTCGAAATAAAGATACCTAACTGTTGCATATGTGTCTTACCTAACAGTCATGAATCTTGTTGTGTTGTTGTTGTTGTTGTGGTCATGTATCTTGTTGTGTTGTTGTTGTTGTTGTGGTCATGTATCTTGTTGTGTTGTTGTTGTGGTCATGTATCTTGTTGTGTTGTTGTTGTTGTTGTTGTTGTGGTCATGAATCTTGTTGTGTTGTTGTTGTTGTTGTTGTGGTCATGTATCTTGTTGTGTAGTTGTTGTGTTGTTGTTGTTGTTGTTGTTGTGGTCATGTATCTTGTTGTGTTGTTGTTGTTGTTGTAATCATGTATCTTGTTGTGTTGTTGTTGTTGTTGTTGTTGTTGTTGTGGTCATGTATCTTGTTGTGTTGTTGTTGTTGTTGTAATCATGTATCTTGTTGTGTTGTTGTTGTTGTTGTAGTCATGTATCTTGTTTTGTTGTTGTGTTGTTGTTGTGGTCATGTATCTTGTTGTTGTTGCTGTTGTGGTCATGTATCTTGTTGTGTTGTTGTTGTGGTCATGTATCTTGTTGTGTTGTTGTTGTTGTTGTTGTTGTTGTTGTGGTCATGTATCTTGTTGTGTTGTTGTTGTTGTTGTTGTTGTGGTCATGTATCTTGATGTGTTGTTGTTGTTGTTGTTGTTGTGGTCATGTACATTGTTGTGTTGTTGTTGTTGTGGTCATGAATCTTGTTGTGTTGTTGTTGTGGTCATGTATCTTGTTGTGTTGTTGTTGTGGTCATGTATCTTGCTGTGTTGTTGTTGTTGTTGTTGTTGTGGTCATGTATCTTGTTGTGTTGTTGTTGTTGTTGTGGTCATGTATCTTGTTGTGTTGTTGTTGTGGTCATGTATCTTGTTGTGTTGTTGTTGTTGTTGTTGTTGTGGTCATGAATCTTGTTGTGTTGTTGTTGTTGTTGTTGTTGTGGTCATGTATCTTGTTATGTAGTTGTTGTTGTTGTTGTTGTTGTTGTTGTTGTGGTCATGTTTCTTGTTGTGTTGTTGTTGTTGTAATCATGTATCTTGTTGTGTTGTTGTTGTTGTTTGTTGTTGTTGTTGTTGTTGTTGTTGTTGTTGTTGTTGTTGTTGTGGTCATGTATCTTGTTGTGTTGTTGTTGTTGTTGTAATCATGTATCTTGTTGTGTTGTTGTTGTTGTTGTAATCATGTATCTTGTTGTGTTGTTGTTGTGTGTTGTGGTCATGTATCTTGTTGTTGTTGTTGTTGTGGTCATGTATCTTGTTGTGTTGTTGTTGTGGTCATGTATCTTGTTGTGTTGTTGTTGTTGTTGTTGTTGTTGTTGTGGTCATGTATCTTGTTGTGTTGTTGTTGTTGTTGTTGTTGTGGTCATGTATCTTGATGTGTTGTTGTTGTTGTTGTTGTTGTTGTTGTTGTTGTTGTTGTGGTCATGTACATTGTTGTGTTGTTGTTGTTGTGGTCATGAATCTTGTTGTGTTGTTGTTGTGGTCATGTATCTTGTTGTGTTGTTGTTGTGGTCATGTATCTTGCTGTGTTGTTGTTGTTGTTGTTGTTGTGGTCATGTACATTGTTGTGTTGTTGTTGTTGTTGTGGTCATGAATCTTGTTGTGTTGTTGTTGTGGTCATGAATCTTGTTGTGTTGTTGTTGTGGTCATGTATCTTGCTGTGTTGTTGTTTGTTGTTGTGATCATGTATCTTGTTGTGTTGTTGTTGTTGTTGTTGTGGTCATGTATCTTGTTGTGTTGTTGTTGTGGTCATGTATCTTAATGTGTTGTTGTTGTTGTTGTGGTCATTTATCTTGTTGTGTTTTGTTGTTGTTATAGTCATGTATCTTGTTGTGTTGTTGTTGTTGTTGTTGTTGTTGTTGTTGTGGTCATGTATAACAAAAAAAAAAGGCACAATACCGTGACTGGAACGATACACAAATAACCCGCACATAAAAGAGAGAAGCTTACTACGACGTTTCGGTCCGATTTGGACCATTTATAAAGTCACTCTAACCAGGAGTGGAGCAGGACGGCTATATATAAGCAGGAAGAGGTGGTGGTAGTAGTAGTAGTTGTAGTAGTAGTAGTATAGTAGTAAAGAAATGGTATATAATATCGTAGACGTTTCGCCATCCAGCCAGCCACTGGATGGCGAAAGGTCCACAACAAAAAAAAAAAAACCAGACGCCGCCACATGTGTCTTAATTTCATCAGTAGTAGTGGTAGTAGTATAGAAGTAGAAGAGGTAGTAGTAGTAGTGGTAGTGGTAGAAGTGGGGAATCAGGAGGACGAGCCGGTCCAAAACAAAGGAAGGGGAGCACTGCAAAGAGAGCTAGGTGCCCACAGAGGGAGAGCAAGTGCACAGAGGTGCATGAAAGAGGAAGAGTGAAATAAAGGAAGAAGGAACGAAACACGAGACAGAAGAGAGAAAGACAACCCAGAGGAGAAAAAGAAAGAGGAAAGGTGAAGAGGGAGAAGAAAGAAAAAGAAAAGGAAAAATGAGGAGTCAGGTTAAGTCACGGGTGTTCTGAAGTTTGGAGCATTTTACAATGTAGTGGGTGAGGAAGGCATCTACAGAGACGAAGCCAGGGCTAAGATTCATGCAAGGAAAGTTGTGTATTAGAGAGGATTCAACTAGATGGCGACTGTTCGAGTTGGAAGTAGGGAAGACAGTTTTAGCAGACCAGTCAATAGGAAAGGCTATGATCTCTGACGTGACAAAAAGAGCATTGTTAGTGTCGGGAAGCCTAAACACTATTTTTGTGCTCCCTAAGTCTGTCAGAAAGAGATCGACCAGTTTCTCCGAAGTATTGAAGAGGAAGGAGGAGCAAGAAATAGAGTAGACACCAGGAACATCTGTAGAGGGAGGAGAGGTAATGAACGAGATTAGTGCGAAGAGTGTTAGTCTGGCGGAAGGTAAGCTTGATGTCTAGGGGACGGAGAGAATTGTTGAGATTAGAAAGACCGGAAATGTAGGGAAGGCAAAGAAGGTTAGTGAAGAGGAAGAGTTCCCAGGAGTAGAGAGTTTGGGAGAGAAGAAATAGTTAGCAGCGAGAGGGTAGATCTTGAAAGGGGGGGGTAGCCAAAAAGGGGGAAAAGAATTTTGAAGAGTGGAAATTTCTGCTGGAAGGAATGAGGATCAGATCGGAGGGCCGGAGA
>NC_069431.1:37088367-37106870 GCF_026875155.1 Cherax quadricarinatus
GGGAAAAAGGGAACCAAGAGGGAGTGGTACTTGAAAACCTCATGCATCAACATGTCAGGGACACTACCAGAGAGAAAGGGGAGGAAGAGCCAGCAAGACTGGATCTTGTGTTCACCCTGAGCAGTTCAGACATTGAGGACATCAATTACGAGAGGCCCCTGGAGCTAGCTATCACATGGTTCTGAGTTTTGATTATATAGCAGAGTTACAAGTGGAGAAGGTAACAGGAATTGAATGGGAAAAGCCAAAGTATAAAGGGGGGACTACACAGGTATGAGAAACTTCCTGCAGGAGGTACAGTGTGACAGAGAACTGGTAGGAAAATCAGTAAACGAGATGATGGAATATGTAACAACAAAGTGCAAGGAGGCAGAGGAAAGGTTTGCTCCCAAGGGAAATAGAAATAATAGGAAGACCAAAGCGAGTCCTTGGTTTACCCGAAGGTGTAGGGAGGCAAAAACTAAGTGGACCAGAGAATGGGAAAGGTACAGGAGGCAAAGGACCCGGGAAAATAAGGAGATTAGTAGAAGAGCCAGAAACGAGTATGCAGAGATAAGGAGGGAGGCCCAGCGACAGTACGAGAACGACATAGCAACGAAAGTCAAGTCTGACCCGAAACTGCTGTATAGCCACATTAGGAGGAAGACAGCAGTCAAAGACCAGGTCATAAGGCTGAGGAAAGAAGGTGCGGAACTCACAAGAAACGATCAAGAAGTATGTGAGGAGCTCAATATGAGATTTAAGGAAGTACTTACAGAGAAGACAGGAAGGCCTCTGGCGGGACAGAACAGATGGGGACACCAGCAAAGGAATATACCAACAAGTGCTGGATGACATGTATTCAAATGAGGAGGAGGTAAAGAAGCTGCTAAGAGACATAGATACCTCAAAGGCAATGGGACCGGACATCTCACCGTAGGTCCTTAGAGAGGGAGCGCATATGCTGTGTGTGCCACTTACCACAATCTTCAACACATCCCTGGAAACTGGGCAACTACCTGAGGTAAGGAAGACGGCAAATGTAGTTCCCATTTTTAAAAAAGGAGACAGAAAAGAGGCACTAAACTATAGACCTGTGTCACTGACGTGTATAGTATGCAAAGTTATGGAGAAGATTATCAGGAGGAGAGTGGTGAAGCACCTGGAACGGAACAAGAGTATAAACGCCAACCAGCATGGATTCATGGAAGGCAAATCCTGTGTCATAAACCTTCTGGAGTTTTATGATAAAGTTACAGAAGTAAGACATGAGAGAGAGGGGTGGGTTGATTGCATCTTCTTGGACTGCAAGAAGGCCTTTGACACAGTTCCTCACAAGAGATAAGTGCAGAAGCTAGAGGATCTGGCGCATATAACAGGAAGGGCACTGCAATGGATCAGAGAATACCTGACAGGGAGGCAACAACGAGTCATGGTACGTGATGAGGTATCACAGTGGGCACCTGTGACGAGCTGGGTCCCACAGGGGGTCGGTCCTTGGACGAGTGCTATTTTTGGTATATGTGAACGACGTGATGGAAAGGTTAGACTCAGAAGTGTCCCTGTTCGCAGATGATGTGAAGTTAATGAGGAGAATTAAATCGGAGACCTGGACAGACTGGACACCTGATCCAGCAACTGGCTTCTCGAATTTAACCCCGCCAAATGCAAAAGTCATGAAGATCGGGGAAGGGCACAGAAGACCGCAGACGGAGTATAGGCTAGGTGGTCAAAGACTGCAAACCTCGCTCAAGGAGAAAGATCTTGGGATGAGTATAACACTGAGCATGTCTCCGGAAGCACACATCAACCAGAAAACTGCTGCAGCATATGGGCGCCTGGCAAACCTGAGAACAGCGTTCCGATACCTTAGTAAGGAACCGTGTACGTCAGGCCCATACTGGAGTATGCAGCACCTGTTTGGAACCCGTACTTGATCAAGCACTTCAAAGAATTAGAGAAAGTGCAAAGGATTGCGACAAGGTTAGTTCCAGAGCTAAGGGGAATGTCCTATGAAGAATAGTTAAGGGAAATCGGCCTGACGATACTGGAGGACAGGAGGGTCAGGGGAGACATGATAACGACATATAAAATACTGCACGAAATAGACGAGGTTGACAAAGACAGGATGTTCCAGGGAGGGGACACAGAAAGAAGGGGTCACTCTTTGAAGTTGAAGACTCAGATGAGTCAAAGGGATGTTAGGAAGTATTTGTTCGGTCATAGAGTTGTCAGGCAGTGGAATAGCCTAGAAAGTGACGTAGTGGAGGCGGGAATCATACATAGTTTTAAGACGAGGTTTGAAAAAGCTCATGGAGCAGAGAGAGAGAGGACCCAGTAACAACCAGTGAAGAGGCGGGGCCAGGAGCTAAGACTAGACCCCTGCAACCACAAATAGGTGAGTACACACACAAACACACACACTCACACAAAATGGTAACTAACTAACTAACTCACACACACACGCACACACACACACACACACACACAACACACACACACACACACACACACACACACACACACACACACACACACACACACACAACACAAGGAAAAAGATCTTGGGGTGAGTATAACACCAGGCACATCTCCTGAAGAGCACATCAACCAAATAACGGCTGCTGCATATGGGCGCCTAGCAAACCTCAGTACAGCATTCCGACACCTTAATAAGGAATCGTTCAGAACCCTGTACACCGTGTACGTTAGGCCCATATTGGAGTATGCGGCACAATTTTTTTGGAACACACACCCAGCCAAGCACGTAAAGAAATTAGAGAAAGTGCGAAGGTTTGCAACAAGACTAGTCCCAGAGCTAAGAGGTATGTTCTACGAGGAGAGGTTAAGAGAAATCAACCTGACGACACTGGAGGACAGGAGAGATAGGGGGGACATGATAACGACATACAAAATACTGAGAGGAATTGACAAGGTGGACAAAGACAGGATGTTCCAGAGATGGGATACAGCGACAAGGTGACACAGTCGGAAGTTGAAGACACAGATGAATGACAGGGATGTTAGGAAGTGTTTTTTCAGCCTTAGAGTTGTCAGGAAGTGGAATAGTTTGGGAAGCGATGTAGGGGAGGCAGGTTCCATACATAGCTTTAAGCAGAGGTATGATAAAGCTGATGGTTCATGGAGAGTGACGTAGTAACGACCAGTGAAGAGGCGAGGCAAGGAGCTTGGACTCTACCCCTGGAACCTCAACTAGGTGAGTACAACTAGGTGAGTACACACACACACACACACACACACACACACACACACACACACATACAACACACATACACACACACACACACACACACACACACACACACACACACACACACACACACACACACACACACACACACACACACACACACACACACACTCACACACACACACCACACACACACACACACACACACACACACACTCACAGCACACACACACACACACACACACACACACACACACACACACAACACACACAAAGAGATAGGATGTTCCAGAGAGGGGACACAGGGACAAGGGGTCACAACTGGAAGCTGAAGACTCAGACGAGTCACAGGGACGTTAGGAAGTATTTCTTCAGTCATAGAGTTGTCAGCAAGTGGAACAGCCTAGCAAGTGAAGTAGTGGAGGCAGGAACCATACATAGTTTTAAGAAGAGGTATGACAAAGCTCAGGAAGCAGAGAGAGAGAGGATCCAGTAGCGATCAGTGAAGAGGCGGGGCCAGGAGCTGAGTCTCGACCCCTGCAACCACAATTAGGTGAGTACAATTAGGTGAGTACACACACACACACACACACTCACACACACACACACCCACACACACACACGCACACACACACACACACACACACACACACACACACACACACACACACACACACACACACACACACACACACACACACAGTCAGTCAGCAGACGTGGGTGACAAGGCTCCGAGAACTTTAGTGTTTTCATGGCGTGCAGTAACTGCTAGCAGTAATCAGTGGTTGTGACAACGTCACTGAACAATACTACTAGTGATAACCAGAGTTATTAGTTAAAAAAAAGTCGAGAGGAAGCCTGAAATCATTAATATTTCAAAGTGTCAAACCGTTAGTGGATAGTAGGCTTCTGTTGCTACACAGATTCAAATATACAAAGAGTCAAGTGAGTGGAAGCGGGTGTTCAAGAATTTCGAGAGATTGGATAACAAGTGAAATGTGGGGCACCATACAGTGAGAGTGAAAAAGTTAATAAGCAAAAGTAGAAAGGAAAAAATAAAATATATAACAAGGGAAGGTGGCAGTAGGTCTGCTGAAGCAGCGACGTCACAACAGTTGTATGCCATTATGCACATAAAGTGTAACACCGAATGTGAAGTGTATTCTAAGTGAAGCGTATTCTATCATAAGTGAAATCATTTGAGGGACGCGGGATGTACGAGCATATATGGTTAAAAACATCTAGGGTGAAGAATTTTCAAAATAGTGATAGAAGGCGTATGTACGACGACTACGTCATCAGATCTGGCAACTTGTCATCGCACCACAGCCAGCACAAGTATAACTCACCTGTTGGGGTTGTTGTGGGGTTGTGAATCTTTGTCTTGCATCACTGTTAGATACTGGTCAATTACCCCTGCAAGCTATTACCAGAATTAGAGCAGAAATAGCATAGATAGGTTGAAGATAGTGTTGACTAGCGAGGGGAAGCCTAGCGAGGGGCAACTTCAGACACTCCTAGAAGCTAAATTTTACAACCTAGTTACTTTCTGTGTTTTATAAGTAGAAGTGATAAGTGCTAGAATCACTATTGGTAGTTTTAGAAATACAGGTATTACTACTTAGAAGTGGGGGCACACATACACATGCACACACACACACACATACACAGGATTTCATAAATTCCTGTTAACTGACCTGAAATCCCCCTCTCTCTCTCTCTCTTTCTCTCTCAATACCTATCGCTCTACCTCTCTTTACCCGTCTCTCTCTACCTACCTCTCAGTACCTGTTTCTCTCTCTACCTCTATCTATCTCTCTACCTATCTCTCTCTCTCTCCCTCTCTGTGGAAAATTGCATTTACTTGGATGTATAATTATATACATAACAGTAAATGAACAATGATAACTATTATTTATCAGTTAGACAAGTAGGAATTTGGGACACCTAGGTCGCAAAAAATGTCCCCCTTCGATACCTACCACTGTCATATCCACAAGTTGCTCTGGACCTATTAATTAAATGAAATATACATACACCAGGAATACTGGTAAATATATAAATTTGTGGACTGTATATTAAAAATAATAAATGGTTATATATATACACAATTACATAACAGAAGGAAAATATATCTTAATATCACTCACCAATTTGACTGGAGATTAATGTGTATCATACTCAGAAAACCTCACTCTAACTAAATCTATGAAAGTAATGCTGGCCAGAATTACACACAAATCTAGAGAGCTTATCTGAGGTTCCTGGAGCTGTCTTGTCCAGTCGTTTGAGATCTCAAGTTATGCAGGAATGCACATCCACCAATTTTGCCTCCTATTTGAGAGGTGTCAACACAATTTTAACCTCTAGAGCACGAAAATTCTTCATCATTCACCAACGTTTCTAACAAATTCAAAAATCAAGATGGCGAGTGTCTCTTCTTTTTTTCGATAACATACTTCTTTTAAAAATACAATATAGGGCATCTATTTACCTATAAATTACCGTATTTCCGGAAAATATATACAGTATTTTCCACACTCTCTACGTATCTCTCTTACTACCTCTATCAATACCTCTCTCTACCTATACCTCTCTCTACCTATACCTCTACCTATACCTCTCTCTACCTATCTCTCTCTACCTATATCTTTCACTACCTATCTCTCTCTCTACCTATCTCTCCCTTTGCCTATTTCTCTCTCTTCCCTCTCCCAACTCTCCGCTCTCCAATCTCTCCCCTATAACATCTCTTCCCTCTAACACCTCCCCCCTCTAATGTCTCTTCCCCTCTAACATCTCTCCCCCTCTCACTATCTCTCCCTCTCCATTTCCCATCTCTCTCTCTCCCCTATATCTCCCCTATCCTCTCTCTCCCCTCTATTCCATCTCCCCCTTTCTCCCCCTTTCTCCCCTTCTCCCCTGTCTCTCCCCTCTCTTCTCCCCTCTCTTTGCCCCTCTCTCCCCTCTCTCTCTCTCTCTCTCTCTCTCTCTCTCTCCTCTCTCTCTCCCCTCTCTCTCTCTCTCTCTCTCTCTCTCTTCTCTCTCTCTCTCTCTCTCTCTCTCTCTCTCTCTCTCTCTCTCTCTCTCTCTCTCTCTCTCTCTCTCCTCTCTCTCTCTCTCTCTTCTCTCTCTCTCTCCTCCCTTCTCACTCTCCCCCTCTCTCCTCCCTTTTCCCTTCTCACTCTCTCCCTCTCTCTTACCTTTCCTTTCTCTCTCTTTCTCTCTATCTCTCACTCTTTTCTCTTAAAAAAATGGTGGGGACTCACAGGAACCAGGGATCAGATGAGAATGGTTCTGGTGGGGAGGAGTGGATGGATGAGCAGTGGAAAAGGATGGAACAAGAGTAGGAGAGAAAATTAGCAGAGCTTTCTGAAAAAATGGAGACAGAGCTTTCTGTGAAATTAGAAGAGAGGTTGGAGAAGGAGAAGAATTGGGAGGCACAAGCCGAAACTGCAAAAACCAGGATAAGGGTCCTAGAAGATGAAGTAAACAGGCTGAAGCAAGTTACATGGGCATTGACCAAAGAAGACACAGCATATGAAGCTGAGAGGCCGAACAGGAAGGAGGGAGATATGAATTATGCTAAGGCCATATCAACCTGCCAAGAAGGGCCAAGGAGTGAATGGGGAGAGCAGCTGGGTGCAGGCAGAGAGGGGGTTAGGTCAAATGCAGATGCACAACACTGCTACCAAGAGCCACTGGAAAAAACAAGGGAGAAAATGACCATGTACAGACAGGAACCAGAGTCACAGAGGGAGAGGCAATGGGAGGAGGAAAGGGCTAAATCAGTGTTTATCCACGGGTTCCAGGAGAGAGAGGAAAGGACACACACTGAAAGATGGCAGGCAGAACGAAAGGAGATTGAGAACATCATCAAGGAAATAGGTGAAGAAGACATGGACGAGATAGTAAATTTTCAGAGAATAAGAGGGTACTTCAAGGGGAGAAAACGACCAATCAAGCTGATTCTCAGGACAGAAACAGTAAGGAACAGGATCCTCCAAGTGAAACCGCGGTTGAAATACTCGGAAAAGTATATGAGGGTGTTCCTAGACAGAGACTGAACACAAACAGAATGACAGCAGCTGAGGGAGAAGACAAAAAAGCGAAAGGAGCTAGGAAAGGAGACAAGGATGAAACCAGCAGAGGTCAGTCAGAGCAGAACAGAGCAGCAAGTGCAAGCACACACAGAACTATCCTCAGAACATCATCCCAACACAAACTACAATCCACACTCACAGCTTCCACCCAACACCCAGCTATAGAATCCCACAGTATGTTACCAGGTCTCCCACCCTCACAGGCCCCCCAAACCACAGTGTTGGAAAGGAAACTGAAGGTAATATGCACAAACGTTGATAGAATAACAAATAAGTGGGAGGAATGGCACAAAAGAGTCAAAGAAGCATCACTGGACATCATAGCTCTCACAGAAACCAAGCTAATAGGTATGGTAACAGATGCCATATTTCCAACGGGATACCAGATCCTGAGGAAAGACAGAGGTAACAGGGGGGGGGGAGGAGTGGCACTGTTGATCAAAAACCAATGGAATTTTGATGAGCTGAAGAGAGGAGACAGCGGAGAAGCAAGTGATTACATAGCGGGAACACTTCACTGTGGAGGTCCCAAAGTGGTAATTGCAGTGATGTATAACCCACCACAGAACAGCAGGAGGCCAAGGCAAGAGTATGACGAGAGCAATAGAGCGATGGTTGACACACTGGCTGCAGTGGCCAGAAGAGCTCATGCATGCAGGGCAAAGCTCCTGATCATGGGCGACTTTAACCACAAGGAGATCGATTGGGGGAACTTGGAGCCACATGGGGGCCAAGATACATGGAGGGCTAAGCTGATGGAGGTGGTACTGGAAAACTTCATGCACAAACACGTAAGGGACACTACAAGAGAGAGAGGAGAGGATGAACCAGCAAGACTGGACCTAGTATTCATCTTGAGTAGTTCAGATATTGAGGACATCACATATGAAAGACCCCTTGGGGCCAGCGATCACGTGGTTTTAAGCTTCGAATACGCAGTAGAGCTACAAGTGGAGGGTGAAGCAGGAAAGCCAGGACGAATGAAGCCAAACTACAAGAAAGGGGACTACACGGGAATGAGGAACTTCCTGAACGGGGTTCAGTGGGACAGAGAACTGGCAGGAAAGTCAGTTAATGAGATGATGGAATATGTAGCAACAATGTGCAAGGAGGCTGAGGAGAGGATTATACCCAAGGGTAACAAGACTAACGAAAAAGCCAGGATGAGCCCATGGTTCACCCAAAGGTGCAGGGAGGCAAAAACCAAGTGTGCTAGGGAATGGAAGAAATATAGAAGGCAAAGGACCCAGGAGAATAAGGAGAGCAGTCTTAGAGCTAGAAATGAATATACACAGATAAGAAGGGAGGCCCAACGACAATATGAAAACGACTTAGCAGCGAAAGCCAAATCTGACAGCCACATCAGGAGGAAAACAGCAGTCAAGGACCAGGTAATCAGGCTAAGGAAGGAAGGAGAGACAACAAGAAATGACCATGAAGTAAGTGAGGAACTCAACAGGAGATTTAAAGAAGTGTTCACAGAGGAGACAGAAGGGGCTCCAGAAAGACAGAGGTGGGGCACACCACCAAGTGCTGGACACAGTACACACAACCAAGGATGAAGTGAAGAGGCTTCTGAGTGAGCTAGATACCTCAAAGGCAAAGGGGCCGGATAACATCTCTCCATGGGTCCTGAGAGAGAGAGCAGAGGCACTATGTGTACCCCTAACAACAATATTTAAAACATCTATTGAAACAGGGAGATTGCCTGAGGCATGGAAAACAGCAAATGTAGTCCCAATCTTTAAAAAAGGAGACAGACATGAAGCACTAAACTACAGACCAGTGTCACTAACATGTATAGTATGCAAAATCATGGTCAAGATTATCAGAAGAGTGGTGGAACACCTAGAAAGGAATGATCTTATCAACAGCAGCCAACATGGTTTCAGGGACGGGAAATCTTGTGTCACAAACCTACTGGAGTTCTATGACATGGTGACAGCAGTAAGACAAGAGGTGGGTGGATTGCATTTTCTAGGACTGCAAGAAGGCGTTTGACGCAGTTCCATACAAGAGATTAGTGCAAAAACTGAAGGACCAAGCAGGGATAACAGGAAGGCTCTACGAAGGATCAGGGAATACTTGTCAGGAAGACAGCAGCGAGTCATGGTACATGGCGAGGTGTCAGAGTGGGCACCTGTTACCAGCGGGGTCCCACAGGGGTCAGTCCTTTAGGCCCAGTGCTGTTTTGGTATTTGTAAACGACTTGAGGGAAAAGGAATTGAACCCGAATTTGCCCCTGTTTGCAGTTTGACGTGAATTTGGGATAAAGGAAAAATTTAATTTCGATCGAAGAAAAGGCAAAAACTACAAAGGGATCTGGACGGCGGCCCTGGCCCAGCAATTGGAAATGGGGGTTAAAACCCCCCAAGTCCCAAAGTCTTTAAAGATTTTGGAAGGGGCCCAAAAAAGGGGACCGCAGAGGGGGTTTAACGTCTGGGGGGCCCAGAAAAACTACAAACCCACTAAGGGAAAAAAAGATTTGGGGTGAGTATAACACCAGGCACTTTCCCCTGAAGCGCACTAAACCCAAAATTTAACTGCTGCAGCTTATGGGCCCCCTAGAAAAACCCCTCAGAACAGCTTTCCGACTTTTATTAAAAAGGAAAATCGTTCGGGGGCCCCTGTACACGTGTACGTTAGGCCATTTGGGGAGTATGCGGCCCCAATTTTTGGCCCCCACCTACCCAAGCACGTAAAAAAACTAGGGGAAAGTGCAAAGGTTTGAAACAAGCTAGCCCCCGGGGTTTTAAGAGGTATGTCCTTGAGGAGGGGTTTTTAAGGGAAAAATCAACATGACGACAGGGGAGGACAGGAAGTTAGGGGGGAAAAAGGGATAACGACTTTAAAAAAATATGAGGGGAAATTTGGGGAAAAGGGGGAAACAAAGAAAGGATTTTTCCAGGGGGCCCGGGACACAAAAACCCACGGGGGGACACAGTTGGAAGCTAAAGGGGACACAGTTTTGAATCAAAGGGTTTGTTGGGAAAGTTTTTCTTAAAGCCACAGAAAATTTCAGGAAGGGGAAAATTTTTTGGGGGAAGCGAGTAGTGGAGGCAGGTTCCATACAAGTTTTTAAGCAGGGGTACGAAAAGCCATGGTTCAGGGGGATGACCTAGTAGAGACCAGTGAAAAGGCGGGGGCCAGGAGCTTGGACTCGACCCCCGCAACCCCAAATAGGTGAGTAAAATGGTGAGTACCACAAACCCCACACACACCCCAAACGCACCACACACACACACACACGCACCCCTATGTTGTGCGTTTCCCCCCTTTCCCCCCAATTTTAACAAAATCCCTGGAAAATGGGCAAACCTGGGTTTTTGGAAGACGGCAAAAAAAGTTCCCAATTTTTTAAAAAAGGGGCAGAAAAGAGGCACTTTAAACTATAGGGCCCGTGTCTTTTTGGGGTATAGTATTTCAAAAAAATGGGAAGATTTAAAAGGGAGGGAAGGGGGGTGGGCACTGGAACGGAACAGGAAATATAAATGCCAACCGCACGGATTCACGGAAGGCAAATTCCCGTGTCAAAAAACCTTTTTGGAGTTTTATGTAAAATAAAAGAAGTAAGACAAAAGAGGGGAGGGGGGTTTGATTCATCTTCTTGGACTGCAAGAACCTTTGACACGTTTCCCCACTAGGATTGGGGCGAGCAAGCCCAGAAGGCCAAAAAAAGGCGCATTAACGGAAAAGGGGCCCGCCCAAAGGATCAGAGAAAACCTGACAGGGGGGGCCAAAAAACGGGTCATGGTAGAAGGGTTTTATCACATGGGCAAACCCGTGAAAGGCGGGGTCCCCCAGGGGGTCGGTTTTCCCAGGACCAGTGTATTTTTTTGGGATATGTGAAAAGGGGCTGACGGAAGGGTTAGAAATCAAAAAAAAAAAAGTGTCCTGTTTGCAAAAATGATGTGAAGTTTTAAAGAGGGAAATTTAAAACTGATGGGACCCCGGCGGACTTCAAAAAAACCCGGGCAGACTGGAATCTGGTCCAGGGAAATGGGCCCTTTTGGGAAATTTTGGGCCTGCCAAAAAGCAAAGTCTTTTAAGATAGGGGAAAAAGGGCCCCAGAAAACCCCAGACAGGTATAGGCTTTGGTGGCCAAAAAATGCAAACCTTTATCAAAAGGGGAAAGATTTGGGGTGAGTATTTTAAAAAACCCAGCATGTCTCCGGAAGCACACATTTTTAAACAGATAATGCTGCAGAATTATTTTTGGGGCCCGGCAAAAAAGGAAACAGCTTTCCCCACCTTTGTAAGGAATCTTTTAAGACAGTACACCCTTTTTATGTGGCCCATAAAGGGGGTATGCAGCACCTGTTTGGAAAACCCCCCCCTTGATAAAGCACGTCAAGAAAATAGAGGGAAAATTTCAAAAAAGGTTTTTCGACAAAGGGTTTGTTCCCGAGCTTAAGGGGGAAAGTCCCATGAAGAAAAATTAAGGGGAAAACGGCCTCCCTGGAAGGGTCATTTTACTTTTTGTGTTGTTGTTGTTTTTGGTCATGAAAACTTTTTGTGTTGTTTTTGGGTTTGTTGTGGGCCATGTACTTGTAGTGTTGTTTTTTGTTTTGTTGTTGTTGTGGTCATGTAATTTTTGTTTTGGGTTGTTGTTGTTTTGTTGTTGGGGTTTCAGAAATTTTGGTTGTTTTGTTGTTGTTTGTTGTGGCCATGAAACTTGTAGTGTTTTTGTTGTTGTTGTTGTTGTTGTTGAAAGTGGTCATGTATCTTGTTGTGTTGTTGTTGTTTTTGTTGTTTTTTTGGTTTGTTTTGTGTTTGTTTTTTGTTGTTGTGGTCATGTAATTGTGTGTTGTTGTTGTTGTTGTTGTTGTTTTTGGGGTCTGTATTTTGTTGTGTTGTTGTTGTTGTTTGTTTTTGTTTTTGTGGTCATGAAATTGTAGTGTTGTTGGTTGTTGTTGTTTTTGGTTGTTTTTGGTTTTTTGTTGTTTTTGTTTTTGGGTTGTTTGTTGTTGTTGTTTTTGTTTTTGTGGTTTCATGAAAAACTTGTAGTGTTGTTGTTGTGTTGTTGTTGTTTTTGAAAATTTTTGGTTTTTGGTTTTTGGTTGTTTTTGGTTGTTTGTTTTTGGGTTGTTGTTGTTGTTTTTGTCCATGAAAAACCTTTTTTAGGGTTTTTGTTTTTGTTGTTTTTGTTGTTGTGGGTTGTTTTTTTGTGGTTTTGGTTTTGTTTTTGTTGTTGTTGTTGTTGTTGTTTTTTTGTGGTCATGTAACTTGTAGTGTTTTTTTTTGTTGTTTTTGTTGTTTTTTGTAGGGGTTTCAGTATTTGTTGTGTTGTTGTTGTTTTTGTTTTTGTTGTTTTTGTGGCATGTAATTTTTTGTAGTGTTGTTTTTTGTTGTTGTTGTTGTTGTTGTAGGGGTCATTTTATTTGTTTTTGTTTTTGGGTTTTTGTTGTTGTTGTTTTTGTGGTCATGAAAATTGTGTGTTGTTGTTGTTGTTGTTGTTGTTGTTGTAGTGGTATGAAGCTTTTTAGTGTTTTTGTTGGGGGTTGTTGTTGTTGTTTTTGGGGTTTATGAAAACTTGTAGTTTTGGTTTTTTTTTGGTTGTTGTTGTTTTGTAGTGGTCTGAAATTTTGTTGTTTTGGGTTGTTGTTGTTGTTGTTTTTTTTAGTGGTCAGAAACTTGTAGTTTTGTTGTTTTTGTTGTTTTTTGTTGTTTTTGGGGTCTTGAAACTTGTAGTTTGGGTTGTTTTTTTTTTGTTGTTTTTTGTTGGTGGCATTTTAATTGTGTGGTTGTTGTTGTTGTTTTGTTGTTTGGGGTCATTTTAACTTTTTGTGTTGTTGTTGTTTTTTTGGTTGTGGGTCATTTTAACTTGTTTTTGTTGTTGTTGTTTTTATTTTTGTTTTGTAGGGGTTTTGGGTTTTTATTGTTGTTGTGTTTTGGTTTTTTTGTTGTTGTGGTATGTACTTGTGTGTTTTTTTTTGTTTTTTGTTGTTGTTGTTGTTGTGGCCCTGAATTTTGGGGTTGTTGTTGTTGTTGTTGTTTTTGGTCCATGCCCTTTGTGTGTTGTTTGTTGTTGTTTTTGGGTTGTTCTGTTTGTTTTGTTTTTGTTGTTGTTGTTGTTTTTGGGTTGTGGGGCCATGTTTTCTTGTTGTGTTGTTGTTTTGTTGTTTTTGGTTTTTCATGAAATTTTTTTGGGTTTTGTTGTTGTTGTGGTCAGGAAATTTTGGGTTGTGTTGTTTTTTGGTTTTTGTTGTTGTTTTTTGTTTTTTTGTTTTTGGGTTTTTTTGTTTTTTTTGTTGTTGTTTTTGGTCATGTATCTTTTTGTGTTTTTTGTTGTTGTTTTGTTGTTTGGGGTTTATGAATTGTTGTTTTGGGTTGTTGGTTGTTGTTGGGGTTAAAAATTTGTTTTTTTTGTTGTTGTTGTGGTCATTTTATCTTTTTGTGTTGTTGTTTTGTTGTTGTTGTTGTTTTTTGGTCATGAATTTGTTGGGTTTTTTTTTTTGTTCTTTTGTAGTTGGGGTTTTGGGGTTTTCTTTTTGTTTGTTGTTTTTTTTGGTTGGTTTTTTTTTCTTTTTTTTTTTTTTGTTTGTTGTTTGGTATTTTCCCTTTTTTTGTTTTTTTGTTTTTTTGGGTTTTGGTTTTTGTTGGGTGTTTTTGTTTTTTTTTGTTGTTTCTTTTTGTTTGTTTTTGGGGGTTCTTTTCCCCCTTTTTGTTGTTGTTTTTTGTTTGTTTTTTTTTTTGCCTTGGGTTTTCCCCTTTTTTGGTTTTTTTTTCCCCTTTTTTGGGGTACGACCACTTCGAAAACCCTCTACTAGTGAGAACGGGGGGTTTTGAAAAAGGGCCCTCCCCCCAAAGAAACCCTCGCCCTCCCCTCTGGACTTTTAAAAAGGGGCCCCACCCTGTTATTAAACTTCATTTTGTTTCAGACAACGGAAAATGCTCTTTTTCCGGGAATGGGGGACGACCACCTCAAAATTTTAAAGGGGTAAAGGATGTTTTACATCGTTTTAAAAGTATCTTCTGCTTCTATTAACTTTTCTGTACTCGACTGAAGAAACCTATGTGTAGGCGGAAAAAGTTTCGAAAAAAAAGATACCAAAATGTTTTCATATGTGTTTACCTAACAGTCATGAATCTTGTTGTGTTTTTGTTGTTGTTTTGGTCAGTATTTGTTGTGTTGTTGTTGTTGTTGTGGGCATGTATCTTGTTTTGTTTTTGTTGTGGGCATGAAACTTGGGTTTTGGGTTTTTGGGTTTTTGTTGTTTTTGTGGCCCTGAAACTTGTTGTGTTTTTTGTTGGTTTTTGTTGTGGTTTATGTATCTTGTTGTGAGTTGTTGTTGTTGTTGTTGTTGTTGTTTTTGGGGGTTTATTTGTATCCCCTTTTTTGTTGTTGTTGTTTTTTTGTTTAAACATGTTTTTTTGTTTTTGTTGTTGTTTTTTGTTGTTTTGTTTTGTTGGGGGATGTATCTTGTTGTGTTTTTGTTGTTTTTGTAATCATGTAAACTTGTTGTGTTTTTGTTGTTTTTGTTGTCATGTATCTTTTTTTGTTGTTTTTGTTGTTGTTTTGGTCATGTATTTTTGTTGTTTTGCTGTTGGGGGTATGTATCTTGTTGTGTTGTTGTTGTGGTTTATGTATTTGTTGTGTTGTTGTTGTTTTGTTGTTGTTGTTGTGGTTTTGTATCTTGTTTTGTTGTTGTTGTTTTGTTTTGTGGTTAAAGTATCTTGATTTTTGTTTTGTTGTTTGGTTGTTGTGGTCATGTACATTGTTGTGTTTTTGTTGTTGTGGTCAGAATCTTGTTGTGTTGTTGTTTTGGTCCTGTATCTTGTTGTGTTTTTGTTGTGGGGCATGTATTTTTGCTGTGTTTTTTGTTGTTGTTGTTTGGGGGGTGGGATGTATTTGTTGTGTTGTTTTGTTGTTGTTTTTGGGCAGTATCTTGTTTTGTTGTTGTTGTGGTCATGTATCTTGTTGTGTTGTTGTTGTTGTTGTTGTTGGGGTCATGAAACTTTTGTGTTGTTGTTTGTTGTTTTTTTTTGTGGTTGTATTTGTTATGTAGTTGTTGTTGTTGTTGTTGTTTTTGTTGTTGTGGTCATGTAAAATTTTTTGTGTTGTTGTTGTTGGGAATCATGTATCTTTTTTGGGGTTGTTGGTTTTTGTTGATGTTTGTTGTTTTTGTTGTTGTTGTTGTTGTTGGTTTTTTGTTGTGGTATGTATCTTGTTGTGTTGTTGTTGTTGTTGTAATCATGTTTCTTGTTGTGTTTGTTGTTGTTGTTTGTAATCATGTATCTTGTTGTGTTGTTGTTGTTGTTGGGCCCTGTATTTTGTTGTTGTTTTTTTGTTGTGGTTTATGTATTTGTTGTGTTGTTGTTGTGGTCAGTATCTTTTTGTGTTGTTGTTGTTGTTGTTGTTGTTGTTGTGGGCATGTATCTTTTTGTGTTGTTGTTGTTGTTGTTTTTGTGGTCATGTTTCTTGTGTGTTGTTGTTGTTTTTGTTGTTGTTGTTGTTTTTTGTTGTTGTGGGCGTACATTGTTGTGTTGTTGTAGTTTTTGGGGCATGAAACTTGGGTTTTGGGTTTTTGTTGTGGTCATGTATCTTGTTGTGTGTTGTTTTTGGTCATTATCTTCTGTGTTGTTGTTGTTGTTGTTGTTGTGGTATGTAATTGTTGTGTTGTTGTTGTTGGTTTTGGTCATGAAACTTTGGGTTTTGTTGTTTTTGTGGTCAATTTAATCTTGTTGGTTTTTGTTGGGGTCATGTATTTTCTGTGTTTTTTGTTGTTGTTGGATATTTTCTTGTTTTGTTGTTGTTGTTGGTTTTTGTGGTCATGTATTTGTTGTGTTGTTTTTGTGGTTTAAAGTATCTTAATTTTGTTGTTGTTGGGTTTTTTGTGGTCATTTTTTCTTGTTGTGTTTTGTTGTTGTTTAGTCATGTATCTTTGTTTTGTTGTTGTTGTTGTTTTTTTTTTTGTTGTTTTGGTCATGTATAACCAAAAAAAAAAAAGGGCCCTTTCCCTGACTGGAACGAAAACACAAATAACCCGCACATAAAAGAGAGAAGCTTACTACGACGTTTCGGTCCGATTTGGACCATTTATAAAGTCACTCTAACCAGGAGTGGAGCAGGACGGCTATATATAAGCAGGAAGAGGTGGTGGTAGTAGTAGTAGTTGTAGTAGTAGTAGTAGTAGTAGTAAAAGAATGGTATATAATATCGTAGACGTTTCGCCATCCAGCCAGCCACTGGATGGCGAAAGGTCCACAACAAAAAAAAAAAAACCAGACGCCGCACATGTGTCTTAATTTCATCAGTAGTAGTGGTAGTAGTAGTAGAAGTAGAAGAGGTAGTAGTAGTAGTGGTAGTGGTAGAAGTGGGGAATCAGGAGGACGAGCCGGTCCAAAACAAAGGAAGGGGAGCACTGCAAGAGAGCTAGGTGCCCACAGAGGGAGAGCAAGTGCACAGAGGTGCATGAAAGAGGAAGGAGTGAAATAAAGGAAGAAGGAACAGAAACACGAGACAGAAGAGAGAAAGACAACCCAGAGGAGAAAAAAGAAAGAGGAAAGGTGAAGAGGGAGAAGAAGAAAAAGAAAAGGAAAAATGAGGAGTCAGGTTAAGTCACGGGTGTTCTGAAGTTTGGAGCATTTTACAATGTAGTGGGAGAGGAAGGCATCTACAGAGACGAAGCCAGGGCTAAGATTCATGCAAGGAAAGTTGTGTATTAGAGAGGATTCAACTAGATGGCGACTGTTCGAGTTGGAAGTAGGGAAGACAGTTTTAGCAGACCAGTCAATAGGATGGCTATGATCTCTGACGTGACAAAAAAGAGCATTGTTAGTGTCGGCAAGCCTAACACTATTTTTGTGCTCCCTAAGTCTGTCAGAAAGAGATCGACCAGTTTCTCCGAAGTATTGAAGAGGACAGGAGGAGCAAGAAATAGAGTAGACACCAGGAACATCTGTAGAGGGAGGAGAGGTATGAACGAGATTAGTGCGAAGAGTGTTAGTCTGGCGGAAGGTAAGCTTGATGTCTAGGGGACGGAGAGAATTGTTGAGATTAGAAAGACCGGAAATGTAGGGAAGGCAGAGGATAGAAGAGTTCCCAGGAGTAGAGAGTTTGGGAGAGAAGAAATTACGTTTAGCACGCGAGAGGGTAGAGTCTATGAAATGGGAAGGGTAGCCAAGACGGGAAAACGAATTATGAAGAGTGGAAATTTCTGCTGGAAGGAACTGAGGATCACAGATACGGAGGGCACGGAGAAAGAGGGAGATAAGAACACTTTTCTTGACAGGGGAAGCATGATAAGAAAAGTAGTGAATGTACTTGCCACTGTGCATAGGTTTTCGGTAAACGGAAAAGGAAAAACCTGCATCTGAGCGGTGGACATGGACATCAAGGAAGGGAAGCAAGGAATTAGATTCCCATTCAGCTTTAAACTTAATGGAAGGGGCAAGATTATTAAGAGCTTCAAGAAAAGGTTGGAAGAGACTGGAGTCATGAGGCCACAGAGCAAAGATGTCATCCACATAGCGGAGCCAGAGTGAAGGTTGCACCCTCGATGTGCATACCCTCGATGTTGTTGTTCGTTCGTACTCCTGGTTAGTGTGACTTTGTAAATGGTCCAAGTCGGACCGAAACGTCTTCGTAAGCTTCTCTCTTTTACGTGCAGATTATTTGTGGTCATGTATCTTTTTGTGTTGTTGTTGTTGTTGTGGTCATGTATCTTGTTGTGTTGTTGTTGTTGTAGTTGTTGTTGTTGTGGTCATGTATCTTGTGTTGTTGTTGTTGTTGTTGTGGTCATGTATCTTGCGTTGTTGTTGTTGTTGCTATCTTGTTGTGTTATTGTTGTTGTTGTTGTTGTTGTTGTTTGGTCATGTATCTTGTTGTTTTTGTTGTGGTCATGTATCTTGTAGTGTTGTTGTAGTTGTTGTGGTCATGTATCTTGTAGTGTTGTTGTTGTTGTCATGTATCTTGTTGTGTTGTTTTTGTTGTTGTGGACATGTATCTTGTTGTGTGTGTTGTTGTGTTGTGGTCATGTATCTTGTTGTGTTTTTGTTGTTGTTGTGGTGTGTATCTTGTTGTGTTGTTGTTGTTGTTGTTGTGGTCATGTATCTTGTTGTGTTTTTTGTTGTTGGTTGTTCATGTATCTTGTTGTGTTTGTTGTGGTCATGTATCTTGTTGTGTTGTTTTGTTGTTTTTGGTCATGTATCTTGTTTGTGTTGTTGTTGTTGTTGTTGTGGTCATGTATCTTGTTGTTGGTTTTTGT
>NC_069431.1:37107370-37137299 GCF_026875155.1 Cherax quadricarinatus
TAAATCTGTTTTAAAAGGGAAAAATTTTAATAAAAAAAGAAAGTTAAAAATTTCTTTAAATTGTAAAAAGGAAATTTTTTTTAATTTTTTTTTTTTAAATTTTGTGAAATATTTTGTTTTCGATTTTTTTTTATTTATGTTAATTTGGTTTATTTTTTTAATATTTTAAATTTTTTTTAATTATTATATTAATAAAAATAAAAATATTTATAATTAAATTTTTATAATAAAAATTAAAAAAAGTCCCCCACAATTTGAAATTTAAAAGAAAAAGAAAACCCCAAAAGAAAAACCAAACTAAACACCCAAAACCACAATAATCAGATAATTCAAAAAAAAAAAAATAAATAAATAAAACAAAACCCCAAAAAAAAACCCCCCCAAATTAAAAATAAGGAAATTAAAAGGGAAAACCAAACCAATGTTGGAAATAATTTGGGCCTAAACTAAAAATAAATTACACCCAACCCAAAAAAAAAATTTAAATTTCATCAAAACATTAAAGTTTTATGCCTTAAAAGCCCAAAACCCTACCCCAAAAATTTTAAAAACCCAAATTGCCCCCTTGGAAACCCCTTACCCCCCTAAAAAATTAATATTCCAAAAAAGAAATTGACCATTTTAAAGAAACACCTCAAACAAAACCCCCCCTCAAAAAAATTAAATTCCAACCTTTTAAAATTCCAAACTAATTTTATAAAAAACACACAAAAAAAAAAAGGGGAAACCCCAAAACACCCCAACCCCGGGACAAAAACCACATTTCACACCATTAAAAGGGTTTGTTAAAATAAATACACCCTTTTTCCCTTAAAAGATTTTAAAAACAAGACCACACTTTTTCCTAAATTTTATGATAATAGGTATAAAAAAAAACAAAAAATAAGATAAAAATTATTTTATAAAACCCCCCAATTAACAATATTTTTCAAAAGAACCCTCACACCTTTATTTTTCAATTACTTTACTACCTTAAAAAAAAAAAAAAAAAAAAACCCCAAGAAAAAAAAAAAAAGATTAATTAAATTTTAATTGATTCCCAAATTTAACCCACCCCCCAAACCCACCACCAAAACAAAACACAAAAAAAAAAACAAAAAAACCCCCAAAACCACCCCCCAAAAAAAAAAAAAACCCCCACCCAAAAAAAAAAAAAAAAAAAAAAAAAAAACAAAAAAAAAAACCCCCAAAAAAAAAAAAAAAAAAAAAAAAAACCACAAACCAAAAAAAAAAACCCAAAAAACCCCAAAAAAGTACCGAACTTGCACACGAAAATCACTCACTACGAAAGCCAAAAGACTTGGCAGACGAATGCACCATCCCCCTAAATGAAAAGCAGGGGTGTCACTAAGCACTAAGAGACCATACACTAAGTGTCAGGGGCCGAGACTGTACAACTGCCTCCCACATACAAATAAGGGGGATTACCTACAGACCCCCTGCAGTCTTCAAGCTGGCAACTGGACCAAGCACCTACAGTCAGTTCCTATCAGCCGGGCTGTGGCTCGTACGTTTGTTTTTTGCGTGCAGCCAGCATAACAGCCTGGTTGATTCAGCTCTGATCCACCATGATCCAGGTCACAGACCGGGCCGCGGGGCGTTGACCCCCGGAACTCTCTCCCAGTAAACTTCAGTGCAGTAATTTATATAATGGATAATATAATGAAATGTAACACCTCAGCAAGTGTTTTTTAATGATGGTGGTTTAGTATTAATTTATTTTTATTATTTATAGGAAATGCAAACCCATTTGAGATCAGCTGTTGGTGGGGAGTGGGAGAGCATAGTTCAAACTCTTTGGCTCAAAAGCTTTTCACCAATATCACGGTGTCTCACCTCTAAAAGGTAGAAGAAAAAAGACAAAAATAGGCCCAGACGACTTCAAAGAGAGATAACAAGACTTCTCCCCAAGCCTTTTCAATTTTCTCTCAATGGCTATGGTGGTTCCTGCGTGAGAGGTGTTTTAACACACACACACACACACAACACACACACACACACCACACACACACACACACACAACAGCACACACACACACACACCACACACACACACAGCACCCTGACAATGGTACGTAGCCCATATTGGAATATGCAGCGCCAGTTTGAAACCCCTCCACCTAGCTAAAACATAAAGGAAACTAGAGAAAGTGCAAAGTTTGCAAGAACACTAGTTCCGGAACTAAGAGATATTCCTACAGGAGAGGTTTAAAGGGTAATTGACCTGACGACACTGGAAGACAGAGAGTAGGGCGATATAATAGCGACATAATAAATACTGCAGGTAAGACAAGGTGGACAGAGACAGATTTCCAGAGATGGTACACAGGCAGCAAGGGGTCACAGTTGGAAGCGAAACTCAGATGAACCACCGGGATGTTAGAAGTATTTTTTCATCAGTCACAGAGTTGTCAGGAAGTGAATAAGCCTGGGTAGTGGATGTAGTGGAGGCAAGATTCCATACATAGCATTAAGAAAGAGGTATGAAACACTCACGGAGCGGGAAGAGTTAACGGGTAGCTGCCAGTTGACGCGGCGTCGTCAGGAGCTTAGACTCGGACCAGAAAGGAATGAGCTACTCAACGACAACCAGCACTGTTACAGGGACGTGCAAACCTGTGTCACAAACTACCTGGAGTTCTATGACAGGGTTGACAAGCAGCAAGACAAAAGAGCAGGGTAGTAGACAGCATTTTCTTGGACTGTAATCGTTGACACAGTTCCACACCACAAGAGAATAGTGCAAAAGCTGGAGAAAACCAGACAGGATAACAGGAAGCACTACAATGGATCAGGACTACCTGTCAGGAAATATAAGAGCGATTCATGAGAAACTTTAATCGGACGAGGAACAGCAAATTACAAAGGAACTGGAGCAGCTGCAGGCAAGGTCCAGCAACTGGCTCCTGGAGTTCACCCTACCAAATGCAAAGTCCATCAAGGGGAGAGACGAGCGCAGACGGATACACTCTAGGGAGCCATAGACTACAAACCACCAAGGAAAAGGAATCATGGGTGAGTATAACACCTTGCATACATCTCCTGAGGCACACATCAACCAAATAACAGCCAGCATACGGGTGGCATGGCAAAACTAAGAACAGCATTCCAAAAACATCTAAAATACGACTCGTTCAGACCCTATACACAGTGGTTCCCAAACATAAGAACATACGAACATAAAAATAGAACACGCAGCATGGCTTGTTGGACCTACTAGGCAGTCCTTTATCAATTCATCCCACTAACAACATTTGACCTAAACCCACTTTTCAATGCTACCCCAAGAAATAAGCTCTGATGTGCAAGTCCCACTCAAATCCAACCCTTCCCACTCATGAATTTATCCAACCTAAAATTTGAAACTACCCAAAGTCCCTAGCCTCAAAACCCAACTAGGTAACTGTTTCCACTCATCTACTACCCTATGTCCAAACCAATACTTTCCGATGTCCTTCTTAAATCAAACTTATCTAATTTAAATCCATTACTGCGGTTCTCTCTTGGAGAGATATCCCTCAGACCTTGTTTTAATATCCCTTTAATAATACCTATCTTTCCACATATACACTTCGATCAGGTCTCACCTCATTCTTCGTCAACAAGTGAATGTAACTTAAGAGTCTTCACTCTTTCTCATAAGAAGATTTTTCAAATGCTATGTATTAATTTAGTCATCCTACGCAGAATGTTTTCTACGAATTATGTCCATATCTGAATATGGAGAAACAAATTGAGCTGCATAATCTAGGTGAGGCCTTACTAAGCTGTATAAAGCTGCAGTATGACCTCTGGACTTCTTGCTTACACTTCTTGATATAAATCCCAGTTAACTATTTGCCTTATTACGTACGCTAGGCAATGCTGTCTTGGTTTAAGGTTTGCTGCTTACCATAAGCCCCCAAGTCCTTTTCGCAATCTGTATGGTTTAAGTTTCTACATTATAAACTTATAATGCTAGGGTTATGGACACTCCCGAGCTTCAGAACCTTGCATTTATCTACATTGAACTGCATCTGCACTTTTTCTGACCAAGAGATAGAGTTTGTTCCTAATCCCTCTGAAAGTTCCCTAACATCTACGTTGAATCAATTCCTACTATCTTCGTGTCATCGGGCGAATTTGCTCATATCCATAGTAATTCCTTCATCAAGATCATTGATATCTATTATAAACAACAACGGCCCAACTGATCCCTGTGGAACGCCACTTGTTACTGATCCCACCTCGATTAACCCCCCATTATGGACACTCTTTGCTTCCTCCTGTGTTGTGAGTCCCCCATGAATTCGCTCCACGAGAGCACCCTTCCCCCCCCAAATGCCATAGCTGCTTACTTTCTTCAACAGTCTTTGGTGCGAACTTATCAATGCCTTACTAAAATCTAAGAAAATAATATCAAAATCTTGTCGTGGTCCACAAGCCTCAAAAGCTTACTGAAGAAGTTAATAAATTAGTTAGACCAACCGCCTCTTGTGAATCCATGCTGAGTATCATTAATCAAGCTATGCTTATCGAGGATGGCTTCTTATAATCTCACTATAATTGACTCTATATTTTGTCTTCAATTGAGGTCGGCTAAAAAAAAAAATTAAGGCGGTAATTTTGACGGTAACGACCTTGTCCCTGTTTTAAAAATAGAATTACATTAGCCTCTTCCACAAATACAACACTGCACCTGTTTGAAGAGAAAAATTGAAAAAAATATAGTTAAAGGTTCAACAGACTTCCATTTTGCATTCCTTTAGAAACCTGGAAAAAACCTCATCATGACCGTGATCTTATTTTGCTTCATCTTGTCTATCTGCGTCACAACCATTTCACTAGTGGACTGTCTGCCCAAACTTTTGGGATCACTACAAAAGGGGTCCTAAATGCACTAAAAAAAAAAGAATGCAGATTTAAAAATAAGACTTTGAAAAGCCTTTCGACAAGTGTGACCATGGCTAATAGCGCACAAAATGCTCAAAGGAATAACAGGAAAATCGGTCGATACTATAATTTTCTCACAAACAGAACACAGAAGTAGTCGTCAACAGAAAAAAGTAGGCGCTACGGAAAAGCTCTTTTCCCAAAAGGGCACATACCCCCCCCCCACTTGTTTCCCACCCTCATACCCGACTAGCAAGGATGTCAGCCACGGGCACCGTGCTTCCTTTGCAGATGACACCCGAATCGCATACAGTGTTTTCCTTTGCAGACACTGCAAAGCCCCCCAGCGGACATCCCCAAATTTTTCAGGGGGCTGCGAAAAAATATGAAGTTAACGATGAAAATTTCAATTTACTAGATAGGTAAACATGGGGAAATTAAATTTTCATCAGAGTACAAAACAAACTCGGGCCCACAAAATAGAGCGAAACACCAACGTCAAAACCTGGGATGATCATGACAGGATGGAAATGAAAACCTCAAAACTAGGGGGGCCCAACCCCTTGATGACACCTTCGGTCACTTGTTTTTATCTAGGCTGGAATATTGCTGCACCAACACCCCTTTTCAAGGCAGGTAAATTGCCGACCTAAAAAAGTACAGAGAACTTTCACGGCGCGCATAACGGAGAAAAACACCTCAATTAGGGGAGCGCTTGAGGTTCTAAACCTGTTTTCCCCTGGAACGCAGGGGGAGAGATACTGATTATAACCTGGAAAACCCTAGAGGGACTAGTACCGAACTTGCACACGAAAATCACCCACTACAAAAGCAAAAGATTTGGGCAACGATGCCCATCCCCCCCATGAAAACAGGGGGGTCACTAGACGTTAAGAGACCATACAATAAGTGCGGGGCCCCCAATGTTCAACCCCCCCCCAGCAACCCTAAGGGGGGTTACCAACAGCCCCTGGCATCTTAAGCTGGCACGAAAAGCACTAAAGTCGTTCTGATCGCCGGGTGTGGGGGTCTAAAATTTGGTTTGCGGCAGCCGCAGTAACGCCTGGGTTTTAGGTCTGATCCAACCCGGGGCCCGGCACAGGGGGGGGGCGGGGGAACCCCCCGGGAACTAGTGGTTTTAAATTAAGGGGGGGAAAAAAATTGCCCCCACCAAAATGTTTTTTTGATTGGTGGTTATAAAATTTTATTTTTTTTATTTTTTAAAGGGAAATGCAAAACCCCTTGAGATCATGCTTTGTGTGGGGGGGTGGGAGGCATAGTTCAAACTCTTTGATCAAAAAACTTTTACCAATACAAGGTGTCTCCCTTAAAAGGTAGAAGAAAAAGACAACGCCCAGACGACTTCAAAGAGAGATCACAAGACTCTCCCTCAAGAAGTCCTTTAATTTCTTCTCCAATGGCTTATGGTTCCTGGCGTGAGAGGTTTTTTACACACACACACACACACACACACACACACACACACACACACATACACCACAACACAAACACACAGAGGCACCCTGTACAATGTGGTACGTTAGGCCCATATTGAATATGCAAGACGCCAGTTGAAACCCATCACCTAGCAAAACATATAAGGAACTAGAGAAAGTGGCACAGGTTTGCAAGAACCGAGTCTTCCGGTACTAACGAGATATGTCCTTAACGAGGAGAGGTTAAGAGGGGAATTGACCTGACGACACTGAAGACAGGAGAGTTAGGGGCGATATATTAGCGACATATAAATACTGAGAGGTATAGACAAAGGTGGACAGAGACAGGATGTTTCCAGAGATGGGACACAGCAGCAAGGGTCACAGTTTGAAGCTGAAACTCAGAGAACCACACTCAGGGATGTTAGGAAGTATTTCTTCAGTCACAAGTTTGTCAGGAAGCGGAATAGCAGGTAGTGATGTAGTGAGGCAAGATCCATACATAGCTTTAAAAGAGGTATGATAAAACTCACGGAGCGGAAGAGTACCGGTAGCTGCCAGTCGAAGAGGCGTATCAGGAGCTGTGACTCGACTCAGAAAGGAATGAGCTACTCACGACAGCCAGCACTTGTTTCAGGACGTGAAATCCTTGTCACAAACCTACTGAGTGTCTATGACAGGTGACAGCCAGCAGACAAGAGAGAGCAGGTGAGTAGGACTGCATTTTCTTGGACTGTAAGTCGTTTGACACAATTTCCACCAAGAGATTAGTGCAAAAGCTGAGAACCAGACAGGATAACAGGAAAGGCACTACAATGGATCAGGGACACCTTCAGAATAAGACGAGTCATGAGAAGAATTTTAATTCGGACGAAGGAACATGCAAGAATTACAAAGGGATCCTGGAGCGCTGCAGGCATGGTCCCAGCAACTGGCCTCCTGGAGTTTTCAGCCCTACCAAATGCCCAAGTCATCACGGGTAGAGAAGAGCGCAGACGGCGTATCACTCTAGGGAGCCAGAGACTACAAACTTCACTCAAGGAAAGGAATCATGGGGTGAGTATAAACACCTTGCCCATCTCCTGAGGCACAACATCCACCAAATAAACTGCTGCAGCATACGGTGCCTGCAAACACTAAGAACAGCATTTCCAACATCTTATAAGGACTCGTTCAGGACCCTGCGTACACTGTGTACGTAAGCCCATATTGGATATGCAGCACTAGTTTGGAACCCACACCTAGCCAACCATGTAGGAAGCTAGAGAAAAGTTGCAAAGGTATGCAAGAAGAACGAGTCCCGGACTAAGGAGTATGTCCTACTAGGAGAGGTTAAGGAAATCAACTACGACACTGGAAGACAGGAGAGATATGGGGAATATGAAAACGACTTATAAAATACTGAGAGGCATCGACAAGGTGATCAAAGACAGAATGCTCCAGAGATGGGACACAGCCAACAGGGGACACAGTTGGGAGCTGAGACTCAGATGAATCACAGGGATGTTAGGAAGTATTTTATCAGTCACAGGAGTTGTCAGGAAGTGCAATAGTCAGGAAGTGTTGTAGTAGAGGCAGGATCCATTCATACATTAGAAGAGGTATGATTACAGCTTCTTGGAGCAGGAAGAGTGGACCTAGTAGCTGCCAGTGAAGAGGCGGGGCCAGAGCTGGACTCGAACCCCTACAACAACATACACACACACCTGTAAACACACACACATAACACACATACACCCACACAACACACACACACACAACACACACACACACACATAACCATCCATCCCCTCTCATGACTCCCCAAACCATCTAACTCCCTCCCCCAACTCTCTCTACCCCTCCAATAACCATCCACTCCCCCCCCCCACAACCATCCCATCCCCTCGTCCAACCATCTATTTTTCCCTCCCCCTAACCAGATTGAGGACAAGGGCCTCCAAGGACGAAATTCTGAGAGGGAGGAATGGGAGGTAGAGCTCTCAAAAAAGGGAGGAAACTGGGGAGGAGACTGATACCTGGAAGGAAGATGGAAGAGAGGTTACACAGAATCAGAAGGTGGAAGCACCGCCACAGCAGCCGAAGATCAAGATAGAGAGATTAGAAGAGGAAGCTGAGACATCTGAAACAGCACAGAGACAAAGATAATACAGAAGTATTCGCAATGGCTACATCGAACACAGTCAACAGTCCGAAAGAAGCATGGAAACTAACAGTATCCAGAGGTCCTGTCAAACCCACATGGGCCAAAACAAAGAACAAGGGAGCACACTGGACAGAAAGAGCGGTTGAAGACATTGAAGGAACTAGACATGTGCAGGACCTTACCAGAATACCTGTGGGGCCAGGAGCAGGTGAGCAGGAAGGCTAAACCAAGAAGCATAGGGGCCATAACTAGGGAAGGGACAGAGGAAGGAACGATTCCACGGGAAGACTAAAACACATCAGAGAGATGCAATGGGAAGTCACAGTGGGAGGTGGAAAGGAGAGATCCGTGTTTGTCTATGGGCCTTTGACAAGCTAAAGGAGAGAAACTTATGACGACAGAACGCAGGCGAAACAAAAAAGCGATTGAAGACATCATGGAAGGTGATAGGCGAGGGGGACATGACCCAGGTGGCAAATTTTCGGAGAAATGGGTGGTTCACAAAGAAAAGGAATCGGCCTCTCAAAGTAATTTTCAAGGCAGAATCAACCCGAACCATGATCCTGCAGGAGAAAGCACGGCTGAGAGGCAAGCAGGAGTTCCGGAGTGTGTACCTCGACCGAGACAGAACACAGGACGAAAGGAAGACAATGATCTACCATTAATGTTTACCAAATACAATTAACTTTTACCTACTGTCATTAATTTTTACCTATCCCCATTAACTTTTACCTACTGTCATTAATTTTTACCTACCCCCATTAACTTTTACCTACTCCCATTAACTTTTATACACTCCCATTAAATTTTACCCTACTACCATAGCTTTTTTTTCGTCTCCCATTAGCTTAACATACTCCCTTAAATTTACCAACCCTCATTAAACTTTTACCTATCTCCTCATTAACTTTACCAACTCCCTTTAACTATTTTTACTTACTCCCTTAACTTTTAACCTTCTCCCTTTAAAATTCCTTACTACTCTTCCCATCAACTTGCACCTACTCCCATTAACTTTTACAACACCCGTTTAACTTTTACCAACTCCCATTAACTTTTACCAACCTCCCATTAACTTTTTACCAAGCTCCCATTAACATTTACAACTCCCGTTAACTTTCACCTACTCTCCACATTAACTTTTAAACCACTCCATTAACATTTACCAACTACTCCCATTAACTTTTAACACTCCCATTACTATACCAAACTCCCATTATAACTTTTAACCAACGCCATTAACTTTACCAACTCCCGTTAACTTTTCACCTACTCCCATTTAACTTATAACAAACGTCCCATTAACTTTTTAAACCAACTCCCATTACCTTTAACCAACTCCCTTTAACTTTACTACACCCTTTAACATTACCTTCTCCTTTAACATTTCCTTACCCCATAACTTTTCCCCTACTCCCATTAACTTTTAACCAACTCCCATTAACTTTTGTGTTCAAAACAAATTTGTTATAGAATCAAATATCATAAAAAACTTTGAATGGCTGGGAAAGGCTCCAAAATGAAAATGCCTTTTCTTGTTATTACTGCGCTCATAAAACCACATCGTTAATTTTAGTGAAGAGAATCGCTGATCTACATTCAATATTATAAAGAATGTCTCTTTAGAGAGGCTTCAAACTATTAAGGATATGCAGTCTATTAGAAAAGAATGTAAATTTATGTATATTTTGTGTTCGTGAGATTGTGGTATTTTACCTTGAGTTCTAAATTCCGAATCAGTGGAATCAGTCATTTCTGAAGAATGTATTTTCTGATCGGTTCAAATTTCTTTTTTCACGGTGGCCAATATTATAAGCAAGCTTGGCGGGCTATACTAAAGTAAATTTCATGTAAATTTTCAATGAAAATTTCAATTTCCTAAATTTATTGTATTAATTTATTGATTAATCTTGTGTGTATATTAATTAATAATAAAATGTAATGTGAATGAGAAAAGAAAACTGCACAATCGTGTGTTTTTAACGTTTTTTGAGTAGATAATTCTCATAGTGATCTAGACTATTTCTATTTCCCTCTACATTCTCAAAAAACTAATTTTCTTTCTCCTATTTTATTATTTAAAACTCGAGAATGGTTTTATTCGATCAGCTTCAAATTATCAACTCTGGTGAGGCAACTATTGACAGGCCACAGTAAAATGTCACCAGTATTTACAATCTGTAGTAATTTACCTAACAGTTTGATGTTAATTCTACCATTAATTACGAAACATTTCATGAGAACGTTTAACATGTGTGAATTACCTATAGTCAATGTTAAATTACTCGGTCCCAGATGTTTTTATCTGTGATAACTCGACAATGCCTCTTCTGATCGTTTTCAACTTTCAGCTACTGTCTTTTACTGAAGCTGACATGTAATTTTCCTATCTTTAATACTTTCAATTTACTAATTTTATGAATAAAAATACTTGAAG
The DNA here is from genome assembly GCF_026875155.1 of Cherax quadricarinatus. Lineage (NCBI taxonomy): Eukaryota > Metazoa > Arthropoda > Malacostraca > Decapoda > Parastacidae > Cherax > Cherax quadricarinatus. The sequence continues at coordinate 37,118,261 of NC_069431.1, forward strand.
TATCATAGCTTACTCTTCTAGACTGCTAAATATATTCAAATTAAGCTAAATCACTGAACAAACTAAAAGAAAACGCAATATTATGATGCCTAAACTACAATGATGTTTAGGGAATTAACTTTATCGGCCAGGTGATATTTTTTTTTTTCGAGAAATCTTCCAAGGATATTGAAATATATAATTCTTATTAGTGTTTTTTTATTTTTAGAATATTATCTATGGTGTTTCCGTACATAAACGAGAAAAAAACTCCCGGAAAAAATATTAATTTCCATACACACAAAAAAATCCGAATGCATTTGCAAGTATAATTAATTGACTAAACGAGATAGTCGACGCATCGACATCTATTTACATCACACACGCAACCGAACACACAAACCCACACACATCACAACGCTTCTGCACACGTGTGCATAATGACTCCTTGTATAGGAACATGCACTTACATGGATGACATACCATGTATAGGCACATGCATAAACTATGCTCACACGATACATATGGCCTCATCGCTTTACACATACGTACGAACTACACATCATATGTATTCGAAGCAAACACGCCAATACTAGCCACATAAAATATTTATACATAAAAATTCGCTCATTCAATTTTTATTTTCACATCGGCCGATTCCCACCAAGGCAGAGTGAGCCCTAAGATGACGAAAATCTTTCAGCATTCACTCCATCACTGTCTTGCCAGAGGTGTGACTACATTAACACGTAAAAAATTATAACCCATCAATCACCCCTCCAGAGTACAAGCACCGTCCTTCACACCGCTCGTTTCACTGAATCCTTTTTTCATATATGTTACTTTTGTTTCACACTCCTAACACACGGTAATCATAAGAAACACCTTGTCTCCCACTCATTCTTATCAACACGTTCACACGCACTGGCTTGCTAGAAGTCCAAGCCCCTCACACAACAAAACCTCTTTATCCCCTCCCTCCCAAGTTCCTTTTTCTTTTCCAATGACGAACCGTACCCAGCCTTCCTTCCTTCTCTACAGATTTTATGACCTTTTAAGTCGTTCTATTTTGTTCCCTCGTCTCCTAAATTATTCGATCCACCTCAACAACCCTTTTCCGCGCTTTCTCTGGCTATACTTTAGAAATATCAGCACACCTTCTATTATTCAAGCTACGGATTCTCTGCATTGTATTCACAGTGGCATTTTGCCCTCCAGACACCGACATCTCCACTGCCTCCAAGCCTTTTCCTTGTTGCAACATTCACCACCAATGTTGTTCACACCCATATAAGAGCTTTTTGGGACACTATACACTCATATATTCCCCTCTTCCTCTATGGTTAACGATCTTTGTCTCAACAGACTCCTCAATGCTCATCAACATTTTTCCCTTCATCAATTCTATGATTCACCTTGTCGTTTTCATAGACCCCATCTTCTGACAAGTGAATTCCTAATTATCTGAATACCTTCACGTCCTCCATACTCCCTCCCTCCAATCTCATAAACAGTCCTTTCATTACTTAATTTTTATTGTTATCCTCACACCTTGCTCTTCGCTACATCACTTTATAAATTTGTCCTTCTTTTCCATATAACCTTACCAAACTCGTTGACCAATCCTGCAACTTCTCGTCAGAAATCTCTGTGGAAGCACCCTGTCATCACAAAAAAGCAAACTGTGATAGTTCCCACTGCGTGTTACATTCTTTATCTCTTAACCCCCACATCCTCGTGCCAACGCCCGACCATTTCACTTCCTTGCAATCCAATCTATAAATATACTGAACAAGGTACTGCAGTGCTTTACCATTCCACCACCAGGACCAATACCTTTGGCGTCCACTCACCTAGACTTTGTTCCAAGGCAGCAAGATATCAGAGAAGGCTTTACAGCTTTTCTTCTCCATCCCTGTATGCATCGACATCGACCACTAGAGATTTTAGAACAATACAAGGAATTCGCTAGAGCAGGGCGAAATATACACAAACGACTGACTCTGGTCGAAGAGAATTCAAACTAACGAACCTTGGAACAAGTACGCAGTGCTTTAACCATTCTCACGCACACTGGACCAATACCTTGGCGTCCAGCTTACGCTAGACGTTGATCCAAGCAGCCAGCTTTCAGGGAGAAGGCTTACAGCTTTTCATCTAAACCCCTGCAATGCATCAGACTAACCTGGGGCGCCAAGGTCTTGGTCCAGTTGGTGGAGATGGTAAAGCACTGCGTACCTTGTTACAAGGTTCGTAGGTTCGAGTCCTGCCTTCTGCCAAAGGTTAGTGTTTGTGTATATTTCCTGCTCTTGCGAATTCCTTGCATTGTAAAATCTCTAGTTGTTCGATGTCGAAGCATACAGGGATGAGATAAAAGCTGTAAGCCTTCTCCCTAAATCCCATGGCTGCCTTGATCAACCGTCACTAGCGTGAGCTGGACGCCAAGTATTGCCAGTGTGGTGGAGATGGTAAAGCCACTGCGTACCTTGTATCAGTATAATATAGAATTGGTTTGTAAGGGAAGTGAATGTTCGGGCGATGGCAAGAGGTGTGGTGGTTAAGAGATAAAAGAATGTAACACCAGTGGGAATATCACAGTTGCTTTTTGCTGATGACACTAGTGCTTTCCACGAGATTCTGAAGAGAAGTTGCAGAGATTGGGTCAACGAGTTTGTAAGGTAATGGAAAAGAAGGAAATTAAAAGTGAATGGAGTAAAGAGCAAGGGTGTTGAGGCTAACGAAAAAAAAAAATTAAGTATGAAAGACTGTATATGAGATTTGGAGGAGTGAGTAATGGAGGAAGTGAATGTATTCAATAATTAGGAATTCACTTGACAGAAGATGGGTCTAGAAAAGACAAGGTGAATCATAGAATTGAGAAGGAAAAAAGTGAGTGAGCATTGAGGAATCTGTTGAACAAAGATCGTATACCATATAAGAAAGAGGGAATATATGAGAGTATAGTGTCCCAAAGCTCTTAGATGGTGTGAAACATTGGGTGGTGAATGTTGGCACAAGAAAAGGCTGGAAGCAGTGAGATGTCGTGTCCCTGAAGGGCAAAATGCCACGTGAAGACAAGCAGAGAATCCGAGCTTGAAAATTAGAAGTGGTTGCGTGATATCTAAAGTAAGTAGACAGAAGCGCGGCAAAAGGGTTGTTAGGTGGAATCGAATATTTAGAGACGATGACCAAAATAGAACGACTTAAAGGCTTTAAATCGTAGAGAAGGGAGCTGGTACGGTTCGGTCCATTGGAAAGACTGGATGGGGAGGATAAAAGAGGTTTGTGTGCGAGGGGCTTGACTTCTTGCAAGCGTGCGTGAACGTGTTAGATAAAAGATTGGAAGACAAGTGGTTTCTTAATGACTTAACGTTGTGTTGGAGTGTGAACAAAGTAACATATAATGAAAGGATTCAGTGAAACCGCGGTGTGCAGGACGGTGCTTGTACTCTGGAGGGGTGTGATGGTTATAATTTTTTAAGTGTAATTAGACACACCACTGGCCAAGACATATGATGGAGTGAATGATGCAAGATTTTCTTCATTTTTCGGGTCACTCGCCTTGGTGGGAAACGCCGATGTGAAAAAAAAAAATGAATGAGCGATTTTATAGGTATAAATATTTATGTGGCTATATGCGTGTTTGCTTCCGAATACATAGGAATCTGTTTGTTCGTACGTATGTGTAAGCGATGACATATGTATTCGGGGGGGTGTGACATAGTTTATATGCTGTGCCTATACATGCGTATGTACCATGTAAGATGCATTTGTTTCCTATACACAGGAGTCCATTATGCACACGTGGCAGAACGTGTGTGTGTGTGGGTTTGTGTGTTCGTGTGCTTGTGTGTAAATAGCTGTCGATGCGATCAGACGATTCTCGTTTATCAATTAATTATATTGCAAATGTCATTCGGATTTTTTGTTGTATGAAATTAATATTTTTCCGGAGTTTTTTTCCTCGTTATGTCACGGAAAACACCAATAGGATAATAATCTAAAAATAAAAACACTAAAAGAATTTTAATAATTTTTAATATACCTTGAAGATTTTCGAAATAAAAAACATCACCTGGACGATTAAAGTTATTGCCTAAAAATTCATGGAGTTTAGGCTCATAATATTCGTTTTCCTTTTAGGTTGTCAGTGTTTAGCTTAATATTGAATATATTTTAGCCAGTCTTAAGAAGCAGTAAGTATGATATTCCATATTTTTAGTCATAAATTAGTAAATTGAAAGTAATTAAAGACAAGGAAAATTTACATGTCAGCCTCTCAGTAAAAGACAGTTCAGCAGAAGTTTGAAACGAACAGAAGAGCATTGGGCTAGTTTATCACAGATAAACAACATCTTGGACCGAGTAAATTTAACATTGACTATAGTAATTCCCACACATGTTAAACGTCTCATGCATGTTTGTAATAATGGCTAAGTATTAACATCAAAAGTAGGTAAATTACTACAGATGTAAATACTGTTAACATTTTACTGTGGCGTCACATTAAGGTCCTCACCAAGTTGATAATTATGAAGCTGAACGAATAAACCATTCTCGAGTTATAATAATAAACTAAGAAAGAAAATTAAGCATTTGAGAATGAAGAGAGAAAATAGAAGTCCTAGATCACTATAAATTAAACTACTCAAAAAACGGTAAAAAAACACACGATTTTGCAGTTTCTTTTCTCAATCACATTACCATTTAATTCATTAATTAATATACACAAAGATTAATCACTAAATATTATACAATAAATTTAGGAATAGAAATTTACATTGAAATTTACAATGAAATTTACTTATATATAAGCCGCCAAGCTTGCTTATATAAAAGTCCACCAGTGAACAAAGAAAATTTAGAACCCGATCAGAAAATACATTCCATCAGAAATGAACCAGAAATCCACTGATTCGGAATTTTTCACTCAAGGTAAATACACTATTCTCACGAACACAAATATACATACATTTCTTCATTCTTTCAAATAGAACGCATCATCCTTAATAGTTTTTGAAGCCTCTCTAAGAGACATTCTTTACTAATATTGAATGGTAGATCAGCGATGCACTCACTAAAATTAACGAAGTGGTTTTTATGAGACGCAGTAATAACAAGAAAAGGCATTTCCTCATTTATGGCGCCTTTGCCCAGCCATCCAAGTTTTTATGAATCAATTTGATTCTATAACTAATTTTTTGCACACAACAGTTAATGGATTGGTAAAAGTTAATGAGTAGTAAAGTTATGGAGTAAGGAAATGTTAAAGGGAGAAGGTAGAAAGTTTAAAAGGATAAGTAAATGTCAAAGGGCTGTGGTAAAAGGTAATGGGAGTTTGGTAAAAGGTTAATGGGAGTTGGTAAAAGTTAATGGAGTAGGTGAAAGTTAACGGAGTTGGAAAAAGTTAATGGGAAGATGGTAAAAGTTAATGGGAGTTGGGTATAAAAGTTTAATGGGAGTTGGTAAAAGTTTAATGGAGGTGGTAAAATTAATGGGAGTTGGTAAAAGTGACTGGAGTAGGTGAAAGTTTTAACGGGAGTTGGTAAAAGTTAATGGAGTTGGTAAAGTTATCGAGTATGGTAAAAGTTAATGCGAGTTGGTAAAAGTAACGGGAAGTTGGTAAAAGATAATGGTAGTAGGTGAAAGTGATTGGGAGTAAGGAAAATTATTAAAGGAGCAGGTAAAAGTTAAGGGAGTAAGTAAAAAGTTTAAAGGAGTTTTTGGTACAAGTTAATGGATTAGTAACAGTTAATGAGGTTGGTAAAATTAAGGGGAGTAGTAAAAGCAATGGAGACGAAAAAAAGGCTAATGGTAGTAGGTAAAATTTAATGGGAGTGTAAAAAAAGTTTATTTTGTTTAATGGTATTAGTAAAAGTTAATGGGGGTAGTAAAAATTAATGACAATAGGTATAAGTTAATGGGGATTAGGTAAAAATTAATGGACAGTAGGTAAAAGTTAATGGTATTTGGTAAACATTAAGGGTAATCCATTGTCTTCCTTTCCGTCCTGTGTTCGTCTCGGTCGAGGTACACACTCCGGAACTCCTGCTTGCCTCTCAGCCGTGCTTTCGCCGCAGATCCATGGTCGGGTTGATTCTGCCTTGAAAATTACTTTGAGAGGCCGATTCCTTTTCTTTGTGAACCACCCATTTCTTCCCGAAAATTTGCCACCTGTCCATGTCCCCCCGCCTATCACCTTCATGAAGTCTTCAATCGCTTTTTTCTCCTGCTTCTTCATCATAAGTTCTCCTTTCTATCGTCTAGCCCATAGACAAACACGATCCTCTCCCTTCCACCTCCCACTGTGACTCCCATTGCATCCTCTGATGTGTTTTTAGTTCCTTCCCGTGGAGTGTTCCTTCCTTCAGTCTCCTTCCCTAGTTATGGCCCCTATGCTTCTTTGGTTTATCATCCTGCTCACCTGCTCCGGCCCCCACAGGAATCTGGTAAGGTCCTTGCACATGTCCTAGTTCTCTATCATGTCTTCCAACCTCTCTTTCGTCCTAGAGTGCTCCCTGTCTTTGTTTTGGCCCCATGGGTTTTGACAGGACGCTCTGCATACAGTTTAGTTTCCATCATCTTTCGGACCTGTTGTCTGTGGATCGATGTAGCCATTTGCCGATGCTACTTCTGTAATACTTGTCTCTGCTGTTTCAGATGTCTCAGCTCCTCTTCTAATCTCGCTATCTTTAATTTCTGCTGCTGTGGCTTTGCTTTCCACCTTCTGCATTCTGCTGCTAACCCTCATCCATCTTCCTTTCAGTCAACTATCTCCATCCCAGTCTTCTCCCTTTTTTATTGAGCTCTACCTCCCCTTCCTCCCTTCCAATTCGTCCGGGAGGCCACGTGTCCTCAACCGGTTAGAGGAGGGAAAAAGATGTTAGGAGAGGGGATGGATGAGTTTGTGGGGGGGTGGATGGTTATTGGAGGGTAGAGATAGTTGGGGGAGGGAGTTAGAGGTTTTGGGGAGAGAGGGGATGGATGGTTATGTGTGATGTGAGTGAGTGTGTGTGTGTGTTGGTGTTTGTGTGGATTTGGTGTGTGGTAACAGTTGTGGGGTATGTTTGTTGTAGGGTCGAGTCACTAGCTCCCTGGCCCGCCTCTCACTGGCCGCTACTAGGTAACTCTCCTGCTCCAAAGCTGTATCATACCTCTTCTAAAGCATGTATGGATCCTGCCTCTACGACAACACTTCCCAGACTTTGCACTACCTGACAACTCTGTGACTGATGAAAATATCTTCCTAACATCCCTGTGATTCATCTGAGGCTTCAGCACCCACTGTGTCCCCTTGTTTGCTGTGTCCCATCTCTGGAGCATACTGTCTTGTCCACCTTGTCGAATTCCTCTCAGTATTTTGATAGACGTTATCAATTCCCCTATCTCTCCTGTCTTCCATGTCGCCAAGGTGATTTCCCTAACCTCTCTCGTAGGACATACCCCTTCGCTCCGGGACTAGTCTTCTTGCAAACCTTTGCACTTTTCTCTAGCTTCCTTACATGGTTGGCTAGTGTGGGTTCCAAACTAGTGCTGAGCATACTCCAATATGGGCCTACGTACACAGTGTAACGCAGGGTCCTGAACGAGTCCTTATTAAGAGTGGAAGCTTTCTTAGGTTTGCCAGGCACCCGTATGCAGCAGCAGTTATTGGTTGATGTGTGCCTCCAGGAGAGGTGCAAGGTGTTATAAACTCACCCCCTGATCCTTTTCCTGGTGGAGTGAAGTTTGTATCTCTGGCTCCCTAGAGTGTACCTCCGTCAGCGCTCTTCCTCTACCTTGATGACTTTGCATTTGGTAGCTGAACTCCAGGAGCCAGTTGCAGGACAATGCAGCAGCCCGCTCCAGATCCCTTTGTAATTCTGCTTGTTCCGCGACCGATTAAATTCTTCGCTGACCTGCGCCTCTTATCTTCCTGACAGGTAGTTCCCTGATCCTTTGGTAGGCCTTCCCTGATATCCCTGTCTGTTCTCCACTTTTGCACTAATCTCTTAGTGTGCACTGTGGTCAAACGACTTACAGTCCAAGAAAATGCAGTCTACTCCACCTGCTCTCTCTTGTCTTTGCAGCTGTCACCCTGTCATAGAACTCCATAGGTTATGTGACACAGGTGATTTCACTCCCTGAAACAGTGCTGGCTGTCGTTGAGTAGCTCATTCCTTTCTGGTCGAGTCACAGCTCCTGACTACGCCTCTTCGACTGGCACTACCCGGTCCTCTTCCCGCTCCTGTGATAGTATCATACCTCTTCTTTAAGCTATGTTATGTATCTTGCCTCCACTTCATCACTACCCAGGCTATTCCGCTTCCTGACAACTCTGTGACTGAAGAAATACTTCCTAACATCCCTGTGGTTCATCTGAGTTTCAGCTTCCAACTGTGACCCCTTGCTGCTGTGTCCCATCTCGGGAAAACATCCTGTCTCTGTCCACCTTGTCTATACCTCTCAGTATTTTATATGTCGCTATCATATCGCCCCTAACTCTCCTGTCTTCCAGTGTCGTCAGGTCAATTCCCCTTAACCTCTCCTCGTAGGACATATCTCGTAGTTCCGGAACTAGTGTTCTTGCAAACCTTTGCACTTTCTCTAGTTTCCTTATATGTTTGGCTAGGTGAGGGGTTTCAAACTGGCGCTGCATATTCCAATATGGGCCTAACGTACACATTGTACAGGGTGCTCTGTGTGTGTGTGTGTGTGTGTGTGTGTGTGTGTGTGTGTGTGTGTGTGTGTGTGTGTGTGTAAAACACCTCTCACGCCAGGAACCCATACCCATTGAAAAGAAATTAAAGGACTTGAGGGGGGAAGTCTTGTTATCTCTCTTTGAAGTCGTCTGGGCGTTGTCTTTTTCTTCTACCTTTTAAGGTGAGACACCTTGATATTGGTGAAAAGCTTTTGACCCAAGATTTTTGAACTATCCCTCCCCACCCCCCACCACAGCATGATCTAAATGGGTTTTGCATTTCCCTATAAATAATAAAAATAAAAATAATACTAACCACCAATCATTAAAAACACTTGTGTAAGGAGTTACATTTCATTATATATTATCCATTATATAAATACTGCACTGGAGTTTACCTGGAGAGAGTTCCGGGGGTCAACGCCCCCGCGGCCCGGTCTGTGACCAGGCCCCCTGGTGGATCAGAGCCTGATCAACCAGGCTGTTACTGCTGGCTGCACGCAAACCAACGTACGAGCCACAGCCCGGCTGATCAGGAACTGACTTTAGGTGCTTGTCTAGTGCCAGCTTGAAGACTGCCAGGGGTCTGTTGGTAATCCCCCTTATGTGTGCTGGGAGGCAGTTGAACAGTCTCGGGCCCCTGACACTTATTGTATGGTCTCTTAACGTGCTAGTGACACCCCCGCTTTTCATAGGGGGGGTGGTGCATCGTCTGCCAAGTCTTTTGCTTTCGTAGTGAGTGATTTTCGTGTGCAAGTTCGGTACTAGTCCCTCTAGGATTTTCCAGGTGTATATAATCATGTATCTCTCCCTCCTGCGTTCCAGGGAATACAGGTTTAGCAACCTCAAGCGCTCCCAGTAATTGAGGTGTTTTATCTCCGTTATGCGCGCCGTGAAAGTTCTCTGTACATTTTCAAGGTCGGCAATTTCACCTGCCTTGAAAGGTGCTGTTAGTGTGCAGCAATATTCCAGCCTAGATAGAACAAGTGACCTGAAGAGTGTCATCATGGGCTTGGCCTCCCTAGTTTTGAAGGTTCTCATTATCCATCCTGTCATGATCACTCCCAGGTCTTTGACGTTGGTGTTTCGCTCTATTTTGTGGCCAGAGTTTGTTTTGTACTCTGATGAAGATTTAATTTCCTCATGTTTACCATATCTGAGTAATTGAAATTTCTCATCGTTGAACTTCATATTGTTTTCTGCAGCCCACTGAAAGATTTGGTTGATGTCCGCCTGGAGCTTTGCAGTGTCTGCAATGGAAGACACTGTCATGCAGATTCGGGTGTCATCTGCAAAGGAAGACACGGTGCTGTGGCTGACATCCTTGTCTATGTCGGATATTGAGGATGAGGAACAAGGGAGGAAGCGAGTACTGTGCCTTGTGGAACAGAGTTTTCACCGTAGCTGCCTCGGGGCTTTACTCTGTTGACGACTACTCTCTGTGTTCTGTTTGTGAGAAAAATTTTAGATCCATCGACCGACTTTTCCTGTTATTCCTTTAGCACGCATTTTGTGCGCTATTACGCCATGGTCACACTTGTCGAAGGCTTTTGCAAAGTCTGTATATATTACATCTGCATTCTTTTTGTCTTCTAGTGCATTTAGGACCTTGTCGTAGTGATCCAATAGTTGAGACAGACAGGAGCGACCTGTTCTAAACCCATGTTGCCCTGGGTTGTGTAACTGATGGGTTTCTAGATGGGTGGTGATCTTGCTTCTTAGGACCCTTTCAAAGATTTTTATGCTATGGGATGTTAGTGCTAACATTATAAATTCTACATAGTGACAGAACTTTATGATCATAAATTAAAACTGAATATCATAGCATGTAAATCAGAAAAAAAGATAAAAAAATATTTCAGGACAGAGTTTATCTGCCATGTAACTAAGAGGAATATGTAAATCTGGAACCATTTCTCGAATAATTTCCCCGGGGACGTAATTTTTTCTTATACTTCAGACGAGAAAAGAAAGTCTTTTAAGACCAGGCAGCAAAAATTTTCATTTCGGCTGTCAGAGTGGACGCGGTGGTTTGGGGGGTAGGAGGAAAGCTCTAAGTTTCGTTTCTGCTAAAGGGTTTTGAAGTCTCCTCGTATCCCTGGCCCCAGAGTGCCCTTTTGTGCCTTTGTGTTATTTTGCTCTAGCCCACATGTGGGTAGGGAAAGGGTGATAGATCCATAATGACATGGGTTTGGTCCTCGTGACTGTATCAGTATATTATTCATTGCTTGCCATTTTTTCGTCAAGTACAAGTAAACGTCCAGGGGCCTTCGCAAATATACTGGAAATGGCATGCCTACTTTTTTTGGCTAAGAGGTGCATACTAAAATATTATGTCAACCAATCTCCCATTCTTCCCCCCTTTTCTTCCTTTCTTTTCTCTGTCCCCCCTCTAAAAAACCAATTTTTGCCTTTTCCCCTTTCTCTACTCCTCAAATCCTTTCCTATAATGAATATTTCCTACTTTTTTTTTCCCTTTCCTTACGCCCCCCCTTCCCCTTTTTTTCTTCCCCTTTTTCCCGTGCCCCTCTCCCCTTTTTTTTTCTATTTTTTATACCCCTTTCTGCCTTTGTTTTCTCCGTCCCCATCTTTCTTTTTTTTTTTTGTTTTGTCCTCCCTCTACTTTTTTTCCTAATCCATCTCCCCCACCTTCCCGACCCAACTTTAATCCATTTTCCTACCCGTACCTCTTCGTATCTCTCTCCATTCTTCCAGTTTTTTTTTCCTTTCCCCTTTCCCCCTACTTCCTTTCTCTCTCCACCCCTCATTTATTTTAAAAAGAGTAAAAAGGATAAAGCATGCCCTGTTTTGAAAGATTTTGATAAACGGGGGGGGCTTTGCCCCCAAAACCCCAAATGTTTTTAAAGCCCTTTAAATATCAGAGGGATTTAAGACATACCCTTGTGAAGAGAAACAGTATACAGAATGAGAAAATTTATTTAAAGCAAACTTTTCTTTTCCCAACAACTTGTCGGTTTACTATCTAGCTAAACCCTAGTGTAATTTTTATATCTGGACAAAACAACAGTATTGAAGTACCGGGGGTCCCCATATGTCTGAAAGGGTTTGTTCTCTCCATGTTGTTGTTGGTTCATTCGTCATGGAGGCTGTGACAAGTTTTTTATCAAAAATTAACTGGGAGTTTAGTGGTGCTGCCTATGGATGGTGTGGCACTATGGATGGGGTGCGTACTTGAACTGGATAGGGGCGCCATGTATAGGAGAGGGGGTAATTTAGTGTGTTGATTTCTGAAAGGGTGAAGCGGGGTAGCTGTGGTTGTATGGTAGACCATGGCAGCAATGGTTGCCAGCTTCCCTCTGCTGAACCCCGTGATTGAATGTCAGTATGGAAAATACAGCACATCGACCACCGGCTTCCCTGTACCCGTGTTAGTTGTTTGAATGGATTATGGCCCCGGCAGTAGCGCCCGCTAGCTTTAGTGGTTTATGGGGCCTGCGTAGAGACCTCTGGCTTTGTGTTTATGGGGGCCCAGGCAGTACGCCCGCTGGCTTTGGGTTTTATGGTGGAACAGGGTGTAGCGACCGCGGCTTGAGGGCATTATGGTGGACCATGGCAGTAGCGACCGCGGGTTTTGTGGTATTTGGGGGACCGGGGCAGTACGACCGTGGCTTTTGGGGTATAATGCTGGACCGGGCAGTAGCGACAGCAAAAAAAAAACAAATGTTTTTCCCAAATCATCGAAGACCCCCATTTCCATTCCTATTTAAATGCATTTAAATACTAGGTGTTGGTTTTATTTTCCCTCTGGTACCAGCTTCGTTTTTACATCATGTTTTTAAAAATCACTTTCGGTTTTTTTTTACATTGCGGGGAAACCCGCATCTCTTATCCCTGAGATTTAAAATAGCAGTCTTTTCATGGGGAATTTTTATGGGGTTGATAGCCTTTTGTATTAGACTTTCCATAACACTGTACCGGGAAGCTGACCAGTAGTACTCAATATGTAATAAATTTGGGTAGAATTACGACAAATGTAAAGAAAAAAGGACACAAGTGCAACAAATGGACATTTTATTGGGGAAACGTTTCGCTCCCCGGGATTTTACAAGTTTGCCCAATAAAAATTCCATTATTTGTTTGTGTCCTTTTACTTTACAGTACTCAAGTATTACGGATTCACAGATTAATAAGGCAGCTGTGCACGTACCCGGGTGAAAAAATTAGCATCACTTTAGGCGAGGTTTACGCCCACACGGGCCATCATAAAGTTCACTTAATAAGGGTCCAGGCCCCGAACAAAAAATCTCTAAATTTAAGGCTATTTAAAGTTTTCTTATGGTATCGTGGTTTGCTTTTCGGGGAAAGGGATTGTTTTTAGTGGTTTCATTTTTGTCAATGTACAGGAGAGGAGAACCCATATGCCGAACCCAAAGCTTTTGGGATCTATTTTGGGGTAAAGGGACTTTAATTTCTGAGAGCACCGTTGAGTGGGGGATGTTCTCATCCGCCGACAGGCAAGTAGCCAGAAAGTGACTGAAAACCAGGTTTTATTCCTATGGCAGAAGATGGATGGCTAGGAAGATAGAAATTTAATTGAAACCTACTTTTCCCAAAAACCAAATGGCCAAAAATTCCTCCTTGAGGTGAAATTTATATATTATATATATATATTTTTTATATATATATATTATATATATATATATATATATATATTTTATATATATTTTTAAATTATATATATTATATAAATATATATAAAATATATATATTTAATATATATATATATTAATAAAATATTATAATATATATAATATATATATATATATTTATTTTATATATATATATTTTATTTACATAATATAATATAATATATATATATATATATATTTTTTAATAAATATATATATATTTTATATATATATAAATATTTAGTTCTTATGATTTCGTTGTTTTTTACCTTTCTCCAGTGAGTCAGTATTTACTTCCTCTATAATAATTCCATCGAAATGTGCCGTGAATGTAGTGGGTTAAATAATTTGTCTTAAGAGCGTTCACTCTGGAGCAATTTTCCCCCGCGTGCAACTGTCAACACTGGAGAGGCTGTAACACTGGTCTTGTTAATTGTCAGTTCTCTGCTACTGCCCAGTGAACTAGGGCATTTTTTCCAATGAAAATTTTTTTTTGATCGTTTAATCTGTGTAGGCTTATCGGTTTTATAAACTTGATCAAGCTCTCCCAAAAAGAGCGCCAAAAAAAAACCTGCTTGCAGCGGATTCTTTCTTTCATTATTTTCAACAGAAAGCATTTTCCAGTGATTTACTTCCCCGAACTCTTGCGCATTCAGGCGAAAATGAGAGAGATGGGGAGTATTATTTCCCTTAACAATGAGGTGGTAAGAGCTGGTTCACGTGTAATATAACGCAGTTTTGACTTGGCTCTATCGCCTTACGTGTCAAATTCTCTGGCAATCAACATCTTCCCCGTCTAACACTTCTGCACCACCATGACAGTTTGTATCTTAGGTGTATTCTCACTCTGCTGCCAACCATTGTAGGTATATTACGACCCCTTTTTTTTTATTAATGTCCTAACGTAGCCCAGCAAAAACCCAGCCCCTGGGTCGTTTTCGGGGGTTATCGCCCCCCCAGCCCGATACACTCTAGGGTTTCCGGTAGCTGGCATTATCGATCGGCTGCTGGGGGGTCGCGCCAGTCCCCCGTTGCACAACCCCCCTGATCGGAAAATAGAGGAACTAAAAATTACCTCCCGAAGTTGTCAGGGGTTTTTGACAAATTTCTCTTACTGCGTGGGATGTTTAAGAGTTTTTGGGGCCCCCTTTTATTCATTTAAAATTTTCCACACTGTGCTATTACCGTTTACTTTTCCCCGGAATAATTGTTTCCCCAGGGGTTTTTAACCCAAACCCGAAATTTTGGGCCCCGTAAGAAAATTAACTTAGGTAATGAGAAGACAGAATGCTCCGTCGAACTCAGACTAGTGTTACTATGGTAGCCCTGGGCGTAAAACCCCTGGTTATGTCCTGGGCTGACATGGGACAGCCCAGGGCAAACCCGGGCATGTATGCCCAGGACGTAAACACGGGGCATGACCTAGGGTAGCACCGAAAATATGCCGTGGAAAATTTCACTTGTACATATTTCCCCGAACGTTAACCCCTGACGAACGCCGGGTTTCTTGTTCTTAGGGCTAGTGCTTTACCTAGCAAAAATACATGAATTGCAGCCCCAATTAAAGCATTTTGTGGGCAAATTATTCATTAATTGTTTCTTTTTCTCTGCCTCTTTCTCCCCGCCCTTTTTTTTTGTCTACGATCTTGCTTTTCTCTCTTCCCCAAATTTTTTCTCTTTTCCCCCCCGGCCTCTTCTTATCCCTTTGCGCCCCCTCTCTTTCCTTCGCGGGGTCTCTTTCTCATCCGGCTGCCTCCTCTCCCCATTCCTCGCTCTCTCCTCTCTTTTTCTCTCTCTTCTCCTCTCTCCTCCTCTCTCTCTTCTTTTCTCTCTCTCTCTCTCTTTTCCTCTCTCTCTCTCTCTCTCTCTCTCCCTCTTCGGGGACTTTCTCCATTTCCCCCATCCGGCTTCTTAATGCCTCTCTTTTTTACCCCGTCCCTCTCCCCCCCCCCCCCACACACACTATGATAAATGCACAAAAAGAAAAGATCACCAGAAATTATGCACAGTGATGATGCGTGAATACCTGCCAGAGGGGACACACTTGTTCATCCCCCCCCATGACTAAGTTAAGAGACTGGTTTGCCCTTACGCTCGCGCATCTCTGACCTACTTGCACGTAAACAAGCACGGGGCCGCGCAATTTTGGGGGGGGGCGCACAATAACACAAATGCACGCAAGAGAATTTTCTGCAAACAGTTTTCCACGCTGCCCCAACCCCCAAAAACCAAACCCCACACACAAACACACACACCACACACCACCACACACACAACACACACCCCAACCCCCCCACCTCACACACACAACACACACACACAGGGACACTCGTGTACCACTAAACCCAAAATCTCAACACTTCCCCTTTAAATGGGCAACTACAGAAATTGGAAGAAGGAAATGCAGTCCCCCTCTTCAAGAAGGGGACAGAAATGAAGCACTATTATAGACCAGGTCCTGAGGTATGTATGCAAAATTTGGAAAGATTATCAGGAGGGATGGTGGGCACCTGGAGGGAACAAAATTATAAAAGACAGCCGCACGGGTTCATGGGAAGGGGGAATCCTGTGTCACAAAAATACAAGTTAATGCAAGGGAAATGAAGAAGAAAAGAGAGGGGGAGTGGATTGATTGCATTTCTTGGACTGCAAGAAGGCCTTCGAACAGTTCCTCACAAAGATTAGTACAGAAGTAGAAGAACAGTCACGTATAAAAGGAAAGGGGATGCAATGGATCAGAATACCTAACAGCGGTCATGGGGCCCTGATGAGGTATCACAGTGGGCGCCGTGACGAGCGGGGGTCCCACAGGGGTCATCCTGGGGCCAATGTATTTTTGGTATATGTGAACGCTTGACGAAAGGGTAGACTAGAAGTGTCATGTTTGCAATGAAATAAGTTAAAAAGGAGAATTTAATCAGACGGGCCAGACAGGTCTACAAAAAACCCGGCGGGCTGGTGTGGGGTCCAAAAATGGATCCCAGAATTTAACCCCGCCAATGCAAGTCATAAGATCGGAAGGGCAAAAAAAGACCGCGACAGGTATGGTAGGGGCCAAAGGCTGCAAAAACCTCACTAAGGGGGGAAAGACCTAGGGTGGTATAATACCGGTACATCGCCAAAAGCACCATTAAACCCGATAAAGCTGCGGGTATGGGGGCCTGGCAAACCCGAGAATAGCGTTCCGGTACCCCATAAGGGAAACGTTCAAGACATTAAGTGTACGTTTGGCCCATACTAGAGTACGCAGCACCCGTTTGGAAACCCCCGCTGGCAAAAACGTCAAAAAAAGAGAAAATGCAAAGGTTTTCAAAAGGTAGTTCCCGGGGTAAGGGGGAAAGTCCTATGAGAAAAGGTTAAGGGGAAATCGGTCTGAAAACACTGGGGACAGGGGGAGTCAGGGGAGACATGGATAACGACATACAAAAAAACTGCGTGGAATAGGGAAAGGGGACGGGGCAGGATTTCCGAGAGGGAAAAAGAACCCAAAGGGGGCCAATTGGGAAATGAAAATCAGAGAGTCAAAGGGGATGTTAGGGAAATTTTCTTCAGCATGGTAGTTGGAAGTGGGAAAAGTTTGGCAAGCGCGTAGGGAGGGAGGAACTATACATAGTTTTAAGAGAGGTATGATAAAGTCATGGGCGGGGGGAGAGGGGCCCAGAAGCGGCGGTGAAAAGGCGGGGGCCCGGAGCTGAGTCTCGACCCTGCAAAACAAAATTTTTGGGAGTACACATCCTCACACACACACCACACACACACCCACACCCAACCACACACACACACACACACACCACACCCACCACACAAACCAACACACACACAACACCACACACACCCCACACCACGCACACACATGACACACACAGCAACACACCACCAAAACAACACACACACAACACAAAAACACCACCACACACCCACCACACACACACACAACCACAACAACAAAAACACGCACACCACCACACACAACACACCACCACCACCAACAACACCACAACCCAACACCAAAAACCCACCGAACACTCAACTAACAACAGACATACACACACCAGGGTGACAAGCAAAAGGTGGAGCCGAGGCTGGAATCAACTCTCGCAACCCCAAGTAGCTGGTACACAAATATTCGGTCAAGGGTTTTTACGAAGAAAAAAAAATATTGTACCTGGGCGTAAATTCATTAAACACAGAAAAAAACCACAAACAAAAAAAAAAATAAAGGAAAAGCGGGATAGTTTCAAGTACCACAAAATTACAATAATTAGAGTCAACAGGCAACAAGATTTTAAGATGAGAGAGAAAAGTGATTTTTTTCCCTACATTTGGCTTTTCCTTCATACAAGACAGGTCAGTTGAGTGTACTCAACCAGCCCAAGAGAAAACTGACCACAGCCAGGTGGGAAATCAAACATCGATTCGCCGGGTTAATTTTCTAAAGGTTTTGATGTATATAAAGGCAGTGAATCAAAGTAGCGGGGGCCCCTTTGCAGTTACCCCGGTTTTACTTTAACCCAGAGTAGAAAGAAAGCGAACTATCGGCAGAGCGAAGTTTTAGGGGACAAGACCCATACTGATTTTAAAGTATGGTGAAACGAAACCAAAGTCAAAATTTGAGGAATTAGCAGGGGCCAGCTGACAGGTGAAGTCAGAGCTGAATTTTCTGTCATCAAAAAAGGGGTCCCTAATTTAAAGAAAACAAATACTTACACACACAAAGGTGGAAAAAAACCAAGCATATCGTACCCCCTGAATCAGCATAGTCTGATTAAATCTGGGGATTTTATTAATTTTCAAAAATCTTACAAAAGTAATCACGACAAATAAAAAAACATGTCAGAACAGTCTTGAAGTTTCGCCACTGTTTAATCTTAATCAGATCCCCCATGTCAGAAACTAGCAAAAGTACAAACTAGTGACACTACTTGGGAAAATAAGAAAGAGGAGAGATTAAAAGGGGAAAAAATATGACAAAGGATAAAGACGTGCATAAGCTGACGGACAGAGACAGGCTGTTTGAGGGTACAGGGGTGTAGGAAGATCGGTTGGTGGTAAAGGAAGGGTACAGGCTGGTGGTAAGAAGCTACGGCTGGGGTTTTAAGAAAGCAGGTGGGGAAGAAGATACAGGGGGAGTAAGAAGGTACGGGTGGTGGAAGGACAGGGTGGGGTAAGAAGATGCGGCTGGTGAAGAGATACAGGCTGGTGTAAAAAGATACGGGGTGGTGTGGAAAGGGACGGGTGTGTAAAAAGGTCCGGCTGGTGTAAAAAGATACGGTTGGGTAAGGGAAAGGTAAGGTAGGTAAAAGGTCAGGCGGTGTAGAAGGTAAGAAGGGGGTAGAAGGGCAGGCTGGGGTTGAGGACGGTGGTTAAAAAATACGGGGGTGGGAAGAAAATACAGGGGCGTGTAGGAAGGGCCCGGTAGTGTAAGAAGGCAGGGGTGTAGAGATACAGGCTGGTGTAAAAAAGGGACGGCTAATGTAAGGGTACGGGGGGTGTAAGGGACAGATTGGTGCAAGAAGGGACAGGCCGGGTAAAAGGTACGATTTTGTAAGAAGGTCGGGTGGGGTACGAACGTACAGACTGGTGTAAGAAAGGACAGGCTGGGTAAAAAGGTACAGGGTGGTGTAAGAGGTAAAGACTGGTGAAAGGGGTGAGATGGTGTAAAAAGGTACAGGCTTTTGGTAAGAAGGACAGACTGGGGGAAGAAAGGGACAGGCTGGTGTAATGGTAAAGG
>NC_069431.1:37137799-37169234 GCF_026875155.1 Cherax quadricarinatus
TAAATTTACTATTGCCAAAAAAACCCATAAACACCCATTTAACCCACCTCTCCTCGATGTGAGTGCAATAATATACCCAACCAAAATATGTAATGCAAGGCATTCCATGTATGACTATGTATCCAAGGTACTGATCGCCAATATCAAATGATAAACGGATCACCTATCACAAAGCTAACAGAGGGAAAATTCTTAGGAATCCACCTTGATAATAGACTCAAATTTCATACAATCATACAACAAATTTCTAAGAAAATTTCCAAGACTGTAGGCATACTATCGAAGATACGGTACTATGCTCCACAGTCAGCCCTCCTGGCCCTATATCACTCTCTTATTTACCCCTATCTCACCTATGGAATTTGTGCATGGGGCTCAACAACAAGTAACCATCTCAGACCACTAATTACCCAACAAAAGGTGCAGTTAGAATGATAACAAATTCTCACTACGCAGCACACTCCACCAATATTCAATACACTCAACCTACTCACCATACAAAACATCCATACTTATTACTGCACCTATTACTACATAGAACACTCAACTCTGATATTAACCCTCCCCTCAAACATCTCCTTCCCAAAACCTCAACAGAAACACATGCCCATAACACAAGGCACAGATCACTCTTTGATATTCCTCGTGTCCATCTCACGCTATGCAAAAACTAAATGCACATAAAGGCCCAAAAAATCTGGAATTCATTACCTGTTAATAAAAAGAAACACTACCTGTTTATAAATTCAAGTCTCTTCTCAAGATCACTTACTCACCCAAAACCAAAAAAATTACTGAATAACTGAACTTATAAATTGTATATCTTAAATGTTTCTCACAATTATATCACATAAATGTTAAACCCTAAAACCCATCTAACTTTATTATTTTTTAAATTCACTACCTAACAGAATACTCCATTCTACTGAATTTACAACAATGCATGCAACCATATGACCTGTCTTTGTAATACTCACTTGTGCTTTATAGTAATCAGTTTACATTAATGTTTTTCACTGATTTCATCATTGCTTAGTTAATCTTAAGTTAATTTTAAGCCAGCCCGTTATGCTATGCATAGTATAAGTGGCTTTGGCATGTGCTCTTATCTGTATTTTTTTTTGTACCTCTGTAAGTGTGCTCAAATTATAAATAAATAAATAAATAAATAAATCTCTGCAGGAACATAACCATTTCCTAAATATATGCTCTCACTATCTCACCCTCACACCACCTTCCACACTGCTAGCCTAACCTTACACCCCCCCCCCTCACAATAAAAGAGACCCTACCCTTTGGGCCCCCCCCCTTTTCCCCTTTTTAGAACTGTGCTACAGAAAAATTTTACGAAACCTATCAAAAAACTTGATTCCCATTTCCCCCCATATTAACCTATTCCAAAACCCTTGTCCTATAAAACCCGCTGCTAACGCTTTTACCCCCTAAACTGCCCTGAAATCTGCCCCCATCCCCCAAGAAACTGCAAAAAAACTCCCATAACATACATCAAACCCCTTGCCCACTTCGCTTGTTTCCCCCCACTAACATCCCATGAAAAAACAAATCTAAGAAAAGACCAACTCCCCCCCCCCCCCCAACCCAGCCTAAAAACCCCCGCCATCCAGACCCCTCACCATTCCAAAAAATAACAAAAATAACCACATGATTGCCGCCCCTCCTCCTCCCCCACAAAATTAAACATGTTGCCTCTCAAACCAACCCCATCTTATGCAACATATACTTAGATGCCCCCACACCCATTAGAAAAGGGGACCCCCAAATCCCAAACCCCCTTGCTGGTACCAACGCCCCCAAACTCCCTCCATATAACCCCCATTTTATACATGGGGTAAAAACTGGGGCCCCCCCTGCAAACACCCCACCCCCCCCGCTAAAAACCCCACTGGCGTTTACCTAAAACCTTTTTTCCCTGCCCCACGGGCCCAACAGGAATCTTATTACATCTTCCCCTTTTCCCTAAAAATCCCTACCACCCCACCAGTTTCTAGCATCCCCCATCACCCATCCCCCCCAAAACACCCCTCCCCCCCCCCACCCTTAGATACCTCTGCTTAAAAAATATAATCCAAATTACCCTGGCCCCAAAGGGCCAAAAAACCTACCCCCCCCCCTTTTTTTTTCCACCTCCTCATGACCACATCTTTGGAAAACCAGGCCCCCCAAACCCCCCACAAAAAACCTAAACCCCCTCCCTGAAATTTCCTGTAAATTCCTGCACCCCCAAAAGGGGAACACCCCCCGCTCACCCCAAACCTTACTATAAAACCCACCGATTTTAATTACCCACGCCCTCTGCGAAAACGCCACTTCCCCACCGGGCCCCCAAAAACCTTTTAACTTGCCTTTTTAACCCTACTCTTAAACTGCCCCCTGAGTTAATCCCCTAATTCCTAAATTTTGCTTCAATACCATATCCCACACACCCAAAATTCTGTCCAAAACCGTCCATCCCATTTCCTCCCCCAATCCCCCCCCAAACCCATTTTCCCCTCCCTGTCCAATAACCTTAATTTTTGCAAAATTTAAACACCAGCCCTGAAACATTCCCCAAAACCCTCCTAATGACCTCTCCCCCCCTTTCCCGTAAAGCCCCCCCATTTCGTAAAAAAACCCACGTTGTATCATCCCCCAAAACCCTTCTTTTGGCCCCCCCATACTTCCCCCCCACCTCCCCAAAATTTCGTCGTCCCCCCACCCCTAAAAAAAGGATTTGCACGGAAGGGCAAAGAGAAACCCTTGACAGCGGGCAACCCCCCTTTAAAATCCCTGTTCCATCATCACCCCCCCCCCCACTTACCATTAACCTGCACCCTCATGACACCCCCCCTCATACAGAATGCGCACCCCCCCACCCACGACCCCCCCCTCCAAAACCCAATTTCCCCAAAACGGGCCCCAAAACAAAAAGTCCCTCTTCCACAGAAAAATTTTCCTGGGGCCCAAATCCAATCCAAGGAGGGGCCCCCTCCCTAAACCTTTTCTCTAAAAAATCCCTTATCAAAACTTTTCCCATTTTCATATCCTCCCCGGAATCCACACCCCCCATGACGCTATTTTCCCAATTACCTTTTTTAAAACCTGTTCCCCAATCCCTTTCGAAAATTTTTTGAAATCCGTACACTTTTAACGACAAGGGACATAACCCCCCAAACCCTTCTCCTCTCCCCCCTTTTTTTTTGGCACCAAGAAAAACGACCCCCATTTTCCTCTGTTTTTGGGGCCATTCTGCCCCTTTTCAACATATAATTCAAAAACCGCCACTGGGCCCACTCCCCAGTACCTCCCAATTTTGCTTTGTAAAAATCATTAGATAACCCATCTTTTCCCCGGGTTCCCCTTCCCCCTGACTCAACCCTTCACCATTTCCCCCCCACCTCCCCCCCCGAAAATCCCCTCCCTCCAACTCCCGATCCCCCTGCCCCATACCCTGCGGAACCCAAATCCCTCTAAATTTTTTCCAAACCCCAACCCACCCCCCCTTTTTCCCCTTCTCTTCCCTTTCTCCGTAAAAAATAATCACATACCTCGATAGAATCGGGGTCATTTAGGCCCTGTCCCCTCAATAACCCTCCCCACCCTCCACAACAAAATGCCCACGGTATTCCTCAACTGTCTGTTTCCTTTAATTTTCCCGAGAACATTTCCCGGGGGGCTTTTCCCCCTTTTAGTACCTTTCCTTTCCAAACTTGCCCTGAACCCCGATTTCATCAAAACTTCATTATCATCTCTACTAAACGACTCCTAAGTTCCCCCCTATCCCTTCCCCTCCCTCCCCCACCCCCCCCCCCCCCCGCATAACAAACATTCAAAATGACCCTCTAAATAAATTTTGCCAAACCAAACCCCCCAGCGGGCCCTTCCCCCGCCCCTCTTTTCCCAAAAAAATTCCCAAAAATTTTTTTACCTTTTCCGGGAAATTCCCCCCCAATCTAGCAAATCCACCTCCTCATCCCTAGCCTCCCAAAAAAACCTTTCCACCATGACTGAAAAGACCGACCTTGAACCTCCTCCCGGGAAAAACCCCACATTTTTTTTTCCAATAGCCTGATATAAAATTTTCGGGAAAAAACCATCCACCCCAAGGTCAGCCAACACTGCCTGTGGTCTGAAAACCCACTCCCACTGTTTTTAACTCTCTCCACCCTATCCCCTGCCCACATTTTAAAACTATCCAAAACCTTTCCCCATAACCCCCTGTACATAGGGGATCCCAACCTGATACCCCCCCCTGCCAACCACATCTACCACCCTGAAATCGGGGACAAAAACATCCCCTTTAAAACCCCCCAAAAAACCCCCCCCCCCCTAGGTACTACGCCCACATGCCCCCAAACACCAAATTTCCCAAACACCTCCAAATTTTTCGCTAAGGCAGGTAAACCCCGAGATAATATAACAAAACCCTCACGAACAAAAATCTGATTTTACCTTACATTACCAATTTGCAGGCATATAAACTCCCACAAAAACCTAAACCCCACTTTCTCCCCCTCCCCCCCCACCCCTCCACCCGAACAACCTCCCCCCAAACCCCCCCCTCCCCCCCCCATGACTCGCAATGGACTGGTCTCCTTTTCTAAAACAGCCACTCCGCCCTTTAAAAACGTTGCCATGCTTTCAAACAACCCTTTTATCCTCTCAATCTCAACTCAAATACCTGACTTAAAAGTTATTTTCCCGTAGGGAAAAAAACATCAACGTGGGACCTTTTTAGGAACCACTTCCCCAACCCAAAACCCTTTTAACCCAGTTTTTAGGCCATTAGCCTTTATCGGGTTTCAAAACCTGAAAAGTCAAGGGAGGGGGCTTACCTTTTGTGCCGCTGTGGCTTACTCACACTCCCCCTTTAAGCTTTCCACACTTTTCCCTTTTTACCTTTTTAATAGGACCCTCCCACCCCCCCCTTTTCTTTTCCCCCGATTTTCCCGTAATTCCCCCCCCGTAGGGGGTTTTCGGGCCCCTCTGGCCCATGCCCTTTTTGCCGGTCTTTTTCCCCGGTTAAAACACAAACAAAATTTATTTTAAACCCCCCTGGGCCCCTTCCCTTTAAAAAGCTGCCTACCAAAGCCAACCTCTTCCCAGGTAAAATCCTCCCTGTTACCTCCCCCCCCACTAAAATAAATCCTTTTTCCAGATTCCCCCTCCTTTTCTTTTTAAATTCTCACTCACCCCTTTTCAATTGCTTCTTTTTTCACTGGTCCCCCCATCCATGTCCCCCTCCTACCAAAGGGCCCCCTCCAAAAATTTTCCCGAGGCACTGAAATCCCAAAGGGCACCTCCTGTTCGACTCCAAACCCCTTTTCCCCACCCCCCCCCCAGGGGTTTGGAAATAGGGAAACCCCCCCTCCACCGGGGGCGTGACCACATCCCCATCTTTCACCCTCCCTTTTTCCACCTCCTCACTCCTAGAGGATCCCCCGTCTTCGCCGCCCCCACCACACTCGTTTTCTGGACGTCCTCCACCGGGGCTGACACCCCCGGGGCAACTCTACGTGCACATTGCGCCGCTATATGATCATAAGAGCCGCAAAGACGACACGTTCTCCTTTGCCCCACATACGACACATATACCTGATTTCTGGTGCCTGTCAACATGACATACGAAGGTATAGGCGTCTTTAGGGTCATCTTGATGTTGTATGACCCTTCCGGGAGGCCCTCATATGGTCCATCCCGCCATACCCCACCTCTGGCTTCATGAATGACTCCATACTTGCTAAAAACTTCCATTATTCCAAACTTAGTTGCCTCAAAGGGTACATTCCTCACTCGTACCCACGTATAGTAAGTAGACACGTCATGCAAGCACACATCCATCGTCGAGTTGAGGCACATTCGGCGTTCCTGGTACTCCTCCACCACACTGCTGTAGTAGCTAGTCCTCAGGAACTTCACAAATACTCGTTTCATCCCATTAAGGGCCACACCATACAGTTCCTCGTTAGGGATACCATATAAATCCCTAATAATTGCAGGAAGAACGACGTTCATCGTAGCAGGGCTCAGAGAACCCCTCAACAGCTCAATGCAGACTGTGTTAATCCTCCTGCCGGTGTACTCCGCCATGTCTGAACAGTGAAAACTGCGCAGAAACCAGGATTAGTGGGAGCTACTGCGCAGTGCGTCCGCACGGCCCAACAGCGATGCGGACAATGTCTCACTCAGAAGTGTTCAAGAAATGGCTAAGTATTTTATCCACAGTGGTATATTACAGACCATTCTGGAGAAATACCCTGACTTTGCTAGCTGTAAATAAAGCATTACCACATATGTGCATGTGTGTGTGTGTGTGTGTGTGTGTGTGTGTGTGTGTGTGTGTGTGTGTGTGTGTTTGTGTGTATGTGTATGAGTGTGTGAGTGTGTGTGTGTGTGGTGTGTGTGTGTGTGTGTGGTGTGTGTGTGTGTGAGTATGAGTGTGTGTGTGTGTATGAGTGTGTGTGTGTGTGTATGAGTGTGTGTGCGTGTGTGTGTATGAGTGTGTGTGTGTGTGTGTGTGTGTGTGTGTGTGTGTGTGTGTGTGTGTGTGTGTATGAGTGTGTGTGCGTGTGTGTGTATGAATTTGTATGTGTTGTGTGTGTGTGTGTGTGTGTGTTGTGAGAGAGAGAGAGAGACTCAGCAATCAACATTTGCACCAATAACTCACTACAGTTGTGACCGGGTTTGGAAGTGTGAATTGCTCATTACTCTAAAATTTGTTCATGATTGCAGCCATGTATAAACGTAAGTAACCATTCTTACAGTATTCATTACCTTTGTAACTTGTGAGTTCATTACCTTTGTAACTTGTGAGTTCATTACCTTGTACCTAGTTCAGCCATCAAAACTTTGGAGCCCGGTCCCTGGACCCATTGTGTACCTCTGTAATCTGTAAATACCTTTGTAACTTGTCATGATTGTGACTAGACCTACCTGGAGTTCATTACCTTTGTAAATTGTGAGTTCATTACCTTTGTAAATTGTGAATTCATTACCTCTGTAACTTGCTCAGCTATCAAAACTTTGAGGCCCAGTCCCTGGACCAATTATGTACCTCTGTAATCTTTTGACTACCGCCCACAGGATGGGTATGGGGTGCATAATAAACATATTAAACTAACTAAACTAAGCCTTGGTAAAGTACAGAGGATACTCTATTTGACAGGTATCCTTTTATCCAGCAGAGTAAGCTACCACCAATATTCATTTTGGCTAGTTCATGTAGTATAACGGTTCTGTTCACAATATCAAATGCAGATTTTAGATCAAGAAAAGTGGTAAAACTAGTAGAGGTGTGTGCAGTGAGAAAGGTGGAAATACAGTTCTGCACACTTTTACCTTTCATGAACCCATAGAGGTAGGGGGAAAGTTGATGTCTGATTCTGTAGTACAATCTGTTAAGCATCATTCTTTCAAAAGTTTTACAAAGACAACTAGTTAAGGAGATCGGCTTAAATGTATCAGGCTGTTGGGGCTTAGGGATAGGCACAATGAGACTATTGGTCCAGGAAGTAGGAAGAACGCCCTCAATGTAACTGAGATTATACAGTGCCAACAAAGGGTTATCAGACACGTGCCTTAGAGTTCTGAGAATATCATAGGTTATACCATCCTCTCCAGGAGCAGTTGATCGACCTTTGGTTAATGCATTATCTAATTCATTCTCGGTAAAGAGGCAATCACTCTCATCAATATTTTGGCTCATAAAATTAATCAGTTTCAACATTTCTTCAAAAGTACTCTCTAAATTTTTTCTAATATGAGATGGAAGGTTTTCATGCCTGGATGTTTTGGACCAGTCATTTATGAGGTCATTTGCTTTTTCAAGAGGAAAGGGATGAGCAACATTGCCAGTCTTTTTCCTGGTTATTTTATTTATACCTTTCCAAGCCAAACTCAAAGGGGTGGACCTATTTAATCCACTAACAAACTGTTCCCATTCCTGTTGCCTAAGTTCTTCCTTTCTATTCCTTGCATTTGTTAGTGCAGCTTGGAACGTTCTGAGCAGGTCTGGGGTTCTACATTCACGGTATGCTTTACCAATCCTCCTAGCTGCATGTGTTAGATTGCGCAGCTGTGGATCATTATAGTATTTACATTGGTTTTTATTGTTATTTATAGTGGAGGGTCTTTGTTTCCTATTCCTGCCCACATTGCAGAGTCACTTGTTTGCACAGAACTGCTAAATGCCTCAAATGATGTAGTGGAAGTTTTAGCAGTAAAGGTCGAGAACCAAAACCTAGTCATTGTGATAGTCTACAAGCCTCCGGATGCAACATCCCAGCAATTCCAGGAACAGCTGTTAAAAATTGACCACTGTCTGGAAAACCTTCCAGCTCCTGCACCCAACATCTTGCTCCTGGAGATTTCAACTTAAGGCACCTAAAATGGAGGAATATAGCAAATAATATTGTTGCAGTAATAACACCAGGAGCAGCTCTGATGAAAACTCACACTCACGCGAGCTTTTAAATCTCTGCACAAAATTCAATTTAAACCAGCAAATAATAGAGCCTACTAGACTGGAGAATACACTATGACCTCATCTTCACTAACAATGATGATCTGATAGAAATATCACCATATCAAAAACAATATACTCAGATCACAACATAATTGAGGTTCAGTCATGTATGCGCGGAGCCCCAGACCGACATAATGAGATTAGTCACGAGGGAGCATTCACCAAATTCAACTTCAATAACAAAAACATAAAGTGGGACCAAGTAAACCAAGTCCTAACCGATATAAGCTGGGAAGATATACTAAGCACACACAGACCCCAACTTATGCCTAAACAGATTAACTCGGTAGCACTCGATGTATGCACAAGGCTTATTCCTCTAAGAAAAAAGGAGGAGTAGTTGTAAAACAGAAAGAGACAGGCGCTCCCTTTACAGGGACGGAAAGAATAACAGAGCGGCTAAAAGAGGTCAATATATTGAAATGCGTAGGGGACACTGGTCAGAGAATAGCAAGCATCGAACTTAAGCTAAAGAAACCCTTTTAGGAGTCCAGGAATCGCGGGAAGAACTAAAAGCCATAAATGAAATCGAAAGAAACCAAAGTATTTCTTCTCCTATGCCAAAATAAAAAATCGAGAACAACGTCCATATTGGGCCCCTACTTAAACAAGATGGGTCCTACACGATGGACAACAAGGAAATGAGTGAGCTACCCCAAGTCCCAATATGACTCAGTTTTTTAGCAAGCCGCTAACCAGACTGAGAGTCGAAGATCAAAATGAATTTTTTATGAGAGAGCCACAAAATTGATTAACACAAGCCTATCCGATGTTATCCTGACGCCAAATGACTTCGAACGGCGATAAAATGACATGCCCATGAAACTCTGCCCCAGGGCCAGACTCATGGAACTCTGTGTTCATCAAGAACTGAAAGAAGCCCCTATCACGACCCTTTTCCTTCCTATGGAGAGGAGCATGGACACGGGGGTCGTCCCAAGTTACTAAAAACAACAGACATAGCCCCACTCCACAAAGGGGGGCAGTAAAGCAACAGCAAAGAACTACAGACCAATAGCACTAACATCCATATCATAAAATCTTTGAAAGGGTCCTAAGAAGCAAGATCACCACGCATCTAGAAACCCATCAGTTACACAACCCAGGGCAACATGGGTTTTAGAACAGGCGCTCCTGTCTGTCTCAACTATTGGACCACTACGACAAGGTCCTAAATGCACTAGAAGACAAAAAGAATGCAGATGTAATATATACAGACTTTGCAAAAGCCTTTGACAAGTGTGACCATGGCGTAATAGCGCACAAAATGCGTGCTAAAGGAATAACAGGGAAAGTCGGTCGATGGATCTTAATTTCCTCACTAACAGAACACAGAGAGTGTCGTCAACAGAGTAAAGTCCGAGGCAGCTACGGTGAAAAGCTCTGTTCCACAAGGCACAGTAACTCACTCCCATCTTGTCTCATCCTTATATCCGACATAGACAAGGATGTCAGCCAACACCGTGTCTTCCTTTGCAGATGACACCCGAATCTGCATGACAGTGTCTTCCATTGCAGACACTGCCAAAGCTCCCGGCAGACATCAACCAAACTTTTCAGTGGGCTGCAGGAAACAATATGAAGTTCACGATGAGAAAAATTTTAATTACTCAGATATGGTAAACAGAGGAAATTAAATCTTCACCAGAGTACAAAACAAATTCTGGCCACAAAATAGAGCGAAACACCAACGTCAAAGACCTGGGAGTGATCATGACGGGGATCTCACCTTCAAGGACCATAACACTGTATCAATCGCATCTGCTAGAAAAATGACAGGATGATAATGAGAACCTTCAAATAGGGGGGCCAAAACCCATGATGACACTCTTCAGGTCACTTGTTCTAAACTAGGCTGGAATATTGCTGCACACTAACAGCAAACCCTTTCAAAGGGAGGTGAAATTGCCGACCTAGAAAATGTACAGAGAACTTTCCACGGCGCGCATAACGGAGATAAAACAAACCCCAATTATTGGGAGCGCTTGAGGTTCCTAAACTGTATTCCCTGGAACGCAGGAGGGAGAGATACATGATTATATACACCTGGAAAATCCTAGAGGGACTAGTACCGAACTTGCACACGAAAATCACCCACTACGAAAGCAAAAGACTTGGCAGACGATGCACCATCCCCCCAATGAAAAGCAGGGGTGTCACTAGCACGTTAAGAGACCATACAATAAGTGTCAGGGCCCGAGACTGTTCAACTGCCTCCCAGCACACATAAGGGGGATTACCAACAGACCCCTGGCAGTCTTCAAGCTGGCACTGGACAAGCACCTAAAGTCAGTTCCGGATCAGCCGGGCTGTGGCTCGTATGTTGGTTTGCGTGCAGCCAGCAGCAACAGCCTGGTTGATCAGGCTCTGATCCACCAGGAGGCCTGGTCTCAGACCGGGCCGCGGGGGCGTTGACCCCCGGAACTCTCTCCAGGTAAACTCCAGGTAAACTTGATCTGTGAGAACACTCTCAATAGTGGTAATTAAATCATCATTAAATTTTTGTGTGCCAATGGGCTCGTAATTCTTATACCATTGATCCAAGTGGTTAATAAAGTTGTCTCTGTGTTCTGGTTTGAGAATAAGTTTCCTCCTTCTGTATTTAGCTCCTTGATTGCTGGAGATGTGATCAAGATTGACAGTTGTTAGTCTTGGGAAGTGATCAGATAGAAGATCATCAACTATGACAGAGTCATGCATCGTATATGATGTATTAAATCCAAGACACAGATCTAGTATGCCACCATATATGTGAGTAGGCTCAGTAGTGCCCACAATTCGAACATTATCATGCTCATTTAGCAATCTCACTAGTTTAGTTCCATTGGTGTTTGTTATAGACCCACCAATATTCTTATGTCTGGCATTAAAATCTCCAAGAATGATGGTAGGTTCACTATTGATGCGATCTGGTAAAGCATCAGGTCGAAGCTGGTTCGCTGGGGCATAGAGATTAAAAATATTTATGGAAAAATCGCCTGCATATACTTTGACACCATGATACTGCATGTTAACTCGACTCTGCAAGGAAAGGAGTGAATGTGGCAAGTTCTTTCTGACATACATCACACAACAGTTGGTTGACCTTAGGTTATAAGCTGCATATCTAGGCAAGTTTGGTGGAGGTGCTCCATCTTTCAATCTACATTCCTGCAAACAGATGACATCAATATTCTTGGTTGCACTATATGATGTAAGTCAGGCAACCGCTTCCTGATGGAAGCAATGTTCCATGAAAAGATTTGTAATGTATCCATTGTTTTTGAGTTATTACAATCTCTTGCCATAAAAATGGTAAAACTTTTTAGTTTTTACTAAAAGTTTGCGATATTTAAAAGAGCAATAGATTTTTTGTACGTTTTAAATTTCAGGCCCTTTTATTTTAAGATTTTCCGGCATATTGGCACCAGGGGAAAAGGGAAAAGTTTTTAAAAAGGAAAGATTTATGGGCTTCTTTCCCCAAAAAATTGCGGGAAGCTAAAAGGAGATTCTGCACTTTTGACATCATCACCATGTCAAGAGCATCATCCAAATTTAAAATTTTATTTATTAAACTTGCCCGGGATCTGTTCAAAAAGCTCAATTTTTTTCGGGAAAATTTGTTATAATATGGGGGAAGGTCGGGCGAACCCAATCCCTTCCGGGGGGATGGAAATTTCTGGGTTAGGGCTTTTTTAACCCCTATCCCCTTTAACAGGTACCATGGTTACATTAGTGTTCTCTGTTTAAATCATTCTTTGCAGGTATTTTCCTTTGTGCATCTGACCATCCTCCATTTCCAGGGGGGTTTTACCTGGTGGGGCCCCGTCTGCCCTGTTGGGTTGTTTTTTTTTTTTTGGGGAGAAACCCAAAACCACCCCATATTAGGGTACCATGGTATCGTAGTGGCAAAACCAGTGTTCCAATGGGCCCTAGCGGATGGCTGCTCCTCCACCTGGGTGTGTGAGGGCATTCGGGGTATCACCGAACCCTTTTTGCAGGGGGATGGGGTTCTTGCACACTTTGAAAGGGTTTTCAGTCTCAGATCTGGCTTTTGGTAACTGGAGGGCCCCATCCTAGTTACCATTAAAGGACTGTTATCGGGTTACATGGGAAGGTTGTTTGGGTTCTGATTTGGCAGTCCTTTTGGGAAAAACGAAAACCCCAATTTTTTTTTCTTTTTAATACACTTAAAATTTTTTGGCTGTCAGGCCTACTTTTCATTCTCTTTTTGGAAAATTTTTTCCCCCAAGAAACATTTACCACACCAAGAATGTAGTTTTTCCAATTTTCTGCAACAGGGGCCATAGGGCTGGTTTGTAACACCTATTTGGGGGGTTAGGTACCTTCGTTTTTGGAAACCCGAAACCTTTTGCACCCAGAAAACCCGGGGGGAGGGGCACAGGACCCCCCAACGGGCTTTAAAATTGGGGGTTTTTTCCTTTTAAGTCTTTAAAGGCTTGTTGTTTATGCTCATTTTGGATCAATGGGAGGGAGCCCATGCAGAGAGGGTAAAAAAAGTTTATATACTGCCCCCTTTTTTTAAAGGGGTGAGTGTCTGATGGAGGTGGAAAAGAAAGCTTAAAAAACCCCATAAGGGGGACTAAGAAATTCATTATCGTTCTGCATTCTTTTCCACAAACCACAAAGTTTGTGGGGTTTTTTTTCCAAAATTTGGGCCCTTGTTTTTCCCGTTTGCTTTTTTTACAGCCCCTTTAACCCTGCACATTTAAAGGGGGCAGTGGGGTTTGTCAGGGAATTTCGTTTAACCCACATTTTTCCCTTTTGAAGAAAGACTTTTTGCCCCTCGGTGCCCCAAGGACTTTGTGCCCACATTGTGTAGGGATTTCAATTTGATCTACTACGTCGACGCTCTACCCCTTTCCCCCGCTTTTTCCTCTTTTTTTTTTTTTTAAAGGGTTCTGGAAGCTACCCATCATTTCCATCCCCTGCAAAAATTTAGTTTCCTCTATAAACGTTCCCCATTTTTTGCCATTTGGTAAAATTTTGGTTTGTAAGACCACAACAAAGAATTCCTCCTTTCTTTCCTTTGCTTATGCAAGACCCAAATATTCACTAAAAAGCCCGGGAATTCAAAATAGATCAAAAGACCCAAGTGCTCAAGTTCAATGAAACCCCCAACCCATACTAACCCAGACCACCCCCCCACCAAAAACGACAAACCCCCCACCAAAAACACACTCAAAAACCTCTTGTATGTGTGTTTTTAATATGGACATAAAATTTGATATAAGGGAAATGGACAGCGAGGTCTTAAACCTTATCAAAAATTAAAAAGTTTAAAAAGAAAGGGGAGAGAGAGGGGAGAGGAGAGAAAAAGTAGGAAAAAATAACCCATAAAATTAAATTTTCTGACATACATCACATTAAACATGAGGTTCAAAGGAAAACTTCCACTTGGGGATGGTTCAGGTTACTCCCAAACCTAATGTACCTAAACGGGAAAAAAATAAAAAGCGGGACACCCAAAATTGAATGAGAAGAAAAACCTCTTCCCCCCAAACCATAGATTTTAAACAGTATTTTTAAAAAAAAAAAAAAAAAAAAAAAAAAAAACTGGTAATGTTACAATGACAATGAATAAATCACTTTTGGGGGGAATTTGTTTGGGTTTTCCCACCCTGGGAAACCCTCACACGTTACTTTGTTATATATTTTTTGCAAGCATAGGTGCGCTTAGATAGAAAAACCCAAAGTACCTAAACAATCTCATTTTACACCCCTTTTTTTTAAAGTATGGACTGTTACCAAGACACCAAGTGTAAAAATTTATCACTTAGAATAAAATTTTTGGGTTGATGTAAAAAAAGGGTTTTGGAGTGGTACAACTGGTCGTAAAAAAACACACTCAACTTCTAAAAGTAACACACTGGGCCCCGGCTTTGGAGGGGGCCCAGCGTTTTAATGTGTTTTTTGTGTCGTGCGTGTCTCCCGTCATTAAAGGTGTATCAGAAGTTAAACATTTCAACCCCTTTTGATCAAAAAAGCCCTTAAAAAAAATTTTTAACAATGTTAACTAGAAGTATAATGTTTGCAAATTTTTAAATATTACTTTTTCCCAACTAGGCGTTTGCCCATAGTTTGAGATGGAAAGGGAAACCTTAGATGTTAACGGTGACTCTTGCTTAACACTTTTGAAAGGAAACCCAATTATTTCAAGAGGAAAAAAAAAATGGGGAAAAAAACATTATGCAGGGTAGCTTGTTCACAGAAAAAAAATTAAAAAAGCAAAAGTTACACACTCCACCACAGCCCAACACTGCAATTTAAAAATTTTAAATTTGGGAATTTAGTAGAAAATTTTCGCCCTAAAGGGAAAAAAAATGTATTAAAAAAACCAGCAATGAAAAGGACAAACAATTTAATTATGTAACGTTTTTAATAGTTCATTTTCACTGAGCAGAGCATTATTAAAAACTGATTTACAAATGAAAAGGAGTCATTTTCCTAAAAGTACACTCGGGCCCTTTTAAAGTCTTAAAACAGGTTTAAACAAATGAAAATTTAAACTGTTGGGGGAAAGCAGCACTTAACATTCCAGCACAAGTATGACAGATAAAATGCCCTTTTTAAACAACCCAATCACCCCAAGCTTCCTATTTTTTATAAGTAAACCCTCTGGCATGCCCCCTTTTTTAAAAATGTCACACGCAATGCTCGTCAAATTGTTTAAGGGCCACTACAGGAAAACGGGTTTCCCCAGCAGCCCCCCAAAAACATCACACTAAATCACATCCCACTCACACTCCCCAAAAACCTTCCCCCCCACACTCTTCAACACCACCACCACTCCTCTCTCTCTTTTCTCCCCCTATCCCATTTTTTCTCCCTCTTATCTTCCTTCTATCCCCCCACTCCTCCTACTCCCCCTCCCCCCCATTTTTTTTCCCCTTACACAGAAAAAATGCTGGCCCTGGGGAAGTTTAAAACTGCGGGCGGGCCTTATTTGTTTGGCTAGCTTTTAGTCCCTGCCCTAAAAGCTTGCGGGGACTGTGCTGGGCCAACCCCACGCCAACCCCCCGGGACACCTGCTTGCAGCAGGCAGGCAGCACACAGGAGACACTCCCAAGAGGGCGGAGTGCGGCACAGAGGACATGGGCACTCAAAGGGACCCATGTGGTCTGGCAAAAACCCCCCCTCTAGACCACAACAAAAAGGGGGAACGGGGAGTTCCAAACGAGGAAGGAGAAGGGGCAAGGAAAGGGGTAATTTAAACCCCGCTAGACACAGGGTTAAAGGGGGTAGTGGCCTGCAGGTCGCGTGCAATTTTCAAGGTCATTTACTGATCCGGGGGCAAACTTGGTCGTTTTCTCATATTGTTTACCAAAAAGCTTCGAAAACCAGTTTTTAAAATTGGTTCCCTTTTTAAACATGTTGTTAGGGGAAAAACTAAAAACAAACTTTGGGAGGGTGTGCCCCACTGTATTGCTTCGCAAGCTTTCTCCCGGAAGCCTCATTCTTTTTTTCCCAGCCGGGTTTTCTAAAAAATGTTTCAAAACCCGCCTTCACCATCATTTTACGTCAACACCATCAAAACTATACTCACAGCTGACGGAGTTTGACCCCTGGCATGGGGTAAAAAAATAAAAGGTGAATAGAAGGGGAAAAGGGAAGGGAATTCACTTTGGGAAAACCAGCAATATGGGGGGTGTGGCCGGGGGGTCGCAAATTTCGATTTTTAAGGCATTTAGTGGGCCCAAAAGTGTCTCGAGAGTTACCAAAAAACCCCGTACTATTTTTTAATTACTTCCCAAAAACCCCCGCCTTAACACATCTAGCACCCGTGTCTTGGAAAGACAGACAAAATTTCCCCTACATAAAAAACTAGTTTTCCCAAAACCGAAGGTATGGCCGGAACACTGTAAAAACGTTTTACAAAAGGCTGCTTGGAAACGCTTTTAGCCTGGGGGTAGCTAAACTCGCCCTTTTTCCCAATTTTAAAATATTGGGGACGGGGTTAAGGGATAGCCGGGAAAAAAGGAAATTTGGGAAGGGCCCTTCACCTCCTAGACACAAAGATTATGGGGGTTAAAATGGCATCGGGGGTTTTTTGTGCCATTTTCAAAGGGGGCCCCCCGCAGGCCAGACATTCCTTTACTCATTTTAAAACCTACGTAGGGCTGATGGGAGCACCCTTTTCCTTTAAATCATTGGGAAAACCCTTGTGCAAATAGTTTTCAACAAAAACTGCCCGCATTAACATTTTTAGCACAAAAATTACTATGTTTTTAGGTGAACCCTGGAATTTTCCCACTTTAAAAAATCATAAATCAATTTCTCTTTTAAATTGTTCTTTTTTTAAAAACCCCTGCAGGAAAAAAACTGGGATGCCAGCACCCCCCTGTTTTAAAAAAGTATACGTGGGGCATCTGGGGGCAGGAGCTGTAAATGCAGGCGCCCTTTGCTTTTCCTGGCTAGCTTGGAATGCTGCTTTCAACTTGCTTTAATGTGCTTGCAAAATCCCTGTCAACCCCTTGGATATTTGCTTGTAGCAGCAGGTTGGCACAAGGGGCCAAAAATTGAAAAAAAGAGTGGGGGGGGGGCACGAGGACGACACGGGCACTCAAACATTTTGGGTTTTGGGAAAAACCACCCCTAGACCCTAAGTAAATAGAGGCGGGAAGGCCCGAGTTCCAAATCGAAAGGGAAGGGGGGGAGAGGGGGGTGGAGGTGGAGTTTTAAGGTGAGCCTTCCCAAAAACCCCCTTAAAATTTTAAAAATTTGTGTTTCCCCTAGGTTTTATCACTAGCACAGTTCAACATAAGATTTTCCCCACCAAAATTTAGCTGCGCTCCAAAAAATATTTTTGAAAGAAAGATTTCTTTGGGTGAGATAAGAGTTCTGATATAGAAGGCCCCCGGAATTCACTCAAACCAGTAACTTTATTTTACAAAACAAAGTTAAAATAATCCCCATAAACCGGGGGACCGCATTTTTTTTCCTTTAATTTTTAGAATTCATAAAATTTTTTTTTTGTCACCCCCCATTTTCCCCCCCAA
Organism: Cherax quadricarinatus; assembly: GCF_026875155.1. NCBI lineage: Eukaryota > Metazoa > Arthropoda > Malacostraca > Decapoda > Parastacidae > Cherax > Cherax quadricarinatus. The sequence goes on from NC_069431.1 coordinate 37,155,320, forward strand.
AAATGGGTTTAAAAAAAACCCCCGGGGGTAATTTACCCCCGTTTGGGGGAAACCCCTGGCCCATATACTATACTCTAGTAAATTTCTATAAAAACCCCAGTAAATACTTTACCCCCGTAATTTTAAATTAAAACCCGTATATCCCAAACCCCAGAAAAACACTTTCCCTAGTATTTACTATCCCCAGTATACATAAACCCCAGTATTTACTATTCCTGTATTTAAAATACCCCAGAATTCCAACCCCAGTAAAATTTTTATTTCCCAGTATATTCTTTAAACCCCAGAAAATTTCTTACCTTGGATAAACTAAACCCTAGTATTTCTATAAACCCCAGTATATTCCATACCCTAGTATATACTATACCCCCCTTTTTCTTAAACCCCAAAATTCTATAAAATAGTATCTACTAGACCCCAGAATATGCTATACCCCAGTATATTTATACCCCCAGAAAAATATTTACAAGGTTTAAATATATCCTATTTTATTCTAAACCCAAGTATATAATAAAACCTATTAGTAGTACTGATTTCTACAGAGCGGTCTCCTCCCGAAAGGCCTTCTACAGAGCGGTCTCCTCCCGAAAGGCCTTCTACAGAGCGGGTCTCCTCCCGAAAGGCCTTCTACAGAGCGGTCTCCTCCCGAAAGGCCTTCTACAGAGTGGTCTCCTCCCGAAAGGCCTTCTACAGAGCGGTCTCCTCCCGAAAGGCCTTCTACAGAGCGGTCTCCCACGGTACGGTCTCCTTTTCACACCTTTATGCTAATGTCCTCACCCACGACCCCCACCCACGACCCCCACCCACGACCCCCACCCACGACCCCCACCCACGACCCCCACCCACGACCCCCACCCACGACCCCCACCCACGACCCCCACCCACGACCCCACCCTCGACCCCCACCCATGACCCCACCCACGACCCCCACCCACGACCCCCACCCATGACCCCCACCCACGACCCCCACCCACGCCCCCACCCACGACCCCCACCCGCGCCCCCTACCCACGCCCGCCCCTCACGCCCCCTCCATCGCGCCCGACTGCGCCTTCTGCTGTGCCTTCTGCAGCGTCGTCCGGATTGCCCCCCGCCCCGAATTTTTTTCGGATTTTTTTCGATTTTTTTTTTTTAATTTCATTTTCTTGTGGTCTCCATCTCCTCGGATCAAGTTTTTGAGGTTCCCCTCCCACTTTCACCCCCATCCCAAATTTTTTCGAATTTCATTTTCTTCTGCTCTCCTCGGATCAAATTTTTGAGGCTCCCCCTCCCACTTTCACCCCCATCCCAAATTTTTTTGAATTTCATTTTCTTGTGGTCTCCATCTCCTCGGATCAAGTTTTGAGGTTCCCCTCCCACTTTCACCCCCATCCCAAATTTTTTCGAATTTCATTTTCTTGTGCTCTCCTCGGATCAAATTTTTGAGGCTCCCCCTCCCACTTTCACCCCCACCCCAAATTTTTTCGATTTTTTTTTCTCGATAATACAAAGACTCCAATTCCTCGGATCAAATTTTTCTCGAAATCAAAGTCTCCATCTCCTTGGATCAAGTTTTTCTCGATAATACAAAGACTCCAATTCCTTGGATCAAGTTTTTTGGATATTGGAGATATAACAGGTTGAAACAAGTAACTTCCTCTCGTTAAGTTAAATGAAGTAAAAGTGGGGTGTAACATCGCTGATCGCCAAGTAAACGCAAGACATCCATATGCTCATTCGCTGCCTGACCACGGTCGAGTGAGGTTGTGCGCTGCACCCCTCTGCTGTTCAGGCGAGCTACCTTGTATCAACATGGCGTGAGTGTGAGGAGGCGCGTAAATACCATTGGTATTGAGCTGCTTCGTGGGGCGATTTCACCCTCTTCAGTGCAAGTCTTACTCCCGACAATCATTAGGGAGACCTATGGAATCCAGGACGATGAGGTGTATGGTGTAGCCCTGAATGGGGCTTATAGAATCTTCGTCAAACTGAATTCCACGTCCGTGTATGAGTCTTTGGTGACGAGGTTCCAAGACGTGAGTCTTGACGCTACTCCAGCTGTGAAGGTGCGTTTGATCGACGTATCTCGCCACTTTACGTGGGTTAAGATACGTAATGTCCCATTTGAGGCAGATGAGGCTGACATAAGGAGTGTTTTTGAGACATATGGAACCGTACATCTGGCACAAAAGGGCAAGTGGACGGCAGGTGCTTACATGGGACGTCCGGAGGGTACCTTTTCCCTGAAGATGACTCTGAGACATCCCATACCGTCTTACGTCGTGTTGGAGGACTTCAGGACGCAAGTTATGGTATCGTATGCCGGACAGAGACGTACGTGCAGAATATGTGGGGCGTACGACCATATGGCGGCAGAGTGCGTGAAGCTGAGGAGGGCGCCAGCGCAAACTGGTGAAGCACCAGTTACCAGCGTGATAGCTGTTGAGAGCCCAGTGCGCAAGCAAGGGCCTGGGCGCTTGTGGAGTGAAGAGGTGGAGGATTCCAAAGAGGAGAATGGCATGTGTGAGGTAAGCTGTGATGTAAAAGGATCTGTTACTACACAAAGGACAAGTACAGAAGTGCAAGTGCAGGAGGATGGTGCAGGCTCTAGAGGAAGAGCTTCAGGAGGTGTTAAGGACATTGACACCGCCTGCAGAGGATGTTGTTCCTGAGCTGGTGAGAGACACGGCGGTGCCTGTAGAGGAATGTAAGGATAAAAAACATAGCAGGGTTGACGGGCCAACTAGTAAGAGAGAGTTGTCGCCGTGTGCTGTGGAACGGGGCGTGGTGGAGGTTGAGGTTCATCGTGAGGGAACCTCAGAAGATAACATGGATGTAGAGGCATCACGAGGAAGAGAGCGGCGGCGTCAGACTCAGATGATGTCCTGACGCCGGCGCAGAGGTCTGGGAGGAAGGAAGAGCAATGTCGAAGCAGTCACGATAAGAGGCATCGCAAAAAAGGGGGAGGGTTGATGGTGTGAAGCCTTGTGCTGGCTCTGGGGCAGGAGGCCCTGGGATGAATGAAGAGAGGAGGAAGGGTTGGAAACTATAAAGAGGCCTTAGGTGTATGACTGTGAACGTAAATGGACTGTGTAATAGTGTGAAGAAGGAATGGTTTCGAATGTTTCTGTATAAATATAGGGTGGATGTAGTGTTCCTGCAAGAACACAATTTCAAGGAGGGAAGAGTGCTCGAGGTGGAGGGGTTTCAGGTCATGACTCTGCCATCTGCATGTCTGAAAGGTGGTGTGGGTATATTGATCAGGGAGGCAAGCCCGTTTGTGTTGCTAAGAAGTGAGGGGGAGGAGGGGGAAGAGTATTGCACGTGGATGGGTGGTGGATGGGACAGCGGGTATCTTTTGTATGTGTGTATGCACCAGCGGAAAATGATGTGAGGGTAAAAAGGGATTTTGTATGTGAAGAACTAGTTTTCTTCTTACGTGGTTTACCTGCAGTGGCCATCGTTGGTGGCGACTGGAACTGCGTTATTAGGAGGGCTGACGTGGAACCAAAAGGGGCGGGGCACGTGTCGGCGGCCTTGCGAGATCTTTTGAGGGATATTCAGTTGCGGGATGCGGTTGGAGGAGGGGCGTGGGAGGTAGAGCACACTTTTGTAAGACGGGGTTACGCTGCTAGGTTGGATAGGCTGTATATATCTCAAGGGGTTGGGTTGACATTTTTCCGTACAATAGAAGTAGCTTATTCGGATCATCGGGCGGTAGTAGCAGAGGTGGCGTGGGAGTCACTAGCAGGTATATCTAGGGGATATTGGAAATTAAATACAAGTGTGTTAGGTGATGAGGAGGGGATAGAGGGATTTGCAACGCTGTGGGAGGGGTTACGTGCAGAGATAAAAGGGGTAGAGGATGTGGTGATGTGGTGGGATGGTGTGGCTAAAGAACGGATTAAGCAATATTACGTAAAGGAAGGGAAACGTATCAATTCTTTAAAATATGGGCTTGCTAACTATTTGGAGGATAGATTACGGGTTGTTATGCGAGGGGGGCGGTGGCGGGCACTTATCCAATGGATGAAATTATGGCAATTAAAGGGAGGCTGCGTGAGGTACAGGATGAGAGGTTCCAAGTGGTGCGGGTACAGGCGGGGGTGGAAGAGGTGTTATGGGGCGATAGACCTTCATCGTGCGTATTGCGTAGGCAGAAACAAAGACAGCAGGCAATGACTATTCCATGGTTGGAGGTTCATGAATCGATAGGAGGGTACAGGGAGGGGCAGGTCATACAAGCTACGGAAGGAATGGGGGCGTTTGCTGACAAGTGGTATGAGAAGTACTGGCAACGAGAAGGGGTAGAGGATGGGGTTTTAGAACAGGTGTGTGGGAGTGTGGTATGTCAGTTGCGTAACAGTGATAGGGAAGCACTGGGTGGCGAAATAACTGAGGGGGAAATATGGAGGGCTTTAAGTGGAATGCGAAAGGGCAAAGCACCGGGAATTGATGGACTCCCGGTAGAGTTTTATCAGCAGCATTGGGAATTATTGAGGCATTTTCTGGTTAGGTTATTAAATTGCATGAAGGAGAGAGGTGAGCTGGGTGAGAAGCAGGCAACGGCTGTCGTTGTATTGGTACCGAAGGGTAAGGGGCAGCATACGCTTCGGGATTACCGGGCGATCTCGTTGTTATGCGCAGATTATAAATTGTTTGCGAAGATTTTGGGAAATCGGGTCAAGTGTGTGGTAGGGCGGGGTAGTATCAAAAACTCAGTTTGGTTTGCCAGGGAGGTCTATGGTGGAGGGGCATGGGTTACTTAGGGATTTCGTGGAGGCAAAAGGGGGGGGGAGGGAGGGAGGTTTGGTGGCGCTCGATTGGCAAGGGGCATACGATAGAGTGGATCGGAAAGCATTGAAAGCCATCCTCAGGGGTCAGGGGTTTGGGGAAGAAATAGTGGGCTGGGTTGAGGCGTTGTATGGAGGTGCAATGGCGAGGGTACAGATTAATGGTCGATTGGGTGGGAAGATTGTAATGGGTAGGGGACTTAGGCAGGGGTGTCCTATGTCACAATTATTGTTTGCATGCGTACAGGACCCCTTTTATAGATTGATGGAGCAGCGTATGTGTCACGTAGAGGGACCAGGGTGTGAGGTTGCGAGGGTTTGGCCAGTTTTAATTGGGTATGTGGATGATACAACTGTTCTGATCAGGGAGGGGATGTCAATGGACACATTAGACGGGGTAGTACAAATGTTCGCAGGGGCAACTGGTATGGGCGGGTAGGGTTGATTGGGGTAGTGCAGTTGTGAGGAAGCAGGTGAATTCGTTAAAAATCTGTGGTCTTATTTATGCAGACGATCTACCTGTGGCACGCATGGAAAACTCGCTTAGGATGGTAGAAAGGATTCAGGGACGCTTGGGTGCATTGCGACCTTATCATTTGACCCTTGTGCAGCGTGCCATTGTTGTTAATATCTTACTGTATAGCAAAGTATGGCACGTGGCAGCCGTGTTCCCATTAACTGGGCCAGCAATAACGAACATACTTAGGAAGGTTTTTAAATTCTTGTGGGGTTCGAGCTGTGATTGGATTAAGAGAGATGTGGTAATGTTACCTGTAAGTAAGGGGGGGCTGGGATTGCTGGACTTAAAGCGGAGGGTCAAATGTGTCTTCATTAAAAGGGAGGTGATGAGGGAAAGTGTGGGTGGGGGGGGTTTGGCCAGGATCCATAACAGATTGCAACGGATGTATACAGGAGTTGAGTTGCATGAGTGTGAAACTGTGTTGAGGGCTCTGGCGTGGGATCGAGAGCCAGCAAAGGTTAAAATAGGTAGGTTGTGTAGATTGTTAGCCGGGGGTTGTAGCGCCTGTAGAGGGAATTTTCCCCATGTATGAATGGGGAAGTATATGGAATAGGTTGAGTAGGATGAGGTTGCAACCTCGTGTTCGGGATGTAATGTATCGTTTTCTGCACGGCATTTTACCGTCGGGTGTGGTTCTATGGGATAGACGAGTCGTTGACGGGGGGGAGTGTGGGATATGTGGTGGGGAGGAGTCGGCTTTTCATGTAGTATATTTTTGTGATGGACTGAGGAGTGTCAAGGGGTGGTTAAATAGGGTGATAAATAGGATAGGAGGTAAAGGAATTTCTGTATTGAGAGCATTAAGTCTTGACGTGGGGGGTTGGGAGGAACGTGTAATCAGAGCTGTGGGATACATTATGGCAGATTATATCTATATAGTGTGGGGATTGCGGGGCAAACAGGTTACTGAGTGAAGAGGAGGGTGTTAGCGTTAACGTTCTATAAAACGGTATGTAGAAATAAGGAAATTTATGGGAGGAGGTGGGTGAAGGATTTTTCAGAGGGATATAGGCAACTTACGTTACAGGTTTTATTAGACTTGTAATATACGAGGGAGGGGAGGGTATGATTGGAAAGTGTTGCTGGGGTAGGGAAGTCAGGGGTGAAAACAGGGTTGCCTCCCTGGTAATGGATAACAAAAGTTTTGCGAGAGTGTTGGATGAGTGAAGCATGAGTGAATAATATGTGGACCACGAGTGCTAGCACCTGTGGAGCTGGCCAGTTTTTGTGTGACAGGACTTTATACTTATTATACATATTGTGTGTGGTAATATTGATTTACGGTAATGACATTGTAATTTGGAGATTTGCTATAATAATTGCATGTGTTTGCTCCAACTTGTTTTCTAGGTGCCTTGCACTGCATAGTGTTGATGCTGTGATCATGCACGGTGTCCAGAGATATGATGTGATATGTTTGTATTAATGTCTGTGCATTATTGTTCATCACTGGTGTTCTGCAATTTTCAGTTTTGTTTTGAGAGTAAAGAGTTTAATGCACGTCAGATAGTGTAAATAAAGTTGGGCAACAGTGGTGTTATAGGTTTTTGTGGTTAGGTGCGTGCTAGGCACAGTCTTTATGTGTTACTTGTGTCATGGTTATATTTTATGTTGTATTGTACTGTTGTCAATAGCACTATGTAATGTCCATATAAGCTGTATAGAGCTTGAATGTCATAGTTGAAGCTGTGTTATTGTTTTAACACTGGAATTGTATGTTTAAATGTGTAAAGGCTTACATGTGTTGGATTTTGAGACTAAGTTTATTCTTATGGTTTTGTAGTAATTTTGTATGTCCTTGTGACTTTTCTATATCACCATTGTTGTGTAATACATATTGTTATGTAACTGAACCATTAGGACAATTACATAAATTAATGTTTGGATCATTGCTGTGTGACTTTAGATTAGGCAACATTCATTGTTTATAGTATGTTAGGTTGTAAATAGTGGGGTGGTTGGATAACCACTAGGGGGGGTAATATGTCTGTATAATATGTTCAGTGCAATGCATTGCATGGTCTGTAGTCGATTATTAAGTACCATTTCGAGGGATGTGTATATAAAAGTGTTGTTCATATCATGTAATTCTGTTGAGTAGCTCCAACAGGTTTGGGTTAAGTGATAGGATGAGGGAGCAGGGAGGGGGGGGTGTACTCACACGGAGTTGTAAGTGTGGTGTGTAACATTAGCTGTAGGGAGGATTGTGTTAATTTATAGACTTAAATGAGTTTTACATATTATATTTTGTAATGTCATGTTTTAAATAAAATATAAAAAAAAAAAAAAAAAAAAAAAAAAAGCAAGATGGAGTGTGATGTCATGGGAGGTATCTGTGCTGGTATGTGTTGGTGGTAGTGAGAGGAGTGTGTTAGATATTGTATGTCATGGCAGGTATCTGTGCTGGTATGTGTTGGTGGTAGTGAGAGGAGTGTGTTAGATATTGTATGGAGTTGGTGATTGTGATTTTTTGTGTGAATGTTTATAAAAATGAGTGAACATCAAAATGGTATACAATACCGACAGATTGGTAGGTAAGACACATAGGCAACAGTTAGGCAACTTTATTCCGAAACGTTTCGCCTACACAGTAGGCTTCTTCAGTCGAATACAGAAAGTAGGCAGGAACAGTAGAGATGTGAAGACGATGTAATTTTTTCTGCGCTTAATGTATATTCATATGTTGTTATTTTATTTTGTTGTAATGTATGATAAACTTCCAAGAACTCCAAACTTTCATGTCTCCAAGAATCCCTTTCTCTCAATCTACAAATCTAATACAAATAATGGACAGACACAAGACACTAATATTAAGTTTTTGACGGGGTGAACTGGTAAGCCAGAGGAAGGCCTCGGTCACATAAACAAAACCTAACATAACCAAAAAACGATAACTCTCTGAGAATCAAGCCGAGCATTACGAAAGTCTCGATCTGTTGACATGTTATATCTCTTCCAACAATGGACTTCTTCACTTCACTTTGTTAATCATAATTCATATTAAAGAAACAATAGACAAACACCTACTGTTTAATTTACTTAAAAAATAGTTTACAATTCTGTCATAATTTCCGAACAATGTTTCAGTAGCTGCGACAGTTTTAAGTTTCCTTTCATCATTGAAAGGTTTATTAGCTACTGCAGTTTTAAAGGTCACTTTCCAGGAGTCACTTTGGTTACAGTAGTTACGGAGAGATTTCTTAGTATCTTTTTCACATTACATTTGTCTCAATTTCTCTATAATAATACACAAGAAACTCTACATCTCATCAGCAAGAAAATATAATTTACCATCTCAGGAGACACCTTGCACGCTTATCTGAAATCTATGTCTATATTGACTCCGATTTATCAAAATTGTGATCGAGTGTTGCGATGCGAACTTCCTTCCAACTTGGGATGTGATTAATGTTCAAAATGATGCTAGATTGGGTGTTAGCTGATAGTCCAGCTTGTCAATAACTCTGTCATCTCCCATATTCTGCTCTTAACTCATTATCTTTTAGCGATATTTGCCTGTGTGTGTGTGTGAGTGTGTAGGGGTTGAGACTCGGCTCTTGTCCCTGCCTTCTACATAACTGTGATCGACATCACCTATTTCTAGGTTCTTGGACCTTATCAGATCCGCTACTGTCTTGTCCAAGGCATTCCACAATTCAACCATTCAAAAATTCAGGAAAAATTATTATTAGCAGTAGTAGTAATAATAATTATGAGAAAAGGTTGCGACCACTGCCAGCCTCAGAGTTATCTCTGAGTTAACATGTGGAGGCCAGTGGTTCGTCTTTGGGGTACCCCCCCCACACACACAACAGACTTCTCTGGTTCATGTTTCCCGGTCTCCATCCGTTCGCTCCCGGATGTCAACCCTTCCACACTCCCCATTTCCGCTTTATTTTTGGTTCTTCCTCTAGTTTTGTGTCTCCAGAAGTCCATCTGTGTCCCCTCAGATGAACTTCCTCACTTTCCGAGGTTCCGCATTTATTATTATTTTATTATTTTTATGGTGCCTTCCCCAGGTCAGTGGTTCACTTCCTCAAGGTCAGTGATTTTTTGGCCCTCTCCAGTGACCTTGCTGTATGGAAGTTTGGTCTTGTCTAGCTGGTCTACTGTAGAGACCGTCCACAGAAAACTGTGTCCAGTAATTACACCTACCAAGACAGCCTGGAACAGTAGATTAGCTAAGAGACAAAGCTCGCACCCAGCTCACCCACCAAGCTGAAGTTACAATGACTCACGAAATCGTAATGACACGATTGCAAACAAACCATACCACGGGTGGGGATAGAACCCGCGATCACAGCGTCATAAAACTCCAGACCGACGCGGTAGCCACTGGGCTGGCCCTGTGGCTAGCGCGTCGGTCTGGAGTTTTCTCTCTCTGATCGAGGGTTCTATCCCAGCCAGTGGTATGGTTTGAGGTTACTAACTGAAAATCTCAGTCTTCTATTTAAGTTTCATATTAATTACCTTTATTTTCACTTACGTAGCTGTATAAGTGTATGTGTGAACGTATTATTGAGAGTTTCTGTGTCTGTGTGTGACTGTTTCCCCACCAAGAAATCTGCTAAAAACAAGTCATCAGTATTCTGTTTTTGTTGCATTTCGTCTTCTTTTGTATATATGCAAGGCACTGTAACATCCATAAGTAAACAGGCACACGCGCACGCACGCACGCAACACACACACACCACACACACACCACACCACCACACAACACACACACACACACACACACACACACACACACAGAAATGGTAGGAAAATCAGTAAACGAGATGATGGAATATGTGGCAACAAAGTGCAAGGAGGCAGAGGAAAGTTTTGTTCCCAAGGGAAACAGAAATAATAGGAAGACCAAGACGAGTCCTTGGTTTACCCGAAGGTGTAGGGAGGCAAAAACTAAGTGCAACAGAGAATGGAAAAGGTACAGGAGGCATAGGACCCAGGAAAACAAGGAGATTAGTAGAAGAGCCAGAAACGAGTATGCGCAGATAAGGAGGGAGGCCCAGCGACAGTATGAAAACGACATAGCATCGAAAGTCAAATCTGACCCAAAACTGCTGTATAGCCACATTAGGAGGAAGACAACAGTCAAGGACCAGGTGATAAGGCTGAGGAAAGATGGTGGAGAACTCACAAGAAACGATCAAGAGGTATGTGAGGAGCTCAACACGAGATTTAAGGAAGTATTTACAGTAGAGACAGGAAGGACTCTGGGGGGACAGACCAGATGGGGACACCAACAAGGAATACACCAACAAGTGTTGGACGACATACATACAGATGAGGAGGAGGTGAAGAAACTGCTAAGGGACATCGATACCTCAAAGGCAATGGGACCGGACAACATCTCTCCATGGGTCCTTAGAGAGGGAGCAGATATGTTGTGCATACCACTTACCACAATCTTCAACACATCCCTGGAAACTGGGCAACTACCTGAGGTATGGAAGACGGCAAATGTAGTTCCCATTTTCAAAAAAGGAGACAGAAAAGAGGCACTAAACTATAGACCTGTGTCATTGACGTGTATAGTATGCAAAATTATGGAGAAGATTATCAGGAGGAGAGTGGTGGAGCACCTGGAACGGAACAGGAGTATAAATGCCAACCAGCACGGATTCACGGAAGGCAAATCCTGTGTCACAAACCTTCTGGAGTTTTATGATAAAATAACAGAAGTAAGACAAGAGAGAGAGGGGTGGGTTGATTGCATCTTCTTGGACTGCAAGAAGGCCTTTGACACAGTTCCTCACAAGAGATTAGTGCAGAAGCTAGAGCATCAGGCGCATATAACAGGAAGGGCACTGCAATGGATCAGAGAATACCTGACAGGGAGGCAACAACGAGTCATGGTACGTAATGATGTATCACAGTGGGCACCTGTGACGAGCGGGGTCCCACAGGGGTCGGTCCTAGGACCAGTGCTATTTTTGGTATATGTGAACGACATGACGGAAGGGTTAGACTCAGAAGTGTCCCTGTTTGCAGATGATGTGAAGTTAATGAGGAGAATTAAATCTGATGAGGACCAGGCAGGACTTCAAAGGGACCTGGACAGACTGGACACCTGGTCCAGCAAATGGCTTCTCGAATTTAATCCTGCCAAATGCAAAGTCATGAAGATAGGGGAAGGGCACAGAAGACCACAGACAGAGTATAGGCTAGGTGGCCAAAGACTGCAAACCTCACTCAAGGAGAAAGATCTTGGGGTGAGTATAACACCGAGCATGTCTCCGGAAGCACACATCAATCAGATAACTGCTGCAGCATATGGGCGCCTGGCAAACCTGAGAACAGCATTCCGACACCTTAGTAAGGAATCATTCAAGACACTGTACACCGTGTATGTCAGGCCCATACTGGAGTATGCAGCACCTGTTTGGAACCCGCACTTGATAAAGCACGTCAAGAAACTAGAGAAAGTACAAAGGTTTGCAACAAGGTTAGTTCCAGAGCTAAGGGGAATGTCCTATGAAGAAAGATTAAGGGAAATCGGCCTGACGACACTGGAGGACAGGAGGGTCAGGGGAGACATGATAACGACATATAAAATACTGCGTGGAATAGACAAGGTGGACAAGGACAGGATGTTCCAGGGAGGGGACACAGAAACAAGAGGCCACAATTGGAAGTTGAAGACACAAATGAGTCAGAGAGATAGTAGGAAGTATTTCTTCAGTCATAGAGTTGTAAGGCAGTGGAATAGCCTAGAAAATGACGTAGTGGAGGCAGGAACCATACACAGTTTTAAGACGAGGTTTGATAAAGCTCATGGAGCGGGGAGAGAGAGAGGGTCTAGTAGCAACCGGTGAAGAGGCAGGGCCAGGAGCTAGGACTCGACCCCTGCAACCACAAATAGGTGAGTACAAATAGGTGAGTACACCCATCCATCTCCTGAAGCGCATATCAACCAGATCAACCATTATCTACATATCAACCATTATCTACATATGGGATAAGGGCGAGTTTAGCCGATCCAGGATGAACAGCACTCCAAGCCAGCCAGTGAAGGCCAAGTTACATGCAGTTACATCTGTTCTGAATCCCAGAATGCCTTTGTGAACGTTCTACAGTGTTCCAGCCGTACCTTCGGTGTTGTGAGAACTCTTGTGTGTGAGTTGTGACTGGGGATATACCTAGTGAAACACTGGAATTAGTTTTCCGTTTTGAAAGGCTAGTACCTGGTAACTCCTTTGGAGACGGCTTTTTAACTGTAACAAGCCAGAGGTTCATCTATAAACATATTAAGTTTGTGCTGATTTGTTTGTCCACAGTGAAAATTTGTCTGTCATTCCTAGACACGTGTGCTAGCTGTGTTAAGTGCTGTGGTTTAGAGTAATTAACGAGTAGTGCAATATTGGTAACTCTCGAGACGACTGTGGCCCCGTGAATGACCTTGAAAATCGCACTGCGACCCGCAGGCCACTACACCCATATTGCCTGTGTCTAGCGAGGTGAATATCCCTTCCTTGTCCCTTCTATTCACCGGTATCCTTTAGCCCATCGCCAGCGTGAAACTCCTGTCAGCTATGAGTATAGCTGATGGTGTTGATGTAGATGATGGTGAAGGCAGATTTGAAACATATTTTAGTAAACAGGCTCGGAAAAAAGAACGAGGCTTCCAGAGAAAGCTTGCTGAAAGCAATACAGTGGGTGCACACCCTCCCAAAGCTGTCAGGTTAGATTTCCCTAACAACACTGATCAAGAGACCAAGTGTAACTGGTTTTTCGAAGCTAGTACAGACAACCTAGAGAAAACGATCAAGTTTGTCCACGATGAGGATAACTACGTCTTTGTGCCTAATGAATCAGCATTTATAGACAAACTTCTCACTCGCGAATATGCCAACATCAAACTCCGAGCAGCCCCACCAAGGGCACATAAAGTGCTTATTGTCATCTATAACGTCAACAAGCACTTGAATCCTCAATATCTGGTGTCAGAGCAAGTTGCAAGCCCTCGTCGACTTTCCAACGGTCTGATATTAGCTGAGTGGACTGGCCAGGGGACTCTGCCATGCTATATTCACTCCCGCGCACCCCTCAACAGACGCTATTACATTGCATTGTACAGACCTCCTCAACGTCGATGTTATAAGTGTCAACGCTGGGGCCACATTGCCAGGAAATGCCCATCTAAGTCACACACTGGTGTGCATGTGTGCTAATGCTCATCCTTCTGAACGGTGTTATGATATGATCAAACAGCAACAGACTGTTGCTAAACAATGTATCAATTGTAAGACCTCAGGAGTCACAGCAGCTCATACTGACTGCAGTGTGAGGGCTGATCGCATCGCAGCCAACCGCACTTCACCCTGTACCCCTCATTATGACCCCCCAGGACTACCAGGTACCTCGAGTCTGAATACTGGCTCATGCCTGCCCTCAGACAATGGGGTTGAGCACCTCACCTGGGGAGCACGTCAACAGACCCCATCACGTCGGCTGTCAATACCAGCCTAGCTGAGTCAGCTGACAGTCAGCCAACGAGCTCAGCTGACCGGGACTTCACGTCTCCAGATGTTCCAAGTCCCTTGCTCCTGTGGTATACAACCTGATGTCACGCATAAAAGTACTGGAAACACAACAATTTCTCCTGAAACAACACTTGAAC
>NC_069431.1:37169734-37191812 GCF_026875155.1 Cherax quadricarinatus
ACTAACCCTGGATTTTTCACACGGGACTTACACTACGGACTACACTACGGGATTACCTACTGGACTTACACTACGGGACCACATACGGGACCTACCTACTGGACCTACACTACTGGACCTACACTACTGGACTTACACTACTGGACCTACACTACTGGACTTACACTACTGGACTTACGCTACTGGACTTACACTACTGGACTTACACTACTGGACTTACACTATTAGGAACTCCTAAAATTTTCAAATTATACTAGGAGTAAAGAGAAGAATGTATAATAATTAACAACAGGAAAACAGTGTCAGGGCTGGAAAAACATAAATGCCAGACACTGCAGGAACTAGTGACAAATATGATGACTGAAACAATCATTTACAAGAGCAGAAGACAAGTTAGATGGGGCAAAAACATCAAATGAAAAGCACAACTACAATAAATGTACTAAGAGAGAGAACACGGAAGAAACTCTTGATCAGCTGGACGGAAGATAAACATTGTCGTAGTATACAAGGAAACACCTGGATAATACTTAAGTATGAATATTATAATGGTATATAATACCGACAAGTAGATAAGACATATATGCAACTGCACCCTATCTTTATTTCGAAACATATCTACTTCACTTGAGAGTAGATGTGCAAGTAGACAGTACTGGTAGACTTCGTCAGTGGAATACAGAGGCAGCATCAGTGATCTTGTGTAGGTGAAATGTTTCGTAATAAAGACACATAAGAGTTAGAGAAATATCTTATCAATACTTAAGTACTCAGGATAAACTCCGGATAGTGAATAATCCCAGTGTGTGTGTGCATGGTGTGTGTGTGTGTGTGTGTGTGTGTGTGTGTGTGTGTGTGTGTGTGTGTGTATGGTGTGTATGTGGTGTGTGTGTGTGTGTGTGTGTGTGTGTGTGTGTGTGTGTGTGTGTGTGTGTGCGTGTTGTGTGTGTGTGTATGGTGTGTGTGTGTGTATGGTGTGTGTGTGTGTGATGTGTGTGTGTGTGTGTGGTGTGTGTGTGTGGTGTGGTGTGTGTGTGTGGTGTGGTGTGTGGTGTGTGTGTGTGTGTGTGGTGTGTGGTGTATGTGTGGTGTGTGTGGTGTGTGTTGTGGTGTGTCTGGTGTGTGTGTGAGTGTGTGTGGTGGTGTGTGTGTGTGGTGTGTGGTGTGTGGTGTGTGGTGTGTGTGTGTGTGTGTGTGTGTGTGGCTTGTGTGTGGTGTGGTGTGTGTGTGGTGTGGTGTGTGTGTGTGTGTGGGTGGTGTGTGTGTGGTGTGGTGTGGTGTGTGTGTGTGTGTTGGTGTGTGTGTGGTGTGGTGTGTGTGTGGTGTGTGTGTGTGGTGTGATGTGTGTGTGGTGTGTGGGTGGTGTTGGTGTGTATGGTGTGTGTGGTGTGTGTGTGTGGTGGTGTGTGTTGGTGTGTGTGTGGTGTGTGTGTGGTGGTGTGTGTGTGTAGTGTGTGTGTGGATGCTGTGTGGCGTGTGTGGTGTGTGTGTGTACTCACCTAATTCACCTAATTGTGGTTGCAGGGGTCGAGACTCAGCTCCTGGCCCCGCCTCTTCACTGATCGCTACTGGATCTCTTCTCTCTCTGCTTCTGAGCTTTGTCATACCTCTTCTTAAAATTATGTATGGTTCCTGCCTCCACTACTTCACTTGCTAGGCTATTCCCCTTGCTGGCAACTCTATGACTGAAGAAATACTTCCTAACGTCCCTGTGACTCGTCTGAGTCTTCAGCTTAAAGTTGTGACCCCTTGTCCCTGTGTCCCCTCTCTGGAACATCCCATCTCGTCCACCTTGTCTTTTTCCCGCAGTATCTTGTATGTCGTTATCATGTCCCCCTGACCCTTCTGCCTCCAGTGTCGTCATCCGTTTCCCTTAACCTTCCTCGTAACTTTCCCCTTAGCCGGGACAGCCTTGTGGGGTTGGTGTTTTTTGGTGTTGGTGTGTTGGGGTTTGGTGTGTGGGGGGGGGTTTGTGTGGGGGTGTGTTTTTTGTGGGGGTGTGTGGTGGGGTGTGGGTGTGGTGTGTGTGTGTGGTGGGGTGTGTGGTGTTTGTGGTGTGTGTGTGGGGGTGTGGTGGTGTGGGGTGGGGGTGTGTGGGGGTTGGGGTGTGTGGGGGTGTGTGGGTGGGGGGTGGTGTGGGGGGTGGTGGGTGTGGGGGTTTTGGGGGTGTGGTGTGGGGTGGTGTTTGGTGTGTGTGGTTGTGTGTGGTGTGGGTGGTTTTGTGGGGTGTGTGTGGGGGTGTGTGGGGTGTGTGTGGGGTTGTTGTGGTGTGTGGGTGTGGTGGGTGTGTGGGGTTTTGGGTTGTGTGGTTTTGGGGTGTTTGGGTGTGTGTGTGGTGTGTTGTGTGTGGGGTTGTGGGTGTGGTGTGTGGGGTGTGTGTGGTGTGTGTGTTGTGTGGGGTGTGTGTGTGGTGTGTGTGGGGTTTGGGTTGTGTGTGGTGTTGGGGTTGTGGTGTGTTTTGGGGGGGGGGTGTTGTGTGTGTGGGTGTTTGGGTGGGGTGTGGGGGTTGTGGGTTGTGTGGTGTTGTGTGGGGGTGTGTGTGTGGTTTGTGTGGTGTTTGGGGTGTGTGGGTGGTGTGTGTTGGTGTGTGTGTGTGTTGGGTGTTTTGGTGTGGTGTGTGGTTGTGGTGTGTGTGTGGTGGGGGGTGGGTGTGTGGTGTGTGTGGGGTGTGGGTGTGGGGTGGGTGGGGGTTGTGTGGGGGTTGGGGTGTGGGTGGGGTGTTGGGTTGGGGTGGTGGGGGTGTGTTGGGTGTGTGTGGGGTGTGGGGGTGTGTGTGGGGTGTGTTGGGGGGGTGGGGGGGTGGTGTGTGGGGGGGGGGGGTGTGTTGGGGTGTGGGGGGTTGTAGGGGTGGTGTGGGGGGTGTGGGGTTGGGGGGGGGGGGGTGTGGGGGGGGGGGGTGTGGGGGTGTGTGGGTGTGTGGGGGGTTTGGTGGGGGGTGTGTGGGGTGTTGGGGGGTGTGTGTGGGGTGGTGTGCGTGTGTGGCGGGTGTTGGCGTGTTGGTGGGTGTGTGGGGGGGTGGGGGTTTTTGGGTGGTGTGTGTGTGGGGTGGTTGTGTGGGGTGGGTTTTGTGGGGTGTGGTGGGTGTGGGGGGGGTGGTGGGGGTGGGTGGGGTGTGTGGGGGGGTGTTGGGGGTGTGTGGTGTGGTGGGGGTGTGTGGGGGTGTGTTGTGTGGGGGTGTGTGGGGGTGTTGTGGTGTGTGTGGGTGTGGGGTTTTGTGGGGGGTGTTGGGTTTGGGGGTGGTTTTTGGGGTGGTGGGTGTGTGTGGTGGGGGGGTGTGTTGGTGTTTTTGGTGGGGTGTGGGGTGTGTGAGTGGTGTGTGGTGGTGTGGGGTGGTGGGGTGGGGGGTGGGGGTTTTGGGGGTGTGTGTGGTTTTTGTGGGGGTGTGGGGGGTGGGGTTGGGGGGTTGGTGGGTGGGGGTGGTGTGGGGTGGTGTGGGGTGGGGGGGTGTTGGTGGTGTGTGTGGGTGTGTGTGGGGTGTGTTGGGGGTTTTTGGTGGTGTGTGTGTGTGTGGTTGTGTGTGGGTGTGTGGGGGTGTGTGTGGTTGGTGGGGTGTGGGGGGTTTTGGTGTGGGTGTGTTGGGCGTGGGGTGTGGGGTTTTTGGGCTGTGTGTGTGGCGGTGGTGGGTGTGTTTTATTTTGCTTTAGGAAATAAAATTTGACAATCTCTTTTAACCAAAGTCAAGTCGCAGCCACACAAACATTCCCTCCAACATCATCAAATTATGTGGCAGTTTTTTGTAAAGGGTTTTGAAGTTTAGCCACTCAGTGTTTTGAAAAAATTTTTCAGCATTATGGGATGATGTAATGTTTTTCAATAACTTTTTTCATAGGACCGTTAAAATGCCAATTGTACCAAAATGAGTCTCGTTACCAAACTAAAACATTAAAAGTTTGAAGCCGATTTTAGAGGCTTTTGAGTTTTTTAAGAAATAATTTATAACAACTAGAAAAAGAAAAAATCCGGCAACTTTTGAATATCCGCTTTTAAAAGAATACCTAAGAATAATTCATTTTTTTTTAAAAGCCTCCTTTAGGTTCCAATAAATTTTGGGCCAGCTCAAAAACGTGAATTAAGTTTTTTTTAAACGCTTCATTACGGCTTTTTGCATCCTCCGGACGATGTTATTTGATAGAAGTGAGAGAGAAGATTCCAGAACATGCAATAGGGAAAACTTGCCCCGACAAAACAATTTTATGCTTACGGCAAAAGGATTTTTTTTTTAAGGTAACGACCGATAAAAAAATCCACCTCTACAACCGCTTAATTAGGGGGGCAAAAATCAACATTGTATTAGATAAAGCAAATAAGCGCTTTCAAATTTCTTACAAAGATGAAGAGTTGCCAAAAAAAAAAATTTTAAAAAACCCCTCCCCCCACTTTTTTTTTACATTCCACTTCTCTGTTACTTTTATATTATCAGAAAACATTGGGAAAAACACATTCACACACTTTAAATAAAAAAAAAAAACTCTGGTTTAAAGGAAAAAAAAATCTCAGCTCAGACCGACCTCCGGAAAAGGGAAATTTTAGCGACCATCTAATAACTTGGGTGGGTTTGGGCTTAATGTCTCGTAACGATCTTTTTTATTATATTTTTCCTTCTGTTCCATGTTTATTTTAATGGCCCATTGTATTTGATGTACGATACTTGAGTGTTGCTGTTCTGTTCATTTACGTATTGTTCATTGTTTTACGATACAGTTTCTCGTTGTTGTTGCATTGCTCTCGGGTTTTTAAAGTTTGTTTTTTTTGTATTACTGACTAGTTTGTCATTTATTGTATGTCTTTTGTAATAGCATTTGAAAGTTATTTTACTTTTTGTATTAATGTATTGATTTCATTATTTCCCGGGACTGTTCTTGTTGTCATTTTACGTTTTTTTTTATTTTACCGTACTATTCTTGCCTTTTGAATATTGTTTTTCTGTGTATCGCACTTGGGTTTTTCCCGTATTCTTTTTTTATTCACTGAAACCCTTTTTGCTTGTCACTTTGATTTTTTTTCACGTTATTTCCTTGTATAAAATGTGTGTTATTTAAAAGTTTTTTTTCCCAAGACACCTTCCACAATATTTCCCATACTGGGATTCAGTCTTCCAGAACAATTATGTCGTCTCAAAATTCCCGGAATCCAATTGTCAGAATCCATATCCCACTCTCATCCACACTTATCTCTTCTGTATGATTTTAATACAAATAACTCGATACATTGATAGGTAAGACGCATAGGCAACAGTTAGGCAACTTTATTCCGAAACGTTTCGCCTACACAGTAGGCTTCTTCAGTCGAATACAGAAAGTAGGTAGGAACAGTAGAGATGTGAAGACGATGTAATCAGTCCATCACCCTTGAAGTCGTAGAATTTGAGGTTGTCAGTCCCTCAACCTGGAGAAGTTCAGTTTCATAGTCAGGAACTATCTGAAGATCAAGCGACAGTGCGGAGACTTAAAGACTGTCGGAAGGAGAGGTGCAGAGTAGTAGTAGTAGTGAGAATGTAGCCACTGAGAGATCAGGTCCCTCATAGATCCAACAGTTCTCACTTGAAAGGGTTGTCTAAGGTGTTTTCTGTACCAAGAGGCCATGTGTTGCAGTGTCTGACAAGATGAACATCAAAATGGTATACAATACCGACAGATTGATAGGTAAGACACATAGGCAACAGTTAGGCAACTGTTGATGGACTGATTACATCGTCTTCACATCTCTACTGTTCCTGCCTACTTTCTGTATTCGACTGAAGAAGCCTACTGTGTAGGCGAAACGTTTCGGAATAAAGTTGCCTAACTGTTGCCTATGTGTCTTACCTATCAATCTGTCGGTATTGTATACCATTTTGATGTTCAACTCGATACATATCACTCACAAAAATATCTCTCCAGGAATAAAGCTGACAGTCATGGTAGTCTCGTTCTGACAATAAATATTTTAACAGCCTATCCTTCAACCTGGTAAATTAGAGTCGATGTTTGTCTCCTATACCGCTGTGTTATTCACTTAAATGTTGCTGTACTGTACCTTTGCAAAACTTTCAACAAAAATATATTTTGCAACAATACACTTCTATTTATGTTTAACTTGTACTAAGTTATGTTGATTCATACATCCCTCCCATTTTAGTCTCTCTTCTTCATAACTTAAACTTTGTCTCTCACATCACTTTGTAAATCACAGTTCAGATATATACATTTCCTGGTATACTCAACAGAAAATACACAAACATCTACTATTCATATTGCTTAAATTTTTTTTTACAATTCTAAAACTGTGTCTGGCTGCTGTTGAAGTGGATCAGAATCAGAGTGACACGAAAACTAGACTTGCGCAGATCGATGTTTACTAACGAACAGATGTAATTAAACTCAGACGCTATTATTCTACATCAACACTGATTCAGTAGTTTTTAACAGTTTTCCTGTCCCCGTGACATCACCTATGTAACATCATCTAGAAGGGACTCCTTTGTACCTTGTTCCAAGTTCGTAGGTTCGAGTCTCCTTCAGTCAGAGATCAGTGTTTGTGTATATTTCGCCTGCTCTTGCGAATTCCTTGCGCATATATATATATATACATATATATATATATATATAAACACTGATCTCTGGCTGAAGGAGACTCGAACCTGCGAACCTTAGGACAAGATACCAGTGCTTTACAATCTAACCCCACACTGGACCAATACCTTGGCTGTGTAGCATGCGCTACACGTTTGATCCAAGGCAGCCAGCTTTCAGGGAGAAGGCTTACAGCTTTTCATCTCATCCCCTGCATGCATCAGCCTTACTAGAGATTTGAACAATGCAAGGAATTCGCGAGAGCATGCGAAATATACACAAACACTGATCTCTGGCTGAAGGAGACTCGAACCTACGAACCTTAGGAACATAGATCTTGTCCTAAGGTTCGTAGGTTCGCGTCTCCTTCAGCCAGAGATCAGGTTTGTGTATATTTCGCATGCTCTCGCGAATTCCTTGCATATATATATAATAATAGTATATATATATATATATATAAATATACTATATATATATATATATATATTATATTATATATATATATATATATATATATGGGTCAGGATGCCCTCCTGTGGAAAGTGATATTCCAGAGCCACTTCAGGCACCTGAACCCACTAACAGATCTCAGCTCGTCAAATAAGGGGAAGAAATTTAAAGCAACAGGTCCCGGGACAAAAATTTTTCCCCACGCAGCCCGCCAACGCAGCGGGGGGAACTTACAGACCTTTAAAAATTTAAACGATGGTTCAAATTTCTAAATGTTCCCCAACTATCAGGAAAGAAAAACCTGCTGCTTTTTGTCAATGTCTGTTAGCTGTGCGGGAAAGGAAGGAAGGGGAAAGGGCTACCTCAATGATCTTTAAAAATTCTTTAAGAGATTTTCCTAGAGCTGATAACCTCATTCCCCTTTCCCCCGCAATAAAAACGGGAGAGGCAAAACCCCACTCACTCCCGACGTGAAAATACAGAGCCCGGGTGACAAGAAATTAAGGGGGAAAACACAGTGGGGTAATCAAATTTTTACCATGAAGATCAGTTGCCCCAGGGATGCTGAATGTTGAAGCACGTAAGGAAAAGCATCCTCCCAGGAAAACCAAGGGCCCCAAAGCCAGGCCTTTCCCCCCCTGTCAAACCACTGATTGTGGAAGACTCGGACATTTACAAAGCAAAATTTTTCCGTCCGTGGGCGGGGGGTTAATTGGTTAAAAAAGGAAAATTTTTAACCCAGTTAGGGGAGTTTGCAGAGACATGCTTTAAAAGATCACAAGGTTTGCCAACAACTCTTGGTGGTCTGATTTGCGAATTAAACCCCCTTTTTTTTTTGGTGAACACTTTATCCCCTTAAAAATTAAAGGATGGGGGAAATTTTGGAAATTTAGTGGGCAAAATTTTTCGCCCCCCTCATTCCAAAGCTGCGGGCCAAAGTATCTGAGAGGGGCCATGTGCTTCAACCAACCCTTTGGTTTCGGTTTTCTCAAGGAAGTGAAGCAGGTTCATGCAAAAAAGGGGTTTTAATCAACAATCTCCCTTTGGGACAATTCAGCGGTAAAATTAGTTTTCAAGAATGCTTTTTAACCCCCTGAGAAGAGACGGGTATTAGCAGCTGTACGGAACTTTTCCCGGGGGTCGTTCCTTTTTTGTTCTTTTTTTCAGCTGGATATACAAGGAACAATGTTCCTGTTTGGGAGCATGAAATCACTCACCAGAGGGTGTTCAGAAAGGGGGCCTCTGCACCATTTCTCTTTGAAAAGAGGTTAGGAAATCACAGTCAACTGCCCAGTGAGCTAAATTTTTGGGTTTTTCTGGATAAGGGCACAGAGAGTACAAAGGAGTCCCTTCTAGATGATGTTAAAAAGGTGTGTCACGGGGACAGGGAAATGGGTCTCATCCTGAATCCACCCAAAAATGTAAAATCACTCGTAAAATCAAGTGGTTTAGATGAGAGAGAGAAACCCCAGGAGCATCATCTTGCCCCCCACAAAAAAACGTCTTGCTTGGAACCTCGGGAAAAGCGATGATTGCAAAATTTTCCAGGAAGAAACTGGGGGTTGGGAGAATGCAAAAACAACAGGGAAATTTTGACCCCCCACAACCCTTGTACCTTTCAAAAAGTGCTCGGGTTCCCCAAGCTGCAAAATTTCCAAAGATTTCCCTTCTGTGATAACCCTATACTGTAAATATGCAGTATCTTAGGGATTTTTCGAAAGTACTTAACTTACTCTAGAAGCGGGCAGTGGGGATAAGAACACTTCCAGTCAGACTTGGGCATTGGTGTCCGAAGTCTAAAGATTGCGCTACTGCTTTTCTGTCGTCAGCATGGACCCAGGGGGTTTTTGAAAATATTCTCCCTGGCATTTTAGTTACAGATTGGACTCCGGGATAAAAGGTCTTTGAGGGAGCCTTGATTGGAAATCTAAGGGGCTCTGAAACCGGCCTGCTCCCCCCAAACAATACAAACAGCGCACGGGGTTTGGGCCCCAGAGTGGAAATATCCCTAAACAATGCTTCGAGGGGTTAAGGGGAAGGATGAGGCCCCCTCCGGGCGTAAATCCTATGCAGGGGATTTCTGTTGGCTGTTTTAAATCCGGGGCACCCCCTCGACCCCCGCCCATCCGCTGGTGTTCCCCTTTTCGACTTTTTCCCCCCTTTTCTCCCCTTTAACACAAGGTATTTGTGGCAGTGAAGCAGCAGCCGATTCGGGTACCATGGTCTTGTGTGCCGTAAATCGAGTGAAAGATTGAAGCAGAGGGGTTAAAAAACATTATCAAGAGGACCTCACAACAGCCGGATCCCAGCAGAAAGGGAGCCCCCCAATATGCGATTGATGGCCCCAGGGGTGATAAGATGGTATCACCCTTCAAGCCTGGCAGACGGGAAGCGGGTGGTGTGGGATACACATTATCTAGCTTGGCCCTTTTTACCTATCTCCAAACACCAGGAGGAAGGAGGGCAGCCCCCACTTAAGGAGTCCCAAAAGTCTAGAAATATGGAGAACTTGCAATCATTATTGTTTTCGCCTAAGGCTCGGAGACCCTTGGCTCTTGAGGGAAAAAGGCATCCAAGTTCCCCAAAGGGGTAGGGAAAAGATTCATCAGGGGAACTTGGGAAACCCAGGGTACTATTTTTCTGTTCAGCCACCAGCGTTGATGTTCAGAGGGTAATGCCTGCTGTATTTTGGGGCCCCCGACCCAAATCTGAGGAGTTGGGGGTGAGATTTTTTTTCATTTTAATCAGTGACAAACACCAACAGTATGCACAAACGTATCCTCACACCTCATGTACGTATTACATTTTACTCAGCAATGTATCTCTTTTAAAACTTTTGACCCTATTATTAATAAAAAAAACTTATTGGTAAAAAAAGAATGAAAAGATGGGGTGGTAGGGGAATGGGAAAATTCAAACGGCTTCGGAAAAAATCCCCAAAAATTCTTCCCTTAAGCCCCCCTTTATCCACTTTCGGGAAACTGGAGGTCCAAAAAAAATTTTCACCAGAGGTGGGCCCATCTATATATTTTATTATATATATATATAATATAAATTTTTTATATATATATTATATAAAAAAATTTAAAAATATATATATATATTATAATATATATAAATGATGCAATGGAATTTCCCGCACGGTGTCCATCCCAGAGCAGCAGTATTGGTGTATTTCCCCCTCAAGCCCCTCACAAAAGCAACAACCCTTTTTGTCACCCCAGGCTGCCCTTTGTTCATCTATTTCATGCTTGCAAAAATATGCTTATATTCTCTAAGTTTCTTTCATATGTGGTGCATAGCCAAGAAAATATGGCTTACTATTGCCGTTTTGCGCAAGACAACTTTCAGATCGTTTTTGATGAAACTATGAACAACCCCCAGGACTGGGGTTTGTAGTCGTTGCCAAGTGCTTCCTCAGACCATTAATATTGTTGCAGGACCTAAATCACCTTTCCCTTTCGATGAAACCGTTGACCCCTGCTGAGGGGCACGAAATTTTGATAGCTTCAACAGTTTAGGAGATTCCCTTTTAAACGTGTTTTTGGGTAGGAAAATCACCCACCTTTCACCCCAAAATTAAACTTTCACAGCAGAACCACCCCAATGCTGCTGGAAAATATTGATGTCAGGTGACGAGTGGGTAAAAAACACCTGGCAAGCCTGTTGGAACCTGTTTGGGAAGGTATATACAGCTAATAAACAATTTTAACCTGAATTCTTTTCGGTACCTAAAATTAGTTGGAAATTGTTACTTTGATTTGAAGATTTTTGGTTGTTTCCAGGTAATGTGAAATCACAAGCGATTTGGGAAATTTTGCAATTTTTTTTCAGTGGTTTTTTCCTTTTATATTTATCTTCTTTATCTCTCTCACTCCTCCTCTCTCTCTTCTTTTAATAATTTATATATATAATAAAATATATTAAAAATTATATATAATAATATATATATTATAATACATTAATATATTTTTATTTTTTAAAGATATAATATATATATTATTTTTATAATATATTTATGTATGTATATATAGGTAGTAGGTTTTGGGGACAGTAACCCCCAGGAGGTACACCCTCCTGCCCCAAATGTGTGAAAAACCCAAAAAAAAATGTAATTGTTTTTTTTTTCATGATGGTAGGATGCTGTGTCTTTTGTTGTCTTAAAAATGCAAGATTACGGGATCTTGATTCTACTTGCACTTTGGGCACACACCTCATGTACACATTTATTTATACACACCATCGAGTTTTCTTTGATTTTATTTTATTTCTTGGTTTATTACTTTTCCTTTTTTCCATGGGGAAGGAATAAGAATCTTCCTCCGTAAGCCATGCGTGTTGTAAAAGTCAACTAAAATTTTTCCGGGAACAATGGGCTATAACCCCCTTTTTCCCGTAAAGTTACTAAAAAGAAAAGAAGAAGAAAATTTTCAAAGTGGGAAGTCTGAATGTGCTGGATGTTGGCAAAAGATAAGAGATGATTGTGGATGTTTTGAAAGAGAATTATTATTATTATAATAAGGGGGGAAGCGCTAACCGGGGGGTTATACAGCGCCTGGGGGGGGGTGTGGAAAACCTTTAGGCTTAAATTGGGGAACTGGGGCACAGATCTAATTCCCTAAATCAAGAGCCCCCCCAACATCAAGGAACCTTCTTTAGGGGGATGAATGAAAGGGATGTCCGGCTTTAAATGAAACAAAGTGAAGGGGGGGGAGAGTTTCAATGGAGAGGAATAAAAGGGGTTAGGCAGGGTTTCAAAAGGGTTTGGCTAAAGAAGGAGTAGCGATAATGTTGAAGAAAACTTTGGGGAGGAAAAAGGGAACTATAAATGTATTAATTCAAGGGGTTGTGTGGAGATAAAAAAAATTTTTATCGAAAAGGGGTTATAATAAGCGGTATGACCTGGAGAAGAAAGAAGTGTAGAGGAGGAGAGAGAGATTTTGGGAAATGTTGAGTGAATGCGTGGGGAGTTTTGAATCAAGTGTGAGAGTAATGGTGGTTGGGGATTTCAATGCTTAAGTGGGTAAAAATGTTATGGAGGGAGTAATAGGTAAATTTGGGGTGCCAGGGGTAAATGTGAATGGGGAGCCTTTAATTGAGCTATGTGTAGAAAGAGATTTGGTAATAAGTAATACATATTTTATGAAAGAGAGGATAAATAAATATACAAGGTATGATGTAGCACGTAATGAAAGTAGTTTATTAGATTATGTATTGGTGGATAAAAGGTTGATGGGTAGGCTCCAGGATGTACATGTTTATAGAGGGGCAACTGATCATTATTTAGTTGTAGCTACAGTTAGAATAAGAGGTAGATGGGAAAAGAGGAAGGTGGCAACAACAAGCAAGAGGGAGGTGAAAGTGTATAAACTAAGGGAAGAGGAAGTTCGGGGGAGATATAAGCAACTATTGGCAGAAAGGTGGGCTAGTGCAAAGATGAGTAGTGGGGGGGGCGGTTGAAGAGGGTTGGAATAGTTTTAAAAATGCAGTATTAGAATGTGGGGCAGAAGTTTGTGGTTATAGGAGGGTGGGGGCAGGAGGAAAGAGGAGTGACTGGTGGAATGATGAAGTAAAGGGTGTGAAAAAAGAGAAAAAGGTAGCTTATGAGAGGTTTTTACAAAGCAGAAGTGTTATAAGAAGAGCAGAGTATATGGAGAGTAAAAGAAAGGTGAAGAGAGTGGTTAGAGAGTGCAAAAGGAGAGCAGATGATAGAGTGGGAGAAGCACTGTCAAGAAATTTTAATGAAAATAAGAAAAAATTTTGGAGTGAGTTAAAAGTTAAGAAAGTCTAGGGAAAGTATGGATTTGTCAGTTAAAAACGAGTAGGGGAGTTAGTAGATGGGGGGATGGAGGTATTAGGTAGATGGCGAGAATATTTTGAGGAACTTTTAAATGTTGAGGAAGAAAGAGAGGCGGTAAATTTTATGCACTGGTCAGGGAGGTTTACCATCTTTTAGGAGTGAAGAAGAGCAGAATGTAAGTGTGGTGGAGGTACGTGAGGCATTACGTAGAATGAAAAGGGGGGAAAGCAGTTGGAACTGATGGAATCATGACAGAAATGTTAAAAGCAGGGGGGATATAGTGTTGGAGTGGTTGGTACTTTTGTTCAATAAATGTATGAAGGAGGGGAAGGTACCTATGGATTGGCGGAGAGCATGTATAGTCCTTTTATAAGGGAAACGGGACAAAAGAGATTGTAAAAATTATAGAGGAATAAGTTTACTGAGTATACCAGGAAAAGTTTACGGTAGGGTTATAATTGAAAGAATTGAGGTAAGACAGAATGTAGGATTTCGGATGAGCAAGGAGGTTTCAGAGTGGGTAGGGGTGTTGTAGATCAAGTGTTTACATTGAGGCATATATGTGAACAGTATTTAGATTAAGGTAGGGAAGTTTTTATTGCATTTATGGATTTAGAAAAGGCATATGATAAAGTGGGTAGAGGAGCAATGTGGCAGATGTTACAAGTATATGAAATAGGTGGTAAGTTATTAAATGCTGTAAAGAGTTTTTATGAGGATAGTGAGGCTCAGGTTAGGGTGTGTAGAAGAGAGGGAGACTACTTCCCCGGGAAAAGTAGGTCTTAGACAGGATGTGTAATGTCACCATGGTTGTTTAATATATTTATAAATGGGGTTGTAAAGGAAGTAAATGCTAGGGTGTTCGCGAGAGGGGTGGGATTAAGTTTTGGGGAATCAAATTCTAAATGGGAATTGACACAGTTGCTTTTTGCTGATGATGCTGTGCTTATGGGAGATTCTAAAAAAAAATTGCAAAGGTTAGTGGATGAGTTTGGGGAAATGTGTGTAAAGGTAAAAAAGTTGAAAGTGAACATAAAAAAGAGTAAGGTGATGAGGGTATCAAATGATTTTAGATAAAGAAAAATTGGATATCAAATTGGGGAGGGAGGAGTATGGAAGAAGTGAATGTTTTCAGATATTTGGGGAGTTGACGTGTCGGCGGTGGATTTATGAAGGATGAGGTTAATCATAGAATTGATGAGGGAAAAAAGGCGAGTGGTGCGTTGAGGTATATGTGGAGTCAAAAAACGTTATCTATGGAGGCAAAGAAGGGAATGTATGAAAGTATATTTGGTACTAACACTCTTATATGGGTGTGAAGCTTGTGTTTGTAAATGCTGCAGCTAGGAGACGGTTGGAGGCAGTGGATGTACCTGTTTAAGGGCAATGTGTGGTGTAAATATTATGCAGAAAAATTCGGAGTGTGGAAATTAGAAGGTGGGGATTTAAAATAAAAGTATTAGTCAGAGGGCAGAAGAGGGGTTGTTGAGGTGGTTTGGTCATTTACAGAGAATGGATCAAAGTAGAATGACATGGAAAGCATATAAATCTATAGGGGAAGGAAGGAGGGGTAGGGGTCGTCCTCGAAAGGGTTGGAGAGAGGGGGTAAAGGAGGTTTTGTGGGCCAAGGGCTTGGACTTCCAGCAAGCATGCGTGAGCATGTTAGATAGGAGTGAATGGAGACGAATGGTACTTGGGACCTGACGATCTGTTGGAGTGTGACCAGGGTCATATTTAGTGAAGGGATTCAGGGAAACCGGTTATTTTCATATAGTGGGGAGGTGGTGTTGGTGGGTACGCTTGGTGAGTGGGGTGGGGGTGTTGGTGGGTGGGATTGGTGAGTGGGATAGTGGTGTTGGTGGGTGGGCTTGGTGAGTGGCGTGGTGGTGTTGGTGGGTGGGGTGGAGGGTGGGGTGATGGTGTTGGGGGGTGGGGTGGAGAGTGGGGTGGTGGTTGTTGGTGGGTGGGGGTGGAGAGTGGGGTGGTGGTGTTGGTGGGTGGGGGTGGAGAGTGGGGTGGTGGTGTTTGGGGGGTAGGGGTGGAGGGTGGGGTGGTGGTGTTGGTGGGTAGGGGTGGAGGGTGGGGGGGTGGGGTTGGTAGATGGGCTTGGTGAGTGGGACGGTGGTGTTAGTGGGTGGGGTGGGTGGGGTGGAGGGTGGGGTGGTGGTGTTTGGGGGTGGGGGAGGTAGAGTGGTGGTGTTGGCAGGTGGGCTTGGTGAGTGGGTTGGTGGTGTTGGTTTGGGGGGGCTTGGCGAGGGTGGGGTGGTGGTGTTGGTGGGTGGGTTTGGTGAGTGGGACGGTTGGTGTTGGTGGGTGGGCTTGGAGAGTGGGGTGGTGGTGTTGCTGGGTGGGCTTGATGAGTGGGGTGGTGGTGTTGCAGGGAGGGCTTGGTGAGTGGGGTGGCGGTGTTGCAGGGAGGGCTTGGTGGTGGGGTGGGGTGTTTAGTGGGTGGGCTTGGTGAGTGGCGTGGTGGTGGTGGGGTGGGGGGGTGGGGGGTGGGTGATGGTGTTTGTGGGTGGCGGTGGAGAGTGGGGTGGTGGTGTTGGTGGGTAGGGGTGGAGGGTAGGGTGGTGGTGTTGGTAGGTGGGTTTGGTGAGTGGGGGCGGTGGTGTTGATGGGTGGGGTGGGGTGGGGTGGTGGTGTTGGTTGGGGGAGGGTAGGGTGGTGGTGTTGGTAGGTGGGCTTGGTGAGTGGGTTGGGTGTTTGGTGGGGGGGGGTGGGAGGGGGGGTGGTGGTGTTGGTTGGGGGGAGGGTTGGGTGGTGGGTTGGTAGGTGGGCTTGGTGAGTGGGTTGGTGGTGTTGTTGGGTGGGCTTGGCGAGTGGGGTGGTGGTGTTGGTGGGTGGCTTGGCGAGTGGGGTGGTGGTGTTGGTGGTGGGCTTGGTTGAATAGGGTGGTGGTGCTGGTGGGTGGGCTTGGTGAGTAGGGTGGTGGTGCTGGTGGGTGGGCTTGGTGAGTGGGGTGGTGGTATTGCTGGGTGGGGTGTAGGGTGAGGTGGTGGTGTTGGTGGGTGGGGGGGAGGGTGGGGTGGTGGTGTTGGTGAGTGAGGGTGGAGGGTGGGGGGGTGGTGTTGGTAGGTGGGCTTGGGAGTTGGGTGGTGGTGTTGGTAGGTGGGCTTGGTGAGTGGGGGGGTGGTGTTGGTAGGTTTGGGCTTGGTGAGTGGGGTGGTGGTGTTGGGGAGGTGGGCTTTGGTTTAGTGGGGTGGTGGTGTTGGTAGGTGGGCTTGGTGGGGTGGGGTGGTGGTGTTGGTGGGTGGGCTTGGCGAGTGAGGTTGCGGTGTTGGTGGGTGGGCTTGGTGAGTGGGGTTGCGGTGTTGGTGGGTGGGCTTGTTGAGTGGGGTTGCGGGGTTTGTGGGTGGCTTGGTGAGTGGGGTGGTGGTGTTGTTCATCATCATCCTGCCAGCAATGGGTTAGCTGAACGAACCAATAAGAAAGTACTTGATGTCCTGAGAGCCACTATCAACCCCAATAATGAAACTTGGGATGAAGTTATACCAGATGTTCAATGTGCTATAAATTCTGCTTACAATGCTTCCATAGGTGATACTCCACATTATGCATTGTGTGGTGTAGACAAGCGTTTACCCTATGAGTTGTTATATTCCGAAACCCAATTACAACCCTGATGATTTCGTAGCAACTCGTACCAGCATAGCTCAAAGTGTTTTTAGAAGAATCCATGAAACGCTTCATAAATCAACAGCAGAATTTACTAGAGTAACTAATAGCCGTGCTAAGCCGTCAAAAGTTAAAGTAGGTTCGAGAGTAATGCTGACAAATTTCAACAAAACATCCGCAATGCCTAAGGGGTCTGTAGGGCAAATTTCCGCGCGCGCTCACCGAAAAATCGAGAAAATATGGAAATTGAGTTATATATACTGAAAAATAGCTCAACTCTTTGGCAACACAATGGTACCAGAATGAATGTTCTACGACGTTTCTACAAGAAATTATAGTCATTTATATCAGGTATGGTGACGGCGATGTTGGTAGCGAGTCTGCTCACGGCCCATATACTTTTTGGAGTTGTTTCCTTGTTTTTTATCGCCTTTTCTTGCATTATTCTTTCTAATATAATAACTGACTATTTGGCATCATAAAACAGTAGGCGGGACTTATCCGCAGACTTAGTGACAGCTGGAAACCAGATGGGAACGCTCGGCAGTGTTCCAGCGCCTGAGGTGCCAGCCAGGAATCGCCCATTATTACGCTTATATCAGCTTATATATCAATTCTACGGCTTATTTGTCTATCAGAATTGATCTAATATGATATAATAAACACTCTAAATAACATACAAACATGTTATATACTCTGAATAAAATAGGCCATAATATGGCCCAGAGATTATCGGGAATATTTCGATATAAAAGTGTAACTGTTCACCCTGTCGTCTGTGAGTAAGAGAAAACGGTGTTTAGAGGCTAACTGCACTAGAACATCAGTTTACTAAGAAATACACCCAAACAAACGCGATTTTCGCGAATTTTTTTTTTTTTTTTTTTTGAGACGGGGGCCGGCCGGCGCTCTCAGCCGATATCTCGGAAGTAACTTATTCAACAATTGTTCAACTTTCTCCCTTTATTACTGAATTAAATGGAATATAATACTCACAAAAGTTGTAGAATAATGATTTCTCTTTTTGTCTGTGACCAAATTTTGGAAATATTCCATATACTTTGGGAGTTATGTGGGAGTAAAGGGCAGATGTTTTTGCAATATTCCAGGAACTAACAAACTTTATTTTTTTGTGAAATAAAGATACGTTCATTTAAAGAAAAGTATGTAAAGTAAAAGGACACAAGTGCAACTAATGTGACATTTATTGTGGCAACGTTTCGCTCTCCAGGAGCTTTATCAAGCCATTACAAACAATACATGGACACAGAGGGTATATAAAGGCTCAGAGTGAGGTGCAATACTAGTGAGGTACCATTTTGATGTTCACTAGTAGTAGTAGTAGTAGTAGTAGTAGTAGTAGTAGTAGTAGTAGTAACAAAAATAATACAATATGGAAGAGCAAATAATTCGTACATGAGTAAAAGGATATAAAAGCTATTACTTGGGTAACATAAAAATAGGTTGGACAAATATAGACTGGAAAGAGGCAGGTTTTTTTCGGGTTCACTACTGTAATGTGCTTGTGTAGTATAACAGGAGAGACTATGTGATGGCAGGGTTTACTGTTTTCAGGAGGATTCTTGCTAAGACTTCGGAGATGGTGAAGCTGCCGTTGTTTTGTTTAATTGTATTCGAAACAGCGATCAGTGCTGATTCAAGGCACTTGCGTGTGCGGAAATTAGTTTCTTTGATCACTAATTGGGCGTCTCTGAATTTCATGAGATGATTGGTGGAATTCGGTGTTGTACACAGGCGTTGTTTAAGTTGTCGTTCCTAACATGCGTAAATGTGTTCATTGAGGCGGGTGTCGATGTTTCTTGCTGTTTCACCTACGTAGATCTTGTCACAGCCTCCACAGGGTTTATAGTGTAAACTCCTGCATTGACTGGTTCGTGGTGCTTGGGTTTTGCCCTGGTTAGATCCTTTATTGAAGTGGTAGAAGCGATGGCGACTCTGGTGTTAGCTTGTGAAGTACTTTTGAGACGTTTAGTGCAACCTGGCTGTTGGGAAGAATTATAACTTGTTGGGAGCGGTGTTGATGCGTGGAGAATTGATGATCTGAAGAGCTCTTTTCTTGCAGTCTTTGATGAAAAAAGAAGGAAATTGTAACTCAGTGAATGTTTGGTGAATGTAAGTTACATTCCTCGTCAAGAAACTCAGGACTACAAATTCGGTATGCTCTTAGGAAAAACCCGATGATGATGCCTCTTTTGGTCTTGGTATCTTGACTGGAATAGAAGTGTGTGAGATCATTTTTATTGGTGGGTTTCCGATAAACTTGAAATCTTAGGTTGTTGTCTACTTTGTGAATGAGGACGTCGAGGAAAGGTAGCTTGTCATTGGACCTTCTTCTAGTGTAAACTGAATCGCTGGTTCAACTGCGTTGAGCCTTGCCTGAAGATCCCGTACATCAAAACGTTTTGGAGTTATTACGAGGACATCGTCCACGTAACGTAACCAAGTGACGCTTGAAGGGATGATGTTGGCGAAGTGTTCGGACTCTAGGTGTTCCATGTATAATTTGGCTAGGACGGCATTTTTTGGGGCCCCCATTCCCATCCCGTAGGTTTGTTTGTGGCTTGTTATTGAAGAAAAAATTAAAATTTAAACACAGATTTCAATAAAGTCAACAAATCTCGGGAGGAAAAGGGAAAGATTAAGGTCCTGGTTACTTTACGTCGAAGAACCTCGATGGTTTTTTTGGGTAGGTATTTTTGTGGAAGGGGGAAGTAAATCCAAATGCTTAGTTTCTTTTTACGGAGGAGAGGTTAGGATGCGGTTAAAAAAAATCGAAAGAAACCCAAAGTATTTCTTCTCCATCCCAAATCAAATCGAAAAACAACGTCCGTTTTGGGGCCCCCCTTTTTAAAAACAAGGGGTCCCACGATACAGCAAGGAAATAGTGAGCTACTAAAGTCCCAATAATCAGTTTTTGAAACCCCGAACCAGACTGAGGTCGAAGATCAAAATGAATTTTTTATGAGGACCACAAAATTGATTAACCAACCATCCGATGTTATCCTGACGCCAAAATGATTTCGAACAGGCGTAAATAAATCCCCTTTCCCCTCTGCCCC
The DNA here is from genome assembly GCF_026875155.1 of Cherax quadricarinatus. NCBI lineage: Eukaryota > Metazoa > Arthropoda > Malacostraca > Decapoda > Parastacidae > Cherax > Cherax quadricarinatus. The sequence continues at coordinate 37,189,231 of NC_069431.1, forward strand.
GGGCCCAGACTCAGGAACTCTGTGTTCATCAAGAACTGCAAAAAGCCCCTATAGGGCCCTTTTTTCCATCCTTGGGAGGGAGCGGGACAGGGGGGTGCCCACAGTACTAAAAACAACAGACATAGCCCCACCCCAAAAAGGGGGCGAAAAGCAACAGAAAAGAACTACGACCAATCCCAAAAAACTCCAATATCAAAAATTTTTGAAAGGGTCCTAAAAAGAAAGATCACCACGCATCTAGAAACCTCAGTACAAACCAGGGAAATGGGTTTAGAACGGGTCCTCCTGTCTGAAAACTATTGGCCCACTACGAAAAAGGTCTAAATGCACTGAAACAAAAAGAATGCGATGTAATATTACAGACTTTGAAAAAGCCTTCGACAAGTGTGACCAGGCGTAATAGCGCACAAATGCGTGTTTAAAGGAATAACGGGAAAAGCGGTGATGGATCTATAATTTCCTCATAAAAGAACCCCAGAGAGTAGTCGTAAACGGTAAAGCCCGGGGCAGCTACGTGAAAAGCTCGTTCCAAAGGGACAGTACTCGCTCCCATCATGTTCTCATCCTTATATCCAAAGAAAAGGGAGTCAGCCACAGCCCCCGTGTTCCTTTGCGATGACACCAAATCTGCAGACAGGGGCCCATTGCGACACTGCAAAGCCCCCCGGCAGACAAAACCCCAAAATCTTTCAGGGGGCTGCAGAAAACAATATGAAGTTCAACGAGGGAAAATTTAAATTTACCAGATAGGGTAAACATGAGGAAATTAAATCTCATAGAGTACAAACAATTCTGGGCCCACAAAATAGAGCGAAACACCAAGTCAAAGACCTGGGAGTGATCATGTCGGAGGATCTCACCTTCAAGGACCAAAACATTGTATAAATCGCATCTGCTAGAAAAATGACAGGATGGATAATGGAACCTTCAAAACTAGGGAGGCCAAGCCCATGATGACACTCTTCAGGTCACTTGTTCTATCTAGGCTGGAATATTGCTGCACACTAACAGCACCTTTCAAGGCAGGTGAAATTGCCGACCTAGAAATGTACAGAGAACTTTCACGGCGCGCATAACGGAGATAAAACACCTCAATTACTGGGAGCGCTTGAGGTTCCTAAACCTGTATTCCCTGGAACGCAGGAGGGGAGAGATACATGATTATATACACCTGGAAAATCCTAGAGGGACTAGTACCGAACTTGCACACGAAAATCACTCATTCGAAAGCAAAAGACTTGGCAGACGATGCCCCATCCCTCCAATGAAAAGCAGGGGTGTCACTAGCACGTTAAGAGACCATACAATAAGTGTCAGGGGCCCGAGACTGTTCAACTGCCTCCCAGCACACATAAGGGGGATTACCAACAGACCCCTGGCAGTCTTCAAGCTGGCACTGGACAAGCACCTAAAGTCAGTTCCGGATCGCCGGGCTGTGGCTCGTATGTTGGTTTGCGTGCAGCCAGCAGCAACAGCCTGGTTGATCAGGCTCTGATCCACCAGGAGGCCTGGTCTCAGACCGGGCCGCGGGGGCGTTGACCCCGGAACTCTCTCCAGGTAAACTCCAAAAGGGTTCGCCTGAGTGTTTAAGATGAGGGGGGCTGATGGTCCCCAGAAGGAAAGGAAAGATGTTTGGCAAGAACTCCGGCTAGTTTGTGTGGGGCACTGCCTATTCCTGACGTGATTGGTCTGAGAGGAATATTGTGTTTATGGGTCTTGGGTAAACCATACATGTGTGCTGCCCTTTGGGAAAAAAGTACAGAAGTTTCTTCCCCTTTTCTAGTGCGTTTGGTATTTGTCTGGTTTTGTATAGAAAGTCTTTGGTGAGCGTCTCCCACTGTTGAGTGCTGATGGGTTCGTATGTAGATTGATCATTCAAAAGGTCCATCATTTTAGTGTTGTAGTCACTGGTGTTGAGTATGACGACTCCACCTCCTTTGTCGGCGGTGGTGACGATAATGTTGGGGTCGTTGGGGTCGTGTCCATGTATTGTTTGTAATGGCTTGATAAAGCTCCTGGAGAGCGAAACGTTGCCACAATAAATGTCACATTAGTTGCACTTGTGTCCTTTTACTTTACATATTGTCAGTATTTCTGCCAACTTTATTAAAGAAAAGTAGTCACAGAATATAAGAATAAGCATTGTTCTCTCGGCACCAAGTGTCCAAACAACCTTACGTAGTCCCATATAGGAGAAAAGTTTAACACTATGGCATTTTCAGTAAATCAGTCATTTCTCAGTTGTTGTTTGAGGTATATTTTTGATAAATATTTTCAAGAAAGAGTGGAACGACTTTGTCTTGTGTACCAAAACTGGAGAAAATCGGACAGTAAACAACGGAGTTACAGATTTTGCCCGACGGCCCCGTAAGCTCGATCAAAAGTTTGTTGGCCCTTATCGAGTTGTTGAACATATCACTGGCAATAAGTATAAGGTTAGAGAAATTAGTACTGGTAAGTACAAAGAATCGCATTAAGATCATATGAAGTTAGTATGCGATGTGATGTATTGCACCCCAAATAATGTGACAGAGCTGAAGTCCTCTTTACCTGTACCCCTTTCTCAATACTCAGTAATCAAA
>NC_069431.1:37192312-37261103 GCF_026875155.1 Cherax quadricarinatus
TGTGCCAGGCGGCACGGTTACCACGGGAGGTGGCAGCTAACCTGAGCCTTCCGGGGGGGGGGGTGGGGCATGAAAAGATACGTAACCTTTATTGGCGCATGGACCCCCTCATTTACGGGTTATCTCCCCCAACCACCCGAACCAGGTTGCTAAGAGTTGTGAGGGGGCCCCATCGTTAATAGTCCCAGGTTTAGCCAATAAAAAGGTGGGATTGACAATCGCAGGGTTATGTGGATCCCGCCCCCCTGCTGCCTTGTCTTCCCTTTCTAAGCGGGTTTTTAAAACACGGTCTGCTATTTTGTGGCTTTCTTCTGCTTTGCTTACCGTGGAGTCCCTTTACTTGTCTCTGTACATGTGTACATATTGCTGTTATAAATTGGTTTTAAAAAGAAAATTAATTTAAAAACTTTTTCTACTGGTTTTTTTGCCCCCATTCACCGGGGAAAAAGGGGCCTTTTGAAATCCTGGGTTGTAAATATGTGTGGTGTGTGGTGTGTCGGTGTGTGTGCGTGTGTGGTGCGTGTGTGTGTGCGTGGTGTGCATTGTGGTGGTGGTGTATGTGTGTGGTTGTGTGTGTGTGTGTGGTGTACGTGTGTGGTATGTGTTGTGTGTGTGTATGTTTTTTATGTGTATGTTGTGATGTGTGTGTGTGTAGTGTGTGTGTAGTGTGTGTGTGTATTTGTGTGTGTGGTGTGTGTATGTGTGGTGTGATGTGTGTGTGTGTGATGAAGTGTGTGGTATTTTGGGTGTGTGTGTGTGTGTGTGTGTTGTATGGTGGTGTGTGTGTGTGTGTGTGTGTATGTGTGTGTGTAGTGTTGTGTGTGTGTAGTATGTGTGGATGTGTGTGTGTGTATTGTGTTTTTTTGTGTATGTGTGTATATGTGTGTTTGTGTGTGTGTATGTGGGGTTGGGTGTGTGGGTGGGGTGTGTGTGTGTGGGGGTGTGTGTGTGTGTATGTGGTTGGTTGATTTTTTTTTTTGGTGCATTTGGTTGGTTTTGGTTTGTGTTGTGTGTGTGTGTGTGTATGTATGTGTGTGTTGATGTGTGTGTTTTGGTTTGTGTGGGTGTGTATGTGTGTGTATGGTGTTGGTGTTTTGTAGGTGTTAGTTTGGTGTGTGTATATGTGTGTGTAGTGTGTATTTTTGTGTGTGTGTATGTCTGTGATGTGTGTTGTGTGTATGTAGTGGTGTATGTATGTGGGGTGTGTATGTGTTATGCAGTGTGTATGTATGGTGTGTGTGTATTTGTATGTGTGGTGGTATGTGGGGGGGTTTGGTTGTGGGTGTAATATTATATATATTTTATATATATTAATATATATTATATAATATTATAATTATATATTAAAACTTGAGTAGCTTGGAAAATGTTGGGGGGAAAACGGTGGTATCAGGGGGAGCTAAAAATGTTAGTTTAAACTATCAACAACACCACCCCCCACCAACCCCAAAACAAAAAACCCACCCCCATCACCACACAACAAAAAACAACACCACCCCTCCCCAAACACCAACAACAACAACCCCACCACCATACCAAAACCCAACACCACCCATCACCACCACCAACACCAACAACACCACCACCATCCCCATCACCAACACACCACCATCACCACCACCAACACCAACAAAAAACAAAAAACACCACCACCATCACCAACACCAACAACAACAACACCACCACATCACCATCACCAACACCACCACCATCACCCCCACCAACCCAACAACAACAACACCACCACCATCACCATCAACAACACCACCACCATCACCACCACCAACAACACCAACACCACCACCATCACCAATCACCAACACAACAACAACACCACCACCACCAACAACAACAACAAAAACACCACCACCATCACCATCCCCAAACCACCAACAACAACAAAAACAACTCCAACAACAACACCAACACCACCAACCATCACCATCACCAACACCAAAAACAACACCCCACCATCACCCCCACCAACACCAACAACAACAACACCCATCACCAACACCATCAACAACACCACCACCATCACCACCACCAACAACACCAAACCCCACCACCTCACCATCACCAACCCAAACAACAACACCCACCACCACAACAAAAAAACAAAAACCACCACCATCACCATCACCATCCCCAAAACCCAACAACAAAACAACACCTCCAAAAAACAACACCAACACCACCACCTTTCACCATCACCAACACACCACCACCAAGAACAGAATAATACAACAAAAATAATGCAAAAGCAAAAAATACAACAACTAATACAATAATAAATACAATAATAAATAATGCAACAAATAATACAACCACTGTTAATATTAACGATTTATTCAATGTTAACTAATTTGCTGGTTATTGTTGACTGATGACCAGTGTTTAACCTCCCTTCCCTTCACCCCTTCCTCGTGACCCCTTCCCTTCACCCCTTCCTCGTGACCCCTTCCCTTCATCCCTTCCTCGTGACCCTTCCCTTCACCCTTCTCGTGACCCCTTCCCTTCACCCCTTCCTCGTGACCCCTTCCCTTCACCCCTTCCTCGTGACCCCTTCCCTTCACCCCTTCCTCGTGACCCCTTCCCTTCACCCTTCTCGTGACCCCTTCCCTTCACCCTTCCTCGTGACCCCTTCCCTTCACCCCTTCCTCGTGAACCCTTCCCATCACCCCTTCTCGTGACCCCTTCCCTTCCCCCCCTTTCCTCGTAAAACCCTTCCCATCACCCTTCTCGTGACCCCTTCCCTTCACCCCTTCCTCGTGAACCCTTCCCATCACCCCTTCCTCGTGCCCCCTTTCCCCTTTTCACCCCTTCCTCGTGACCCCTTCCCTTCCCCCCTTCCTCGTGAGCCCTTCCCTTCACCCCTTCCTCATGACCCCTTCCCTTCACCCCTTCCTGTGACCCCTTCCCTTCACCTCTTCCTCGTGAATCCTTCCCTTCACCCCTTCCTCGTGACCCCTTCCCTTCACCCCTTCCTCGTGACCCCTTCCCTTAAACCCCTTCCTCGTGCCCCCTTTCCCCTTCACCTCTTCCTCGTGATCCTTCCCTTCACCCCTTCCTCGTGACCCCTTCCCTTCACCCCTTCCTCGTGACCCCTTCCCTTCATCCCTTTCCTCGTGACCCTTCCCTTCACCCCTTCCTCGGGGACCCCTTCCCTTCACCCCTTCCTCGTGCCCCCTTCCCTTCACCCCTTCCTCGTGACCCCTTCCCTTCACCCCTTCTCTGACGCCTTCCCTTCACCCCTTCCTCATGACCCCTTCCTTTCATCCCTTCCTCGTGACCCTTCCCTTCACCCCTTCCTCGTGACCCCTTCCCTTCACCCCTTCCTCATGACCCCTTCCCTTCACCCCTTCCTCGTGGCCCCTTCCCATCACCCCTTCCTCGTGACTCCTTCCCTTCACCCCTTCCTCATGCCCCCTTCCCTTCACCCCTTTCCTCATGACCCCTTCCCTTCACCCGTTCCTCATGACCCCTTCCCAAATCCCCCCTTACTCGTGACGCGTTCCATCACCCTTCCCTCGTGACCCTTTCCCTTTCCCCCTTTCCCTCGTGCCCTTCTTTTTCCCCCTTTCCCTTTTTCCCCCCCTTCCCCTTCACCCTTCCTCATGACCCCTTCCCTTCACCCTTCCCTCATGACCCTTCCCTTCCCCCCTTCCCTGCCCCTTCCCTTCCCCCCCTTCCTGTGACCCTTCCCTTCACCCCTTTTGTGCCCCCTTTCCTTCACCCCTTCCTCGTGTCCCTTCCCTTCCCCCTTCCTCGTGACCCCTTCCCTTAACCTTCCTCATGCCCCCTTCCCCTTCGCCCCTTCCTCAGACCCCTTCCCTTCACCCCTTCTTCCTGACCCTTCATGACCCCTTTCCTCCTGACCCCTTCCCTTCACCCCTTCCTCATGGCCCCTTCCTTCACCCCTTCCTCATGACCCCTTCCCTTCACCCCCCCCTCATGACCCTTCCCTTCACCCCATCCTCATGACCCCTTCCCTTCACCCCTTCAACCGGACCCTTTCCCTTCACCCCTTCAACATCACCCCTTCCCTTCACCCCATCCTGCGTGAAATTGTGTGTGTATAGTGTGTGTGTAGTGTGTTTTGGTGTATGTGTAGTGTGCTGTGTTAGTGTCTGTAGTGTGTCTGTAGTGTGGTGTGGGGTGTGTGTGTGTGTGTGTGTGTGTAGTTTTGTAGTGTGTGTGTGTGTAGTGTGTGTGTGTGTGTAGTGTGTGTGTGTGTGTAGTATGTGTCCGTAGTGTGTGTGTGTGTGTAGTGTGTGTGTGGTGTGTGTCTGTAGTGTGTGTGTGTGTGTGTGTCTGTAGTGTGTGTGTGTGTGTGTCTGTAGTGTGTGTGTTTTTGTAGTGTGTGTGTGTTGTGTGTGTGTGTGTGTGTGTGTGTGTGTGTGTGTGTGTGTGTGTAGTGTGTGTCTGTAGTGTGTGTGTGTGTAGTGTGTGTCGTAGTGTGTTTTGTGGTGTGTGGTAGTATGTGTCCTAGTGTGTGTGTGTGTGTGTAGTATGTGTCCGTAGTGTGTGTGTGGTGTAGTGTGTGTGTGTGTGTGTGTGTGTGTGTGTGTGTCTGTGTGTTGTGTGTTGTGTTGTGTGTTTTGTAGTGTGTGTGTATGTATGTATTGTGTGTATGTAGTGTGTGTGTGTGTAGTGTGTGTGTGTGTGCGTGTGTGTGTGTGGTGTGTATGTGCTGTATGTACTAGTATATACAAGTGTGTGAGAATGTGTGTATGTGCTGAAAGTTGCTCGTTATGTCTCAGTAAGACTCGACTCGACTTAAACACTAACTAAACATCCTCAAATAATCTAACTTTTTGACCAACCAGGCAATCAAAACAGCCTGCTTGAACAGTAGGATGAACGATTCGCCGAACAGGAATATAACAAGCAGCAGCAGCGGCACAGCGTCAGGAACAAGGAAACAAAATAACGACCCTAACTGGGGACCTTCAGCAGATCCTCCATAAAAGGCATAAAGCTCCCTTAATACTGAATCTAAGTTCAGAATAACCAAATCCCCGACTACAACAATGCACAGATACCAGACAAAATAAGTCAGAAGCTATCGTTTAGGACCTGGGTTAACTTAGAGTGTTAGTACGACACAACCTCAGTAAAACGTCAAAAATCACAAAGTCTGAACAGAGTTACACAGAGTTACAAGAAGTACGTTTCGTCTCACCACCGAAACCATACTCTATCAAAACTGAGTCTAAATAACGAAGAAATAGCCAGAGAGAAGGAAAGAGAGGTGTTGGTCGAGCAAGGACCAGCAGAGGAGAGAACGAGCAAGGGAGGGCAGTCTCGCAGCTCAGTTGTGATCACTGGAGTGTCCCGTGGACTCCAGCAAGGTGCGAGGTGCAGCCTAACACTAACAAGCGAGGTGACAGTTAACAAGGCAGTTTGCCAGTGCGGACAGCCACTCAACACTCTCGAACAGCGAGCACAGGAAGTGTAAATGTTACATCCTACCTAATAACATAGCTAAATTAAATAATAATATAAAGCAAAATATATTCAGTTTAGCTAATATTGAAAATATCACCAGTATAAAATTATATGAACAGGTAATATACATCAAAATTACAGTATATATACATTGGGCCCCATTCAGGGGGCGCAACACTTCCATTGGTCTGTCACTGTTAAGAATAAATCCTGTCACTAGTCTATCAGTCTCATGAATAAATCCTTGTAACCCTCGTCTCCACTTTACCTCAAGTCACAGTTGCATCTTCTTCTTCTTGTTCATCTTCTTGTAAGTGGTAAGAAGTCTTATTCTAGTCTTCCACGTAACTTTGCACTCTTACATGTGGTCGTCACGTCTCCTCCTTTCCTCGTATCAACCGGCGTTGCCAACTTCAGTGTTAAAAATCTTTCCTTACAGCTCATATTATTTTTTTTTCGGCTGAGGCACGACTGCTGCAGGTCGTGTGTGGACCTTGCCTAACTCCCCCACATGTTTATATAAGGTCTGACCACCACACACCTGCTGTATATACCACTTTTTTTTTTTGCCTAACATACATTGTCAGCAACTTTAATTTAGCATCTCACCCTCCATGTATATGAGTGCTGTTGTTGTACTGTCAGCCAGCGTACCGTACAAGCTTCTCACAGTTACGTTATACGATCTTAAAATGATAATAGTTGTGGTACATAATAAAGTTTAGGCCTCTCTCTCACACTCTCTTACTCTTATTCTTTCTCTCTCTCTTTCTCATTTTCACTTTCATTATCTGGTCTCACACTCTACGTTCTTCTTGTGGCTTGTTCTCACTTTCTCCCATTTACATTATACGGGATATCTTTTTAAATCTCATCAGAAACAACGACAACAACAGCAACACCAACAACCATAGCAACAACAACCACAACAACAACAACCACAGCAACAACAACACCACAACAGCAACAATACCAACCACAACAACAACCACAACAACAACAACCACATCAACAACAACCACAGCAACAAACAACAATCACATCAAAAACAACCACAACAACAACTACAACAACAACAACCACAGCAACAACAACAGACACAACAACAACCACAGCAGCAACAACAACAATACATCAAAACAACACCAGCAACAACCACAGCAACAACAACAACAACCACATCAACAACAACCAAAAAGCAACAACAACAATCACAACAACAACAACACAACAACAACTACAACAACAACAACCCAGCAACAACAACAGACACAACAAAAAACCACAGCAGCAACAACAACCACAACAACAACAACAACAACAACAACCACAACAAACAACAATAACCACAGAAAACAACAGCAATAAACACAGCAACAACAGCAACAACAACAACCACAACAACAATAACACAGCAACAACCACAGCAAACAACAAAAGACACACCCAAACAACAACCACGGCAAACAACAACAACAACTACAGCAACAACAACAACAATCACAGCAACAACAACAACAGCAACAACAACAAAAACAATCACAGCAACACAACCACAACAAACAACAAACAGCAACCACAGCAACAACAACAACAACAACAGCAACAACAACAATCACAGCAACAACAACCACAACAAAACAACAGCAACCACAGCAAAAACCCAACAACCACAACAACAACAACAACGACAGCAAAACAACAACCACAGCAACAACAACAGCAACCACAGCAACAACAACAACAACCACAACAACAACAACAGAAACCACAGCAAAACAACAACCACAGCAAAAAACAACCACGAAACAACAACAACCACAGCAACAACAACAACAAAACAGCAACAAAAAAACAAGAAACAACAACAGCCAAAACAACAACCACGAAACAACAAAAACCACGCAACAACAACAGACGCAACAACAACCACGCAACAACAACCCCACAGCAACAACAACAACACGAAACAAAACAACCACCCAACAACAACCGCAACAACAACAACCAAGCAACAAAAACAACCCGCAAAAAACAACAACCACGAAACAGCAACAACAACCCACAGCAAAAAACAACAGACGCAACAACAACCACAGCAACAACAACCACAGCAACAAAAACAACCACAAAAAACAACAAAAACCACAGAAACAAAACACAGGAGGCATCAAAAAAAATCAAAAAGAACAAAAAGGCAATAACAAACAAAAACAGGAGCATAAAAAAAGCAAAAAACAATAACACGACCCCCCTCCCCCCCCCCCCCCCTCCCCTCCCCTCCCACCCTTTTCCCCCCGTCACCACTCTTGTAAAAAATCTATTGCAGTGCTTTCCTGATGAGTGTTTAAAACCCTGTCTATACTGCATGCTGTCCGTATCACTGTCTATCACGCATGATGTCCTGAAAACAGCTATCACTGATGATGTCCTGTAACACTGTCTATCACTGCTGATGTCTTAAACACTGTATCCCTTCACCCCTTCCCGCGTGACCCCTAAATACCCTTCACCCTCTTACCTCATGTACACCTTCCCTTCACGCCCTTCCTCGATGGAACCCTTTTCACAATCAACCCCTTTCCTCGAGACTCCTTCCCTTCACCCCTTCCTCATGACCCAATTCCCTTCTCACCCCTTCCTCAACCCCTTCCCTTTTCACGAATCCGTTCCTCAATTGTACCCCTTCCATCACGCCCTTACTCGTGACGCGTTCCATGCACTCTTACGCCTTCCTCGGAGACCCCTTCCTTCTACTCCATTCCTCGGTACGCTTCTCTCTGTCACACCCTTCCTCTTTCAGCTCATCGACCTCTTCTCTCATCAGCTTCGCCTTCCTTCATGACCGCTTCCGCTCACCCTTCCTCATGACCCCCCTTCACTCACTCCATTCCTCATGACCCATTCCCTTCAACTAGGACCCTCTCCATCGTGACCCCTTCCCTTCACTCTCTTTCTCGTGACTCCTTTCCTTCACCCTTTCCGTCGTGATCCCTTCTCCGTCACGCCCGTTCCTGCGTGACCCCTTCCCTTCACACCATTCCTGCATGACCCCTTCCTTCGCTACCCTTTCCTTCATGACCCGCTTCCTTACCAACCCCGTTCTTCCTGACCCCTTCCCATGACCGCCCTTCCTCCCTACCCCTTTCTCCTTCAACCCCTATCCTCATGGCCACCATCCCTTCACCCCTTCCTCATGACCCTTCCCTTCACAAAACTCCTCGCCTCATGACACGCATCCCTTCACCCCATCCTCATGACCCCCTTCCCTTCACACCCTTCACCGGACCCTTTCCCTTCACCCCTTCAACATCCACACCCTCCTCCTCTTCACCCCATCCGGCGTGTTATGTGTGTTAAGTGTGTGTGTGTGTGTGTGTGTATGATTAGTTGTGGCTGTGTATAAGTCTGTCTGTAGTGTGTCTGTAGTGTGTGTGTGTGTGTGTGTGTGTGTGTGTGTGTAGTTGTGATGTAGTGTGTTGTGTAGTGTGTTGTGTGTGTAGTGTGTGTGTGTGAGTGAGATGTGTCCGTAGTGAGATGTGGCGCTTGTAGTGGTGATTGTGGGGATGTGTCCTGTAGTGTGATGTGTGTGTGTGTGTCTGTAGTGTGTGTGTGTGTGTGACTGTAAGTGTGTGTGTGTGTGTAGTGTGAGTGGGGTGTGGTGTGTGTGTGAGTGTGTGGGTGTGTTGTGTGTTGTGTGTGTAGTGTGTGCTGTATGTGTGTGTTTGTAGTGTGTGTCTTAGTGTGTGTGTGTGTGTGTATACTGTCCGTAGTGTGTTTGTGTGTGTGTAGTATGTGTCCCGTAGTGTGTTGTGTGTGTAGTTGTGTGGTGTGTGTGTGTGGGTGTGTGTGTGTCTGTGTGTGTGTGTGTGTAGTGTGTGTGTGTGTAGTGTTAGGTGTATGAAGTATTTGTGGTTTGAGTATGTAGATGTGTAGTGCATTAGTGTGTGTGTGTTGTGCGTAGTGTGTGTGTGTTGTGTATTGTTGCTTTATGTACTAGTATATCAATTGTGTGAGATGATGTGTATGTGCTGAAAGTTGCTCGTTATGTCTCAGTAAGACTCGACTTCGACTTAAAAACACTGAACTAACATCCACCAAATAATCTGAACTTTTGACCAACCAAGCAATCAAAACTAGCCTCATGAACAGTATGAGAACGATTCAGCCGAACAGGAATATACAAGCACAGCAGCGCACCAAGCGTCAGGAACAAGGAAACAAAATAACGACCCTAGACTGGACCTTCAGCAGATCCTCCTTCTTTTTATAAAAGGCATAAAGCACCTATAATACTGAATCTAAGTTCCATAATAACCAAATCCCCACTAAAACAATGCACAGATACCAGACATAAATAAGTCAGAAGCTATCGTTTAGGACCTGGGTTAACTTAGAGTGTTAGTACGACACAACCTCAGTAAAACGTCAAAAATCACAAAGTTCTTAACAAGTTTACAACAGAGTTACAAGAAAGTACGTTTTTTTCGTCTCACCAACCACCTGCGAAACAGTACTATATAAATCAAATGGTATCTAAATTTTATAGTATACGTAAATATGAGATAGAAAAGAACAATTCAAGGAGAGGTTCGCGTAATGAGGAATCGAGCTAAAAGGACCAGCAAGTGATAGAACGATCAAGGGGGAGGGATGTCATCGCAGCCATGTTTGATCACGATTGTCCGTGGACTCCTACAAGATGCGAGGTGCAGCTCTAACATTCTAACAAGCGAGGTGACAGTTACCAATGAGGCATTTTGCCCAATGCGGACAGTCCACTCAACACTCCTCGAACAGCTGCATTAGACACCATCGAATGCTAAATGTACATACAATCATATACTTCTGAAATAAACATAGCTAAAAATACAAATAAATAAATAAGAAAGCAAAATATATTCAGTATTAGCTAGATATTGAAAATATCACAGTCATAAAATTATATGAACAGTCATAATACATCAAAATTACAGTATATTACAATCGGGGCCCCATTCATGGGGCGCAACACTTCCATTGTCGTCATGAGTGATTAAGAATAAATCCTGTCACTAGTCTATCATCATCATAATTAAATCCTGTAAACTCCAGCCGATCTCTCAGCCACTTTACCTCAAGATCACAGTTGCAATCTTCTTTCTTCATGTTCATCTTCTTGTAAGTGGTAAGAAGTCTTATTCTAGTCTACCACGGAACGAATGCACTCTTACATGTATGTAGGTCGTCACGACTCCAACCTTTCCTCGTATCACCGTCGTTGCCAACTTCATGTTAAAAAATCTTTCGCTATACAGCTCATATTATTACTTTTTTCTAGCGCTGAGGCATCGACTGATTGTAAAACAGGTCGTGTGTGGACCTTGCCATAACTCCCCCCACATGTTTATTAAGGCAGACACCACCACACACCTGCTGTATAAGACCACTTTGTTGTTGTTGGGGGGGGACCTAACATACGATTGTCCAGCAACTTAAATTTAGCATCTCACCCTCCATGTATAGGAAGTGCTAGTATCGTTGTACAGTCAGCCACCGTACCGTACACGCTTCTCACAGTATACGTTATACATCTTAAAATGATTAATAGATGTGGTACATAATAAAGTTTAGGCCTCTCTCTCACACTCTCTTACTCCTTATTCTTTCTCTCTCTTCTTTCTCATTTTCACTTATCATATCTGGTCTGCACACTCAACGTTTCTTCTTGTGAGAGCTTGTTCTACTTTCTCCCATTTACATTATACGGGATATTGACTTTTTAAATGGCTCATCAGAAACAACGACAACAACAGCAACACCAACACCCATAGCAACAACAACCACAAGACAAACAACAACCACATGCAACCAACAACACCAAAACACGCAACAATACAACACAACAACAACGCACAACAACACAACCACAGCAACACAACCACAGCAACAACAAAATACAACAAAAAACAACCACAACACAACTACAACTAACAACAACCCCAGCAACAACAACATACACAAACAACAACCACAGCAGCAAGCAAACAACAATCACAAATCAATAAACAACCACAGCAACAACCGCAGCAACAACAACAGACAACCAGCATCCAACAACAACCACAGCCAACAACGCACAATCACAACAACAACAACCACAACAACAAACTACAACCACACAAACCACAGCAAACAACAACAGACACAAGAAACAACACCACAGCAGCAACAACAACCACAACAACAACAACAACAACACCCAACCACAACAACAACAATAACCACAGCAACAATCAGCAATAAACACATCGCAACAACAGCAACAACAACAACCACAACAACAATAACCACAGCAACGACACCACAGCAACACAAAAGACGCAGCCACAACAACCACGGCAACAACAACAACAACTACAGCAACAAACAACAACAATCACAGCAACAACAACAACAGCAACAACAACAACAACAAGCACAGCAACAACAACCACAACAAAGAACGAACAGCAACCACAGAGCAACAACGCACAACAACAACACAACAACCAACAATCCCAGCAACAGACAACCACAACAAAAAAACACAAGCCACGCAACAACATACAACCACAACAACAACAACAACGACAGCAACAACAACAACCACAGCAATAACAACAGCACCGAACATCACACAGCAACAACTAACAACAACCACAAAAACAACAACATCAACCGACAATGCAACATACAACAACCACAGCAACACAACCACACAACAGACAACAACCACAGCAACAACAACAACCACAGCAACAGCAACAACAACCACAGCAATCACAACAGACACAACAACAACCACAGCAACAACAACCAACTCACAGCAACAACAACAGACTCAACAACAACCACAGCAACAACAAGCAACCACAGCAACAACACACCACAGCAAAACAACAACCACAGCAACAACAAACCACAGCAACAACAACAACCACTGCAACAACTAACAGACCACAGCAACACAACAACCACAGCAACAGCAACAACAACCACAGCAACAACAACAGACGCAACAACAACCACAGCAACAACAACCACAGCAAACAACTACAACCACAGCAACAACAACAACCACAGCAACAACAACCAAAGGAGTGCCTCAAATAAACTCAAAACAAGAACAACAAGGACATAACAAACGACCAACAGGAGCGATAAAACAGCAGAAACAACTACAACACGACCCCCTTCCACCCCCTCCCCCTCCCCTCCCCCTCCCCTCGCCAGCCTTCCCCCGTCAACCCCTCTTGTTAACAAATCTATTGCAGTTGTGTGTCGACTGCATGATGTTCTATAACACTAGTCTCTCACTGCATGACTGTCCTGTAATCACTGTCCTAACACTGCATGACTGACCTGTAACAATCAGTCTATCACTGCAATGACTGCCTGTAACACTGTCCTATCACTGCATGACTTGTCCCTGAACACTGTCCTATCACGCATGACTGCCTGCAACACTGTCTAACACAGCAAAGACTGTCCTGTAACACTATCATCACCGCATGAGCTGTCCTGTAACACTGTCTATCACAGCATGACTGTCCTGTAACACTGTCTATCACTGCATGACTGTCCTGTAACACTGTCTATCACTGCATTACTTGTCCCCTGTACCCACTGTATCTATCACTGCATGACCTGTCCTGTCACCTGTCTATCACCAGCATACTGTCTTGTAACACTGTCTATCACTGCATGACTGTCCTGTAACACTGTCTATCACTGCATGACTGTCTTGTAACACTGTCTATCACTGCATGACTGTCCTGTAACACTGTCTATCACTGCATGACTGTCCTGTAACACTGTCTATCACCGCATGACTGTCTTGTAACACTGACTATCCACCGCATGACGTCCTGTAACACTGTCAATCACTGCATGACTGTCCTGTATACACAACTGTCTATCACGCATGACTGTCCCTGTAAACAACTGTCCCTATCACTGCATGACTGTCCTGTAACACCTGACTATTCAAACCGCATGACTGTCTTGTAACACTGGTCACTATCACCGCATGACTAGTCCTATAACACGCGTCTAATCTCTCAGTAACCTGTCCTGTAGAACTCTGTCCTACAGCGCAAAGACTGTTCCTGTAACACTGTCTATCACTGCATGACTGTCCTGTAACACTGTCTATCACTGCATGACTGTCCTGTAACACTGTCTATCACTGCATGACTGTCCTGTAACACTGTCTATCACCGCATGACTGTCTGTACACTGTCTAAATACACAGCTAATGACGTCCTGTAACACTTCTATCACTGCCATGACTGTCCCTGTAACACTGCTATCACTGCTGACTGTCCTGTAACACTGCTCATCCGCATGACTGACCTGTACACTGTCTATCCCCGCAAGACTGTCAGTTAACACGTCTATCACTGCAAGACTGCCCTGTAACACTGTCTATCACCGCAATGACTGTCGCTAGTATGCACTGTCTATCACTGCACATGACTGTCCTGTTCTACTCCTGGCCATCCCAGCAGGATTGTCCTGTAACACTGACTATGCACTGCATGACTGTTCTGTAACACTGCTGCCTATCACCGAGCATTACTGTCCAGGTAACACTGCTAGTCACGCAGTGATCTAGTTCCTGTAACAACTGTCTATCACAGGCATGACTGTCCCTGGAAACAACAGCCTATCACAGCAATGAACCTGTCCTGAAACACTGAGACTTCACAGGCAAGTCCTGGTCCTGTAACACTGTCAAGTCACGCATGACCCTGTCCCTTGTAACACTGTCTATCACAGCCATGACTGACCTTAACACTGTCTATCACACAAGCATGACATGTTCCTGTAAGCAACAAAAAAAAAAACGTCTATCACTGCATGAACTGTCCTGTAACACTGTCTATCCACACAGCATGACTGTCCTGTACAGGGCTAATCACTGGTATGAACTAGTTCTGTAACACTGCCTCTATCACCGCAGACTGTCCCTGTAACACTGTCTATCACTGCTGACTGTCCCTGTATCTCTGTCTATCACTGCAAAGACTGTATCCTATAACCCTGTCTATCACAGCGGATTGTCCTTTAACACTGTCTAACACTGTAAGACTGTCCTGTAACACTGACTATCGAACAGCAAGGATTGTCCTTAACACTGTCTATCACTGCAATGACTGACCTAAAAAAAACATCTGTCTAACACAGCATGACTGTCCTAGTAACACTGTCTATCACAAGTAAATGACTGCCTGTTAACACTGTACTATCACTACATGACTGTCCTGTAACACTGTCTATCACAGCATGACTGTCCTGTATCACTGTCTATCACTGTATGACTGTTCTGTAACACTGCCTATCACCGCATGACTGTCCTGTAACACTGTCTATCACTGCATGACTGTCCTGTAACACTGTCTATCACAGCATGACTGTCCTGTAACACTGCCTATCACAGCATGACTGTCCTGTAACACTGTCTATCACAGCATGACTTCCAGTAACCCTGTCTACTCACATGCATGAACAGTCCTGTAACCTGTCTATCCACCAGCATTACTGTCCTGTAACACTGTCTATCACAGCATGACTGTCCTGTAACACTGTCTATCACTGCATGACTGTCCTGTAACACTGTCTATCACAGCAAGACTGTCCACTGTTATCACTGACTATCACTGCATGACTGTCCTGTAACACTGTCTACACCGCATGAACTGTCCTGTAACACTGTGCTCTCACAGCATGACTGTTCCTGTACTACTGCCTATCACCGCAATGACTGTCCTAGTATACACTGTCATATTCAATGGTGCATGGACTGTCCTGCAATAACTATCACAGCATGGCTTTCCTGTTAACACAGTCAATCACAGCATGACTGTCCTGTACACTGTCGTATACACAAGCATGACTTCGTTTACTTGTAACACTGCTATCACCGCATGGAGCCTGTACCTAGTCTGAACCACTGTCTAACACTGAGATGAGCAGTCTCTCGCAATATCATATACTCAAACCGCAATGACTGTACCGTGTAAACACTGCTTATGCACTGCAATAACTGTCCTCATGTAACACCTGTCAATCATCCTGCACCTGACTGTACTAGCTACACTGTCATTCACAGCATGACTGCCTGTATACACGATGCTATCAGCTGCCTGACTGATCTTGTATACACTGTCTATCACAGCAAGGACGTCCTGTAACAACTGTCATCACAGCATGACTGTCCTGTATCAACTGTCTATCACTGACATGACTGTCCTGTAACACTGAGTCTATCACTGCAATGGCTGTCCTGTAATCACTGTCTATCACAGCATATACTGTCCTTGTAACACGGCCATCACTGCATGACTGTTCTGTAGGCACTGTCTATCACAGCATGACTGTCCTGTAACACTGTCTATCACAGCATGACTGTCCTGTAACACTGTCTATCGCTGCATTGACAGTCCTAGTAACAATGATCTATCACTGCCTGACAAGTCTTAGTACACTGTCTATCACTGCATTATTGTCCTGTAACACTGTCTATCACAGCATGACTGTCCTGTAACACTGTCTATCACTGCATGACTGTCCTGTAACACTGTCTATCACTGCATGACTGTCCTGTAACACTGTCTATCACTGCATGACTGTCCTGTAACACTGTCTATCACAGCATGACTGTCCTGTAACACTGTCTATCACAGTATGACTGTCCTGTAACACTGCCTATCACTGCATGACTGTCCTGTAACACTGTCTACCACTGCAAGACTGTCCTGTAACACTTGACTAGTGCACACAGCATGACCAGTACCTGTAACCACAGTCTATCACAGCATGACCTTAGTCCTGTAACAACTGTCCAATCACAGCCATTACTGTCCCTGTATCACTGTCTATCACTGCAATGAAGTCTGTAACACTGCCTATCACTTGCATGACTGTCCGTGTAAACACTGCTGTTCACTGCAGACTGTCCTGTAACCCTGTCTATCATCAGCATGACTGTCCTTGACTGTCACAGTCTAGGTAACACTGCATGAAAATGTTCTGTAACACTGCCTATCACCGCATGACTATCCTTAACACTGTCTATCACTGCATGAAAGTCTTGTAACACTGTCTAATCCTGCATGACTGAACTGTAACACTGTCTATCACTGCATGACTGCCTGTACACACTGTTCTATCACTGCATGACTGACCTGTAAACACTATCAGATGCAATGAACAGCTTGTTAACAATGTCTATCACAGCAATGACTGTCCTTAACACACCAGTCTATCCACAGCATGACTGTCCTGTAACACTGTCTATCACATAGCATGACAGTCCTTGTAACACTGGTACTATCGCTTGCATGAACAGTCCCTTAGAAACGATGTCTATCACAGCAATACAGTCTTGCTCCACACATGTGCTAATCACTGCATGACTAGTCCTGTTAACCCTGTACTCATTACTGCAATGACTGTCCTGTAACACTGTCTACTCGCTGACATGACAGTCTTATAACAATGTCTATCACTGCATGACATGTCTTGTAACACAGTCTATCACCATGAACGTCCTGTCACACTGTCTATCACTTGCATGACTGTCCTGTAACACAAGACTATCACAGCATGACTAGTCCAGTAAAAATCACACAACTCCTCCCACATAACACTCAAGCCAAAGACCTGCGTACAGTACACACTGTTTCTATCTCACACAAGACTGTCTGTAACACTAACTATCACAGCACATGACTGACCTGTAACACTATCTATCACTGCATGACTGTCCTGTAACACTGTCTATCACAGCATGACTGTCCTGTAACACTATCTATCACTGCATGGCTGTACTGTAACACTGTTGCACCTGATCGTAAGTAAATCAGAAACTCTCACTTGGCAGCGCAAGAGGAAAACCAAACGCAGCAGAAATAATTCTAATCCGCGATTCCTCCACGCACAAATATATATAACATATATATAATTATCATATATATATATGAAGTGGTGTGTTGAGTTTGTGTGAGTGTGTGTGTGAGTGTGTGTGTTGTGTGTGTGTGTGTGTGGTGTGTGTGTGTGAGTTGTGTGGAGTGGTTGTGTGTGTGTATTACAAAAAGTATTTTAAAATGGAAGATTGATGTTAAGATTTACTCCTTTTGCGTCAATTAAAAAGTTCGGATACAAAAATACACACATTAAAATAAATTAATCTTTTAATCAACTATCTTTGTCTAGAGGTATTTGAACTATGATATATAAATATGTACATATGATGTTGTGTGTGGGTTGTTACAATCAGTAACAAGGCCACACTAAGAACATGTTGCCAACTAGTGGATGTGTCAACTCTGTCTTCAAATGAGCTGAATACGTCTCTTTGCACAGTTCGGGCACCCCTGCAAGAAGGTTCCCTTGATGTGTGAGGGGCTCTTTGTTAAGGTAATGGATCTGTGCTCCATACACCCGAATTAAGCCTGAATGCCTTCCACATCCCCCCCATTCCGCCCCCCCCCCCCCGGGAGGAGCAGTATAATCCTCCGGTTTAGGCGCTTCCCCCTTGAATATAATAATAATAATAATGCAAAATTCGTGGAATCTTCATGTGATTGGCTGTTCAACTACCAATTAGCATAGCAGTGGGAGCCCCAAACTGCTACACTCTTAACTGCTAGTTCACTGGTGGAGAAGGTCTGCCCTCCTCGGTGTCAGAATATAATGTCACTCACTCTTAGCCTGCCGCATGGACAGTCTTGTAACACTGTCTATCACGATTGACGGTCCTTCTAACACTCGATATCACTGCCGCGAGTCGACAGTCTTGTAACACTGACCTATCACTGCATGAACGGTCTTGTAACACAGCCTGTTACTAATGCATGACGGTCTTGTAACACTGCCTGTCACTGCATGATGGTCTTGTAACACTGCCTGTCACTGCATGATGGTCTTGTAACACTGCCTGTCACTGCATGATGGTCTTGTAACACTGCCTGTCACTGCATGACGGTCTTGTAGCACTATCACTGCATGAGGGTCTTGTAACACTGTCACTGTATGACTGTCTGTAACTGTCAATCTCCCCGACGCCCTGGCCCCCGTCTCCCTCACCCCTGACCTCCGCCTCTCTAACCCCCGCCTCCCAGACCCCAGACCCTGCCTTCCTCATCCCTGACCCCGCCTCCCTCACCCTCTAAACCGCGCCTCCCTCCCCCTGACCCCCGCCTCCCTCACCCCCAGACCCCGCTTCCCTGAGCCCCTAACTCCGCCTCCCTCACCCCTGACCCCCGCCTCCCTCCCCATGACCCCGCCTCCCTCCCCCTGACCCCCCTCCCTCCCCCTGACCCCGCCTCCCTCCCCCTGACCCGCCTCCCTCCCCCTGACCCCGCCTCCCTCCCCCTGACCCCCAACAACCACATACACTGTGGAATTGAATGCCACAGTAATCTCGTTCAAATAAAAAGTTTTAAAATTGGCCGTGTGTTGTGAGGGCCAGCGTGGGGGTCGTAGTAGGGGTTGTGGGGGTCGTAGTAGGGTCGTGTGGATCGTATTAGGGGTTGTGGGGTGTCGTAGTAGGGTCGTGTGGATCGTATTAGGGGTTGTGGGGGGTCGTAGTAGGGTCGTGGGGGTAATAGTAAGAGTCGGTGTTAGTCGTAGTAGGGTTCGTGGTGGTTCGTAGTGGACTCGTTGGGTTTTAGTGGGGTGGTGGTGGTCGAAGTGGTTTTGTCGGTTTTTAATGGGGTCATAGGGGTCGTAGTGGCGTACTAGAGGGGTTGAAGGGGTTATAGTGAGGTCGTAATGTCGTCGTAAGGGGTCATAGTGGCTTCATGGAAGCAATAGTAGTATAACAGGGCAACCTGGGGGTCGTAGTGGGGTTGTAGGGGAACCTGGTGGCTGTAGTGGGGTCGTGAGGATCTTAATGGCATCGTAGTGGGGTCGTGTGTGTGTGTGTGTGTGTATGCTGAGGTCAGTGGTCAGTACGCTGAGGTCAGTGGTCAGTACGCTGAGGTCAGTGGTCAGTACGCTGAGGTCAGTGGTCAGTACGTTGAGGTCAGTGGTCACCTGCGGTCATACCTGTCCTAAGCTCTGGGAGTTAGCGTGGGCTGTTACCAAGCACCATGGCTTGTTGTAGTGTTTTAGAATCTCAGGTTCAAGTGTTGAAGAAGGAGGTTCTACTTTTTCAGGAGGAAAATAGAAGGCTGAAGCTTCGCCTAGATGAATTTGGGATCGAGTATGAGAAGGATTTAGCTGGTAAGGAGGAAATGGTCACTAGCAGTGATAGTGGCAGCTGCTTTATGTGGCAAGTGGTTCACAGTTCAGGAAGAAGGAAGATAAGGAGGGTTAACAGAGAAGATGTGAAGGTAGGAAATCGATTCTCTGTTCTTCAGGGCAAGTGCACTTCAGTGGTTAGTGAGTTTGAAGGTACCACTGATTCCCCTGCTAATCAAGGTAAGAATATTTTAATAGGAGATTCTCATGTAAGATATATGGACCGTGCTTTTTGTAACAGAGACAGAAAGGTCAGACAGAGAGTGTGCCTTCCTGGAGCTGGTGTTGGTGACATAGTCAGCAGGTTGGATAATATTATGTCAGGTAATGGGAATCAGCCCATTATCTGTCTTAGTGCTGGGGGTAATGACATTGGGAAGGGCAGGAGACAGGAGCTGCTGGATAAGTACAGGTCAGCCATAGAAGTAATTAGGTCTAAGGGAGGGGTCCCAGTCATATGTAGCATCTTGCCTAGAAAGGGAGTGGGCAATGAATGGATGTCTATGGGAATTGGTATAAACTGCTGGCTAGACAGGTACTGCAAGGAACTTGCAATCCCATTCATTGATAACTGGGACAAATTCTATGGCAAACGTGATATGTATGCAATGGATGGGGTTCATCTCTCTGGGGATGGAGTGGTTGCATTAGCCAATTCGATTGAGAGGGTAATTGATGACTTGTCTAGGAATTTAAACTAATAAAGGTATGGGTATTTGTGGGAAACAATCAGGCTGCAGCATTAGGGTTAAAAACAGTAGTTATTACCGGGATACCTCAGGGATATGTTTAAAAGACAATATTCAAAATAAAGTTGCTAGTAATGGCAAATCAGTTGATCAACAAAGAGAGAGATAGTAGAGGGCAACGAGTGACTAGCTCCATTAAGGTTTACTATACAAATAGTAGGAGTCTAAGAAATAAAATAGATGAGCTAAGATTACTTACAGGTGTAGGTAATATAGATATTATTGGTATAACAGAGACCTGGTTCAACCTGAAAGATAGAGAAATGCCTTCTGAATGCAACATACAGGGTTATAAACTATTCCACACTGATAGGGTCAACAGGAAGGGTGGTGGAGTGGCGATGTATGTCGGAGAAAATTTAAATTGTTGTCTTAGACATGATATAAGATTAGAAACATCGAACACAGGATCTGTTTGGCTACAGTTTCTCGAGGGTCGTGACAAATTAATTTTGGGTGTGATTTATAGGCCCCCAAACCTTGATAGGGAGTGCAGTAAACTGTTATGGGACGAAATTCATAAGGCATCTAGATATGAAAATGTTGTGATAATGGGAGATTTTAACTTTAGACAAATTGATTGGAACAATATGACAGGAAATCTTGAGTCTAGTGACTTTCTTGATACGGTTCAGGATTGGTTTTAGAACAGGTTGTGACAGAACCAACTAGAGGAAACAATCTGCTTGACTTGGTTCTTGCCAACAAATATTCACTGATTAATAATCTTGAGGTTAATGATGAGCTTTAGGAAAGTGATTACAAATCACTTAGTTTCAATATATCATGGAATCACCCAGATAACTGCAATCAAATCTCTGTCCCAGATTTTAGCTTGGCCGACTTCATGGGATTGAAAAATTACTTGGGTGGGCTAAATTGGGATGTCCTGACTATGGATCAGGTAGGTGATCTTGGTTGCCAATATGACGTTTTTCAGAGCATAGTTCTAGCTGCCCACACAACTTTTGTTCTGAGTAGGGAAATTAGATCTAACAAAAATGATCCCAAATGGATGAACAATAGATTGAAACATCTCATTGGTCAAAAGAGAGGCATATATAGGCGTATCAAAAGAGGGGATGGGCAGTTAAGAAATCAATATATTCAATTAAAGAGATAAATAAAGAAAGGAATAAGAAAAGCAAAAAGGGATTATGAGGCTAAGGTCGCAAGGGATTCAAAGACTAACCCAAAAGGGTTCTTTCAGGTATACAGAAGTAAGATCAGGGACAAGATTGGCCCACTTAAGAGTAACTCTGGTCAGATCACTGACAGTGATAAGGATATGTGTGAAATTCTCAATACCTACTTCCTCTCAGGAAAATACTAGTGATATTCCTGAAATAACAGATTATGTAGAACAGGACGATAATAAACTATGCACGATTGCAGTAACTATTGACATGGTCCTCAGACAAATAGAGAAACTTAAACCTAACATATCGCCAGCCCTAATGAACTGTTTGCAAGGGTGTTAAAGGAATATAAAGTGGAACCTATTATACCTTTGGCTAATTTTTTTAACATATCACTACAAACTGGCATTTATTTAATCAATAATTGTCGAAGCAATTCGTAGCCATCTTGATAGGCACAGATTGATTAATGAATCTCAATATGGTTTTACAAAGGGCGTTCCTGTCTTACGAATTTACTAACATTTTTCACTAAGGTATTTGAGGAGGTAGATCATGGTAATGAATATGATATTGTGTATATGGACTTCAATAAGGCTTTCGATAGAGTTCCACATCAGAGGCTATTGAGGAAACTTAAGGCACACGGAATAGGAGGAGAATTTTTTTCCTGGGTAGAGGCATGGCTGACAAATAGGCAGCAGAGAGTTTGCATAAATGGGGAGAAATCAGAATGGCAGCACGTCACAAGCGATGTTCCTCAGGAGTCAGGTGTTGGGCCCGTTGTTGTTCACAATTTACATAAACGACATAGATAAGGGAATAAATAGCGACATATGCAAATTTACTGATGACACCAAAATAAGCCGTCCAGTTCATTCTAATGAGGACAGTAGAACACTCCAGGATGATTTGAATAGACTGATGCAAAGGTCGGAGAAGTGGCAGAACAGTTTTTAATATAATCAAAACAGAATTCCTGAAATGTTTGGACAGGAAAAATAACCAATGCCCACATATAAACTAACTAATGTAGATCTTAGATAACTACTGGATTGCGAAAGGATTTAGAGTTCTGGTTAGCAGTAATCTATACGCCAGAGCAACATGCATTAGGGTTCGCAATAAAGCTAACAGAATTCTTGGCTCCAATTCTAGGAAAGTATAAATAATAGAAGTCCTCAGGTTGTTTCTTCAACTTCTATATATCCTTGGTTTAGGCCACATTAGACTATGCTGCTCAGTTCTGGTCACCGTATTACAGAAGGATATAAATGCTCTGGAAAACGTACAGAGGAAGATGTCAAAGAGATCCCCATGTATCAGAAATCTTCCCTATAGGATAGACCGAGACCCTGAATCTGCACGTTCTCTCCGAAAGGCTTAGAATTAGGGAATGTATCGAGGTGTAATAAAATGTAAACCGGAAAAAATAAAGGGTATGTAAATAGCATACTGAAAATTTCCAGACAAACAAGGGACTCGCAGCAATGTTTCAATTGGAAACATTCAGATTCAGGAAGTATATAGGAAAGCACTGGTTTGGTAATAGAGTTGTGATGAGTGGAACAAACTCCCGATACAGTTATTGAGCTAAAACGTTGGTAGTTGTTAAAAAATAGGTAGATAAATACATGAGTGGGTGGGTGGGGTGTTGGCCAGACTAGTTTTGTGCTGCGGGGTCTGTGTGCCGTGCCCTTCGTTGAGATGGAAGGTACCAGACTTGGTGGGTCATTTGGCTAATCGGGGTGAACATGGGGCCCTGCTTCCGCATGGTTCGTTAGGCCTGCTGCAGAGCTCGTCCTTCTTCTATGTTCTTATTTCTTACGTTAAGAATCTCATTGAGGGGTCAGGGGAAATTTGTGGGTCGTGGAAAAAAGTCATGACATTAATACCACTACTTAACTGGAGAACGCCCCTCTGGTTTGGTTCAACTTTTCCACCATAGTGTCTTAAGGGAAAAAGTTTAGTTTTCTTAAGTGTGTTTTAAAAACTATATTTATTAAATTATATAAATTATTTTCTTGCGGTGTCAGAGAGTTTGTAGTATTCCGACACCACCTCATACAACCCCTCCTCAGTCCCTCTGTATAATAGTTTTATTGTGGTAATCCCCACCTTCCCTAATTTCCAACACTACGAATTCTCTGCATTATATTCCCATCCAAACATTGCCTTCCAACATGACATCTCCACTGCCTCAGCCTTCTCTCTCGTTGCAACATTCATCACATCATGCTTCATCAAGCCCAGACAAGAGTTTGTTGGTACAACTATACTCTCATACTTAACCCTCTTTCTTCCACGGACAAAGTTCTTTGTCACCACAACTCCTAAGTGCATCACTCATCCTTTCCCCTCATCAGTTCATGATTCGCCTCATCTCTCGTAGATTACATCTGCTGACCACGTCCACTTCTAAAATCTGATACATTCACCTCCTCCTTACTCTCTCCGCCAATCATGATAATCCAATTTTTTCGTCCACCTAATCTTTTCGTTATCTCTGTAGCTTCCTTGTTGGTTCTGTAGAACTCTGTTCACAGAACATTGTCTAGACTTAGTGATTTTCGACGTTGTACGAGGTTGTGTCGCATAGACACTCTGAGCAACTCAGGTCCTGAAGCTTGTAGCTTCTGTCCTAACTTGACCTGGTATCTGTGTATTAATCACAGTCGGGGATTTTCTTTGCTGAACTTAGATTCTGTTAGTATGGGAGTTTGTGACCTTGTGGAGATCTGCAGATGGTCCCCTACTATGTCGTTATATTTATCTCCTTTCCCTGATTCGTTCGGCAGTGCTTGTTTATATTGTTGTGTGGCTTTTCAGTCCGGTTTTATTGTTCAAGAAGCTGTTCTGATTGCCAAGTGGTCAAGATAGTTAGTTGATGGAGGCTTTGTCAGTCCACTGGTTTAAGTCCTAGTCGAGTCTTGAGACTAGCGAACTACTTAGAGAAGCACTTACACACATACACACAAACTTAATTTGTATATATTTGTAATTAAGTTTATTAATTGTTTGCAATGTACCAGACGTACTAAGACATAAATGTGATATTGCCATCAGCACAATATTTTCTGTACAACAGAGAAGTGATTATTTATTATTTGTTTAAATTATTAATTTAATTTAATTATGATAATATACTCCTAGACATTGATTATGTTTAATAACTGTATTAAATTATATTTCTTTAGTTAGTAGCTTAACTCATTGTAATCCTGAAGCTCTAATAATTATTTTGAGTTCTAATGGTTATGACCAGGATATTGACTGAACTAATTGTTTTACGAAAACCCAGTAACATGCGGGATGCTAGAAGGCAGTCCTTTTAGTAATTCACTGGAGATCTCTAGTGCTTATTAAGAAAAGGCGTTTTTTGTAATATATATATATATATATATATATATATAATATATATATATAATAATATATTTATAATATATATATATTATATATATATATATAGATATAAATACTTTTGATATAAAGGTGGCATATACGGTACAAATGTTGTTACGTGTGGTATCACCGATTATAAGGCACAATCTGCCTCCCAAGCTTCCCAGATCTGAGGGCGTGTGCCCAAAATACAGCAGGCATTACCCCTTTGAACAGCCTCACTGAGCCGCTGGAGACGGAAAACAGCTCCCAGGTATCGCCTAGTTACCTGGATGAGTCTTTTTCCCCCAGCTCCTAAAGAATTTTGATGCATTCTTTCCCCATAGCCACAGTCTCTGAGCCTATGGGAACCAAACATATAATGATGGCAAGTTCTTCCATATTTTCACACGACTTTTGGAACTCCCTGAAGCTGGCAGCTGCCTCCTCCTTCCTCCCCGGTGGTATTGGAGAAAGTATCACCAAGGAAGATGCCATGTGTAGTCCCTCAACCACCTGCGTTAACCGGTCCGTTCAGGCTTGGAGGTGATACATCTGGACGCTCTAGCTTCTGGCTTGTATCATATCTGCATAGCTGGTGGGCTTCCCTTACTGCTGGCATGCCGCTTTGTGAGGCTCCTCTTGATAATGTTTTTCACCTCCTCATGTCTTGCAATCTTTCACACGAAATTGCGGCACACAAGACCATGGACCCGAATCGGTCTGCTGCTTCACTGCCACCAATACACTTGCGTTAGGCGATAATAGGCGACAAGTCGAAGGGCAACACCAATGCGATGGTCGTGGTCGAGGCGTGTGCCAAGGCAGGAGTGAGAACAGCCAACGAAAGTCCCCCTGGCATGAGGAGCTCTCACAGCCTAGGGCAGGCGGCCTCTATCCTTCCCGTACACACTCTGAAGCAATGTTGAGGCCATTGTTCCTCCACTACTGCCATCCCAGTGCGACTGTTTTGAGTAGTGTTGTTGGAGAGAGCAGACCTGGTTTCAGAGGCCCGTTAGATTAATCCCAGATCATGGCTCCGTCAATTAAACTTTTAGTCCAGGAATCCAAATCTTTAACTACCATTCAGGGAGAATAGTTGCAACCAAGACTCTGATGTCATGCATGTCGAACAGAAAAGCAGGTAAGCGCAATCTGTGATGACTTGCGGACACCATTCCTTCATAGTCTGACTGGAAGTGTATCGTAGTCCCACTGCCCGTCTTCAAGAGTAAGGCTAATACTTTCGTAAAAATCCACCTCATAAACTGTCATATTCCGTACAGTATAGGGTTATCTCAGAAGGTGCACATCTTTAAAATATGTCAGCTGGGCAGACTCGAAGCACTTTGTAGAGAAGGTACAAGGCAACGAGGGTGTCAAGATTTCCTGTTCGTTGTTGCACTTCTCCTCAACTCTCCCATTTTCTTCCTGAGAATGTGTCCATGCCTCGCTTCCCAGAGTTCTCCAAGCAAGACGCTATTTGTGGGGTCAATGACTGATGCTCCAGTAGTTTCGTTCTCTCTGCAACTATCACTTGACGGGACTGAAGATTTCACATTGGAGGATTCAGGAGAACCCATTTCCTGTCCCCGTGACATCACCTTGAACATCATCTAGAAGGACTCCTTTGTACCTGCTAGTGTGCCATTATCCAGAACCAACTATTTAGCCCACTGGTCAGTCTGACTGTGATTTCCCTAACCTCTATACAGAATAGAAATGGGCGAAGCTCCCATTCTGAACACCCTCTGGTGTGTATTTCATCTCTCCAAACAGGAACATTGTTCCTTAAGTATATCCAGCTGAAAAAAGAACAAAAAGGAAACGACCAGGAAATGTTCTCGTACAGCTGCTAATACCTACGCCTCTTCTCAGGGGATTAAATGCAGTCTTGAATCTAATTTTTACCGCTGCATTGTCCTCAGCAATTGTTGATATAGACCCTTGTTGCATGAACTGTCTTCACTTCCTTGAAACCCAAGCCAAGCGTTTGTTGAAGCATCATGGCCGCCTCTCACGGAATACTTTGGCCTACAGCTTGGAAATGAGCGGCGAAAAGTGTTGCCCACACAATTGCCTAATTCCTCCATCCTTCTTTTTAAGGGATAAATTGATGCACCAAAAAAAAAGGTTATAATTTCGTCAAGAATCAGACCAGCCAAGGAGTTGCTGACAAACCTAGTGAACTTTTTGAAAGCAGTGGTCTCTGCAATCTCCCCGATAAACTGGATAACCATTTCCTTTAAGTAACCAATGTAACCCCTCGCCGAGCTGGAAGGGAACAACATTATTGGCTTTGGTAAATGTACGAGTCTTCCACAATCATGGGTTCGACAGGGTAGACAGAGGCGCTAGAGCTGTTGGTACCCTTGGTTCCCCTGGCAGATGCTTTCCTCTAAAGTGGCGATCAGCAATGTCAGCATCCCTGGTTCAACTGAATCTCACTGATAATAAGTTCTGATTACCTGCCCACTGTGTGCCCTCTCAACTTTCTTGCTCACACGGCTGACTCTGAGTATTTTCACTGTCAGTGGAGTGAGTGGTTCCGCTCTCCCGTTTCTCTATTCAGACGAGGGAAGGCGAACGAGGTTATCAAACTCTAAGAAAGTCTCTTAAAGATTTAATGATCATTGAGGCTAGCCTCTTTTCCCTTCTTTCTTGCACAGCAAAGCAGACATTGACAAAAAGCAGCAGG
The DNA here is from genome assembly GCF_026875155.1 of Cherax quadricarinatus. Classification (NCBI taxonomy): domain Eukaryota; kingdom Metazoa; phylum Arthropoda; class Malacostraca; order Decapoda; family Parastacidae; genus Cherax; species Cherax quadricarinatus. The sequence continues at coordinate 37,220,002 of NC_069431.1, forward strand.
TTGTGTCTTGCCTTGATAGTTGGTGAACATTTAGATAGAGAACCATCGTTTACAATTTTTAAAGTCCAGGAAGTTTCCAGCTGCGTGTGGACGGGCTGCTGTGGGAATGTGTGTGTGTCCTGGTACCTGTTGCTTTAATTGCTTTCCATTATTTGACGAGCTGAGATATGTTTTGAGTGGGTTCAGGTGCCTAAGTGGCTCGGGAATTATAAATATCACCTAATCACAACTTTCCACAGAGGGCATCTGACTATACTATATATATATATATAAATATATATATATATATAGGATATATATAAATATATATATATATATATATATATATATATAATAATATATAATATATAGGTTCGAGTCTCCTTCAGCCAAATCAGTGTTTGGGGTATAGTTCGCCTGCCTTGCGAGGTGACCCCATCCTATCATATTATATATTTAAATATATATAATATATATATATATATATATAAATATATCTATAGTTATTATAGATATATAAGATTCTCTTGCTAAGAGACCTCGAACACTACAACCTTGGAACAAGGTACAAAGAGTCCCCCTTCTAATATAACACATGTGATGTCACGGGGACGAAAACTCTAAAAAACTTACTGAAAGCCCATTTAATGTAGATAATAGCGTCTGAGTTTATTACATCGTTCGTTAGTAAAAATCGATCTTCGCAAGCTAGTTTCGTGATCACCTGATTCTAATCCACTTCAACAGCAACCAGACACATTTTAGAATTTTAAATAAAAATTTAACAAATGAATAGTAGATGGTTTGTGTATTTTCTGTTGATAAATACTCAGGAATATGTAATATATCTGAACTGGATTTTTACAAAGTGATGTAGAGACAAAAGTTTACGTTATGAAGAAGAGAGACTAAAAATGGGGGGATGTAAGAATCAACATAACTTAGTACAAGTTAAACATAAATAGAAGTGTATTGTTGCAAAATATATTTTTGTTGAAAGTTTTGCAAAGGTACAGTACAGCAACATTTTCAGTGAATAACCACAGCGGTATAGGAGACAAACATCCCGACTCTAATTTACCATGTTAAGGATAGCTGTTAAAATTATTAATTGTCAGAACTGAGACTACCATGACTGTCACATTGTTCCTGGAGAATATTTTTGTGAAGTGAAATGTATCGAGATATTTGTATTAAAGTCATACAGAAGAGATAAGTGTGGATGAGAGTGGGATATGGATTCTGAGAATTGGATTCCAGGAATTTTGAGTCGACATAATTGTTCTGGAAGACATGAATGCCAGTATAGGAGAAACTATTGTGGAAGGTGTCTTGGGAAAATACAACATTAAATAACACTACATCGTTATACAAGAGTAATAACGTGAAAGAAAATCAAAGTGACAAGCAAGAAGAGTTCAGTGACATAAAAAAGAATACTGTAAACCACAAGTGCAGATACACAGAAGAACAATATTCAAACAGGCAAGAATAGTACGGTAAAATACAAAAACGTATAATGACATACAAGAACAGTACCGGAATATAATGAATCAATACATTAATACATAAGTACAATAACTTTACAAACTGCTATTACACAAGACAATACAATAAAATGACAAACTAGTACAGTAATACATAAAAACAATACATTAAATCCGAGAGCAATGCAACAACACACGAGAACTGTATCGTAAAACACATGAACAATACAGTAACATAGAACAGAACAGCAACACTCAAGTATCGTACATCAACATACAATAGCATTGAAATAAAACACTGGAACAGAAGGTTAACATACTAATAAATAAAAGATCAGTATACGAGACATTAAGACCAACCAGCCAAGTTATTAGATGGTCGCTGAAATTCCTTTTCTCAGGAGGTCGAGTCTGAGCTTGAAGATTTTATTTTCCTTACACAGAGTTTTATTGTTTTATATAAGTGTGTGAATGTGGTGTTTACCAATGTTTTCTGATAATATAAAGATAACAGAGAAGTGAGAGTAAAAAAGTGAGGAGAGTATTAATATTTTTTCTGGCAACTCTTCATCTTTCCGTAAATAATTTGCAAGCGCTTACTATTGCTTTATCTAATACCCTGGTGGTTATTTGCCCTCCATAATTAAGCGTGTTTTGTAGAGCGTGGATAATTTATCAGTTCTGTTTACCTTAAAAAAAGAACCATTTGCCGTAGAGCATAAAATTGTCATTGTCAGGTCAAGTTTTGCCTTATTGACATGTTCTGGAATCATTCTGCTCTCACTTCTATCAAATAACATCAGTACCGGAGGATGCAAAACAGCCGATAACTGAAGCAGATTAAAAACTATAATTCACGTTTATTGAGCTGTGTCCAATTTATTAGGTAACCCTGAAGGAGGCTTTTAAAAAATTAATTGAATTATTCTTAGGTATCTCGTAAAGCGGATATTCAAGAAGTTGCCGGATTTTTTCTTATTGGTCTAGTTGTTATAAATTATTTCTCTCAAAACTCAAGAACGCCTCATCCAATCGGCTTCAAACTTTTAATGTTTTAGTATGGTAACGAGACTCATATTCCTGGTACAATTGGCATGTTAACGTGTCCTATGAAAAAAGTTCTTGAAAACATTAGCATACATCATCCATAATGACTGAAATAACTTTCAAACACTGAGTGCCTAAGCTTCAAACCTTCACAAAGCTGCCACGTAATTTCGATCGATGATGTTGGAGAGTGAAATTGTTTTGTGTGGCTGCTGACGTTGACCGTTGTGTAAAAGATGCATTGTCAAATTTTATCCTCCTAAAGCAAAACAAAACACACACCACACACACGCCACACACACTCGCCACACACCACCCACACTCACTCCACACACACGCCACACATCACGCCACACACACCCACACACACCCACACACATCTAACCCCACACACACATACGCCACACAACACACCGACACACACACCACATCACACCCAAACCCACCCCACGACACACCCCACACACACCCCACCCAAAACACACCACACACACACCACACACACCCCTTCACACACCCCCACACACACACCACAGAACAACACCCCAAACACAACCCACCACTCCCCCCACACACACCCCACACACACCACACACACCACACACACCACACACCCCACCACACCACACATCACACCACAGACACACACCACACACACACTACACACACCCGACAACAACACACATCCAAACACACACTACACACAAACCCCGACACACACACACCACACACACCACACACAGACCCCAACAACACACCACACCCACCCAACACACACTCCCACACACACCCCACTCACACGCACACCTCACCACACACACCACCACACGACACCACACACCCACAACACACCCCACACACACCCCGCCACACACACACCACACACACCCCGACACACACCCCACAACACACCCCCACACACACCCCACACACTCCCCCACACAACACCACACTCACACCACACACACCACCACACACACACCACACACACACCACAAGCAACAGCACCCGACACACACCCCACACACACACCACACACAACACCACACACACGCCCACACACCACCCACACACACGTCACACACACCCCACACACACCCCACACACACCCAACACACACCCCACAGCACACCCCATAACACACACCTCACCACACCCCTCACACCCCCCCACCCCCCACACCCCCAAACCCCCCCCCCCAACACGCCCCACACACACCCCCCACACACACCCCTCACACCCCCACACACTCCCCACAACACACCCCACACACCCCCACACACTAAAACCCCACACACAACCCCACACAACACCCCACACCCACCCCACAGCACACCCCACACCACCCCGCCACACACACCTCACACACACCCCTCACACACACCACACACACACACACACACCACACACCAACACACAACAACTACACACCCCCTACACACACCACCACACACACACAGCCACACACGCACCACCCACACACCAAACACACACACCACACATTACCACACACACACACACTACCACACACCACACACACCACACCACACACACACACACCACATAACACAACACCACACACACACACACACACACACAACACACACACACTCACACACCACACCACACACACACAGCACACACACCACACTCACACACCACTCGCACACACCACCACACAACACCAACACACACTACCACACACACACCACACACACACACACACCACACACACACCACACACACACCACACACACACCACCACACACCACACACCACACACCCACACACACACACACACAACATGCCGACACACACCACACACAAACCACACACACACCACACACACCACACATACACCTCACCACCACACACACACAACACACAATACCACCACCACACTACCACACCACCCCACATACACACCACACACACACCCCACACTACCACACACATGCACACCACACACAACACCACACACACACACACACACACCACACAACACACACCACACACACAACCAAACACCCTACACACACACACCAAACCACACACCACACACCACCACACACACACCACACACACCACACACCCCCACATCACCCCCAACACCTCCCCTACATAAACACCCCACACACACACCACGCAACACCACACACCACACACACACTCACACATACACCACACAACCCACACACACACACACACACACACACACCCACCCACAAGCAACACCGACACTACACACACCCCACCCACACACACAAATCACAGCTACACACACCCCACACACACACTTCACACAACACACAACACACACACTCACACACACACACACACCATACTCACACGACACACACACACAGAAGGCTATCCCAAGCTCAAGGGAAATGTCGTACGAGGAAAGGTTTCAGAGGGAAATCGACTGACACACTGGAGGACAGAAGGGTCAGGAGACAAGATAACGACATACAAATACTGCGGGAATAACAAGGTGACGAGGATAGATTTCCAGAGAGGACACAGGACTAGGGGTCACAACTGGAAGCTGAAGACTCAGACGATCACATGGAACGTAGGAAGTATTTCTTCAGTCATAGAGTTGCCAGCAAGTGGAATAGCCTAGCCAGTGAAGTATGGAGGCAAACCATACATAAAATTTTAAAGAGAGGTATGACAAAGCTCAGGAAGCAAAGAGAGAGGATCCAGTAGCGCTCAGTGAAGAGCGGCCAGGAGCTGAGTTCTCGAACCCCTGCAACCACAATTAGGTAATAGTGTATTACCACACACACACCACACACTGCCCACACACATGAGCCACACACACACACACACCACACACACACCACACACACAACCACACACACACCACACACACCACACTACACCACACCAACGCCACATCCACACCACACACAGACCACACACACACACCACACACACCACACACAACACCACACACACCACCACACCACACACACACCACACCACACACACACCAACACAACAACACACCACACACACACCACAACACCACCCCCACACACACACCCACACACCACACACACACACACCACACACACCACACACACACCACACACACACCACACACACCACACATACCCAACACACCACACACACACACACCACACACACACACCACACAACACACACACACAACACACACACCGCACACCACACAACACACCGACACACTCCACACACACCACACAACACACCACACACTCCCCACACTACACACCACACCACACACACACCATACATCGCCACACACACCCCACACACACCCCCCACACACATGCACACCACACACACCCCACACACACACCACACACACACCACACACACACCAACACACACCACACACACACCACAACACACACCACATACACAACACCACACACACACCACACACACACACCACATCACACACCACACACACCACACACACCCACACCACACACCACACACACACAAGCCACACACACACACACACCCACACCACACATCACACCACACACCCCCCACACACCCCCACAGCCCCCTACACACCCCAACCACACACCACGCACACCACAACACCCATCACACACACCACACATACAACCACACACCACACACACACACACAGACCACTACCCACACCCCACACTACACCACACACAACACACACACACTACACACACATCCACACACAAACAACCACACCCACACCACACACACACACACACAACACTAACAACACTTACACACCAAACACCACACACCACACACACACACACACACCAAGGCTAGTCCCAGAGGCTCAAGGGAATTGTCGTACAAGGAAAGGTTACGGAAATCGGAACTGCGAGCGACGACACTGGAGGACAGAAGGGTCAAGGGGAGACATGAATAACGACATCACAAATACTGCGGTAATAGACAATGTGGACAAGAGATAGGATGTATCCAGAGAGTTGACACAGGGACAAGGGGACACAACTTAACTGAAGACTCATACGATCAACAGGGACGTTAGGAAGTAGTATCTTCAGTCATATGAGTTCCAAGCACAGTGAATAGCCTATCAAGTGAAATTATGAGGGCAGAACCATACTAATTTTATAAGAGTATGACAAGCTCAGGAAGCAGAGAGGGAAGAGGAGATCCCGTACGATCAGTGAAGTGCGGGCCAGGAGCTGAGTCTCGACCCCCTGCTACCGACAAATGTGAATTAGGTTTGATACACACAACACACACCACACGCCACAACACATGCCACACACACATCACACAACACAACACACCACACACACACACCACACACACACCACACATCACACGCCCACACACAACCACACACACACCACACACACAAACCACCCCCTCACCACTACCCCACACACCTACACCACACAACACACACACACCGACACACACACCACAATTATTACCACACACACCACACCACCACATTGACACACAGCACACATTTATATAGCCACACACAGCACACCCACACCCACACACACCACAACACAACCACAACACACACCCACACACACACACACACACCTACACACAAACCACAACACACAAACACAAACACACACACACCACACCATAACACACACAACACACACACACACACACAGCAACACCACATACAAACACCATAACACACACCACACACACACACACAACACACACACTCGAGGGAATTATTCACTATCCCGGAGTTTATTCCTGAAGTACTTCAGTCTTATGACATAAGAATTTCTCTAATAACTCTTATGCTGTCTTTATTTACGAAACAAATTTGCACCTACCCAAATCACTGATCCGGCCTCTTGTATTCCACTGACGAAGTCTATCGCTACCAGTGACAGTCACTTGCTCATCTACCTCTCAAGTGAATATGATATGTATTCGAGAATACAAAAGATAGTTGCGCAGTGCCATAAAATGTCTCTATCTACTTTGTCGTAAAATATCTAAAAATAAACAAATTCATACTTAAGTATCTACTATCCAGGTGTTTCCCTTGTATACATAACGACAATGTTTAATCATCCGTCCAGCTGAATCATAGGAGTTCTTCGTTCTCTCTCTTAGTACTTTTATTGATAGTTGTGCTTTTTCAATTTGAATGTTGTTTGCACTATCTAAACTTGTCTTCTGCCTTTAAATGATTTGTTTCAGTCATCATATTTGTCACTAGTTTCCTTGCAGTGTCTGCATTTATTTTTTTTCCAGCCCTGAACACTGTTTTTTCCTGTTGTTAATTATTATACATTCTTACCTTTTCATCACTAGTATAATTTGAAATTTCTACGAGTTCCTTAATAGTGTAAGTCAGTAGTGTAAGTCCAGTAGGTAGATCCATTAGTGTAAGTCCAGTGATGTAACTCCAGTAGTCTTAAGTCCAGTAGTGTAGGTTTCCAAAGTGTAAGTCCAGTTAGTGTAGGTCCAGTAGTGTAAGTCCAGTAGTGTAAGTCCAGTAGTGTAAGTCAGTAGTGTAAGTCCAGTAGTGTAAGTCCAGTAGTGTAAGTCCAGTAGTGTAAGTCCAGTAGTGTAAGTCCAGTAGTGTAGGTCCAGTAGTGTAAGTCCAGTAGTGTAGGTCCAGTAGTGTAGGTCCAGTAGTGTAGGTCCAGTAGTGTAGGTCCAGTAGTGTAAGTCCAGTAGTGTAAGTCCAGTAGTGTAAGTCCAGTAGTGTAAGTCCAGTAGTGTAAGTCCAGTAGTGTAAGTCCAGTAGTGTAAGTCCAGTAGTGTAGGTCCAGTAGTGTTAGTCCAGTAGTGTAGGTCCAGTAGTGTAAGTCCAGTAGTGTAAGTCCAGTAGTGTAAGTCCAGTAGTGTAAGTCCAGTAGTGTAAGTCCAGTAGTGTAAGTCCAGTAGTGTAAGTCCAGTAGTGTAAGTCCAGTAGTGTAAGTCCAGTAGTGTAAGTCCAGTAGTGTAAGTCCAGTAGTGTAGGTCCAGTAGTGTAGGTCCAGTAGTGTAAGTCCAGTAGTGTAGGTCCAGTAGTGTAAGTCCAGTAGTGTAGGTCCAGTAGTGTAGGTCCAGTAGTGTAGGTCCAGTAGTGTAGGTCCAGTAGTGTAGGTCCAGTAGTGTAGTCAGTAGTGTAGGTCCAGTAGTGTAGGTCCAGTAGTGTAGGTCCAGTAGTGTAAGTCAAGTAGTGTAGGTCAGTAGTGTAGGTCCAGTAGTGTAGGTCTCAGTAGTGTAGGTCCAGTAGTGTAGGTCCAGTAGTGTAGGTCCAGTAGTGTAGGTCCAGTAGTGTAGGTCCAGTAGTGTAGGTCCAGTAGTGTAAGTCAAGTAGTGTAGGTCCAGTAGTGTAGGTCCAGTAGTGTAGGTCTCAGTAGTGTAGGTCTCAGTAGTGTAGGTCCAGTAGTGTAGGTCCAGTAGTGTAAGTCAAGTAGTGTAGGTCCAGTAGTGTAGGTCCAGTAGTGTAGGTCTCAGTAGTGTAGGTCCAGTAGTGTAGGTCCAGTAGTGTAGGTCCAGTAGTGTAGGTCCAGTAGTGTAGGTCCAGTAGTGTAGGTCCAGTAGTGTAAGTCAAGTAGTGTAAGTCAAGTAGTGTAGGTCCAGTAGTGTAAGTCAAGTAGTGTAGGTCCAGTAGTGTAGGTCCAGTAGTGTAGGTCAGTAGTGTAAGTCAAGTAGTGTGGTCCAGTAGTGTAGGTCCAGTAGTGTAAGTCAAGTAGTGTAGGTCCAGTAGTGTAGGTCCAGTAGTGTAGGTCCAGTAGTGTAGGTCCAGTAGTGTAGGTCCAGTAGTGTAGGTCCAGTAGTGTAGGTCCAGTAGTGTAAGTCAAGTAGTGTAGGTCCAGTAGTGTAGGTCCAGTAGTGTAAGTCCAGTAGTGTAGGTCCAGTAGTGTAGGTCCAGTAGTGTAGGTCTCGTAGTGTAGGTCCAGTAGTGTAGGTCCAGTAGTGTAGGTCCAGTAGTGTAGGTCCAGTAGTGTAGGTCCAGTAGTGTAGGTCTCAGTAGTGTAGGTCCAGTAGTGTAGGTCCAGTAGTGTAGGTCCAGTAGTGTAGGTCCAGTAGTGTAAGTCAAGTAGTGTAGGTCCAGTAGTGTAGGTCCAGTAGTTATAGGTCTCAGTAGTGTAGGTCCAGTAGTGTAGGTCCAGTAGTGTAGGTCCAGTAGTGTAGGTCCAGTAGTGTAGGTCCAGTAGTGTAGGTCAAGTAGTGTAGGTCCAGTAGTGTAGGTCCAGTAGTGTAGGTCCAGTAGTGTAAGTCAAGTAGTGGTAAGTCAAGTAGTGTAGGTCCAGTAGTGTAAGTCAAGTAGTGTAGGTCCAGTAGTGTAGGTCCAGTAGTGTAGGTCCAGTAGTGTAGGTCCAGTAGTGTAGGTCCAGTAGTGTAGGTCCAGTAGTGTAGGTCCAGTAGTGTAGGTCCAGTAGTGTAGGTCCAGTAGTGTAAGTCCAGTAGTGTAAGTCCAGTAGTGTAGGTCCAGTAGTGTAGGTCCAGTAGTGTAGGTCGTAGTGTAGGTCCAGTAGTGTAGGTCCAGTAGTGTAGGTCCAGTAGTGTAAGTCAAGTAGTGTAGGTCCAGTAGTGTAGGTCCAGTAGTGTAGGTCCAGTAGTGTAGGTCCAGTAGTGTAAGTCAAGTAGTGTAGGTCCAGTAGTGTAGGTCCAGTAGTGTAGGTCTCAGTAGTGTAGGTCCAGTAGTGTAGGTCCAGTAGTGTAGGTCCAGTAGTGTAAGTCAAGTAGTGTAGGTCCAGTAGTGTAGGTCCAGTAGTATAGGTCTCAGTAGTGTAGGTCCAGTAGTGTAGGTCCAGTAGTGTAGGTCCAGTAGTGTAGGTCCAGTAGTGTAGGTCCAGTAGTGTAGGTCCAGTAGTGTAGGTCCAGTAGTGTAGGTCCAGTAGTGTAGGTCCAGTAGTGTAAGTCAAGTAGTGTAGGTCCAGTAGTGTAAGTCAAGTAGTGTAGGTCCAGTAGTGTAGGTCCAGTAGTGTAGGTCCAGTAGTGTAGGTCCAGTAGTGTAGGTCCAGTAGTGTAGGTCCAGTAGTGTAGGTCCAGTAGTGTAGGTCCAGTAGTGTAGGTCCAGTAGTGTAAGTCCAGTAGTGTAAGTCCAGTAGTGTAGGTCCAGTAGTGTAGGTCCAGTAGTGTAGGTCCAGTAGTGTAGGTCCAGTAGTGTAGGTCCAGTAGTGTAGGTTCCAGTAGTGTAAGTCAAGTAGTGTAGGTCCAGTAGTGTAGGTCCAGTAGTGTAGGTCCAGTAGTGTAAGTCCAGTAGTGTAAGTCCAGTAGTGTAGGTCCAGTAGTGTAGGTCCAGTAGTGTAGGTCCAGTAGTGTAGGTCCAGTAGTGTAGGTCCAGTAGTGTAGGTCCAGTAGTGTAAGTCAAGTAGTGTAGGTCCAGTAGTGTAGGTCCAGTAGTGTAGGTCCAGTAGTGTAGGTCCAGTAGTGTAGGTCCAGTAGTGTAAGTCAAGTAGTGTAGGTCCAGTAGTGTAGGTCCAGTAGTGTAGGTCTCAGTAGTGTAGGTCTCAGTAGTGTAGGTCCAGTAGTGTAGGTCCAGTAGTGTAGGTCCAGTAGTGTAGGTCAGTAGTGTAGGTCAGTAGTGTAGGTCCAGTAGTGTAGGTCCAGTAGTGTAGGTCCAGTAGTGTAGGTCCAGTAGTGTAAGTCCAGTAGTTGTAAGTCAGTAGTGTAGGTCCAGTAGTGTAGTCCAGTAGTGTAGGTCCAGTAGTGTAGGTCCAGTAGTGTAGGTCCAGTAGTGTAGGTCCAGTAGTGTAGGTCCAGTAGTGTAGGTCCAGTAGTGTAGGTCCAGTAGTGTAGGTCCAGTAGTGTAGGTCCAGTAGTGTAAGTCCAGTAGTGTAAGTCCAGTAGTGTAAGTCCAGTAGTGTAAGTCCAGTAGTGTAGGTCCAGTAGTGTAGGTCCAGTAGTGTAGGTCCAGTAGTGTAGGTCCAGTAGTGTAAGTCAAGTAGTGTAAGTCAAGTAGTGTAAGTCAAGTAGTGTAAGTCAAGTAGTGTAAGTCAAGTAGTGTAAGTCAAGTAGTGTAAGTCAAGTAGTGTAAGTCAAGTAGTGTAAGTCCAATAATGTTGTGTAATAAAAGGAACTGATGCTGATATTGAAATTTCTCTGTAGCTTAATAATAATAATTAATAATAATAATAATAATAATATTATTATTATTATTATTATTATTATTATTATTATTATTATTAATAGTAGTGGTAGCAGTAGTGGTATTACCATTATTATACATAAGAATAAAATGAAGATGAAGAAAAAACTAGGTTTCTGCCTTTTCTTTTGCTGGTTTTGACAGAATTCTTTTACAATTCATTACATTGCCAACACAACTGTTGACTTGTATAGTAAAACTTAATAGCTAAAGATAACGACTCTGTGGTGCGGTGGTCACCTCGGCTGTCTCTAAATCTTCACACTCGGGTTCAACACCTGGAGGAATCTTTTTTTTTTCTTCATTTCGTTCGACTAAGGAACATTATCTTCTATTGACTTAATTTTACAATTTGTTGTTAAACATTTAACAATATCAAAATGCAGGATCCTAATTTTAATTGAATTTTAATTATTCTACTGGAATGTGTTAATTAAACTGGTAAGGCTCAAACATCACCTGGGAAATCGAAGACATGTAATTCTTTACCAACATGAAGGTAGTTCCATGAAAAGAAAATCTGAATTACAATAAAATATCTTGTAATATACGTCTGTACTTTATTGGTGTTTTGTTTTATGTTATGTTTGCTGTCTAGAAAACTCAGTCTGAGGGTTAGAATCACTTTTGCAGTCTATTTAGTGATATAAATTTAAGTTATTTGCCAAAAGTTTGTAACTCAGGTCTTTGTGCTATAGTTTGTGTATGCTGTTTCTCTGTGATTTGATTGTAACTAAAAACTGTGTTGGGTGTCCGTCTTAGATTAGAGGTTACCGACATTACACATATACCGTACTTCTGCGTCTTTTGTGAACAAGTTATTGTTGTTGTCCCCTAGTGCTGCTGCACCATGGTTTTAATTGTGCTAGTGAGTGAGTTGTACACCATGGTTCTTGTGGTAGTTAGGTGATTGAAATTGTACCACCATGGTTAATTGTCTAGGTGAATGTTACCAAACCATCGGTTCTTGGGTAGTGTAAGTTGTTCAGACCATGGTACTTGTGCTTAGAGAGTTGAGTTGTTACACCAATGGTACTTGTTTGCTCTTGAGTGAGTTGTTACACCATGGTATTGTGCTAGTTAGTGTTGTTGTACCACCATGGGTACTTGTTGCTAGTTGGTTAAATTGTACCACCATGGTACTTGTGTGGATAGTGAGGTTGCGAAGTTGTACACATTGGTTGCTCTTTTTTCCTAGAGACATGTGTGCACCATCGTTTGCTTGTGTGATGTGAAGTTGTGACAATGGTACTTTGTGCTAGTGAGTTGTTACACCATGGTACTGTTTTTTTGCGCTGATAGAGACTTGAGACTAGAGAGTTGTTGTAACACCATGGTACTTCTTATAGTGAGCTGTAACCTTGGTAACTTGTGCCTAGTGAGCTTTACCATCATGGTTCTTGTGCTAGAGTGTTATAAACCATGGTTACCTTGCGCTAGGAGGAGTTGTTACACTTGGGTTCTGTACTAGATGAGGCTGCTTTACTCCATGGTACTTGTTCTAGTGTGTTTTTCACCATTGGTACTTGTGCTAGTGAGTTGTACAACCATGGTACTTCGTTGCTAGTGAGTTGTACACCTTGGTACTTGGGCTAGTGATAGTTTAAACCATGGTCATGTGCTAGTGAGTTGTACACCATCGGTTATTGTGCTAGTGGGTTCTGTATACACCTTGGTACTTGTGATCGCTAGTGAGTTGGCTTGTCTCCATGGTCATGTGTGTAGTGAGTTGTACCACCATGGTTCTTTTTGCACTGGAGAGTTAGTGTTATACACCATCGGTTACTTGTTCTAGTGAGCTGTACATACCTATGGTATTGTGCTAGAGAGTTGTGCACCTATAGTGGTAATTGTCTAGTGAATTGGCGCCATGGTACGTGTTGTGTGTGCCTTGCGAAAGTTGTACCCGTGGTACTCATGCACTGGAGTAGAAGTTGTACACCATAGGTGGTACTTGTTCTAGTGACGCTGTACCACCATGGGTACATTGTGCTAGTGAGTTGTTACACCATGGTACTTGTGCTAGAGAGTTGTACACAACGGTAATTGTTGCTGAGTGTTAAGTTGCACACCGTGGTTAAATGTGCTAGTGAGTTGGCCACACATGGTTCTTTACCTTGTGCTAGTGAGTTGTACCCATGGTGCTTGTGCTGAGAGTAGTACTATCACGGGTACTATGTTCCAATCTGAGGTGTTTTGCTGGCGGTGAATGATGCAACTTTTATATTGATCCATCGGTATTGTAATTTCTGGTTTTGTCTCAACAACAAAAACCCTGCGTTGTCAGCAGACGAGACAAGCAGCCTCTCACGATATATGACGTTTTCCAGTAGTTTTTGATTTTCGTTGCACTTACAACTTCATGCCAGAGCTCTCGCTTGTTTTCTCAATTCTCTACTTAATAAAAATATTATTTTCTGCCTTTAATTTTAACAGATTCTTTTGCAAGGTTAAAGCCTTTAAGGTTAGTACGACTCCATTATAAATCACTACAAAATTTGTCAAAATTTCCACCTAAGCTTCTTTATATATTAGAAGATTTTATTAATATAAGTTTATCTGAGGATGAAGGGTCAAGGATTCCGCCAGAACTGTATGTCCAACAAACAACACCATAGTAATAGGACATACCAATAATCGTTACAGCAAAACACAAATTAACAGTACAGTGGAAAAAAAAAGAACATTTAAGTATAGTTCAGGAAGAACGATACTCTATCCTACCTTTCACCACAATATTGTCTGCTATCTAACTGACAATATAGAAATAAGAACACTACAGTACCCTACTATAAGTACACTATATTAAAGACAAGTACAGTAACATGCGAAGAACAGCATGGTAAATAAAAACAATATAGTTAAAACATTGTGAAAGATAACCAGTGTCGCATAATCAGTATAAAAAAACAAGAAATACACAGCTATAGAAAATATAAAGCGAGATAGAAACATATAAAGCGATATGAAACCATATAAAGCGTATAGAAACATTATATAGCGATGTATAGAAAACACTGTTTAAAAATCAATATAGAAACATATCAATACAGTATAGAAAATCATATAAAACGATATAGAATATATAAAAACTGTATAGAAGTTAAAAAATTAGTATAGAAAACATATAATAAATCGGTTATAGAATATCTACTTTAAAAACAGTATAGAAACACTCATAAGGATAATACATTAGCATAGAATAAAAATACAGTAACTCACAAAAACACTGAAGTACCTCACAAGAAAGGAGAAATAACATACAACAACTAGGAGTCAGTATTCACAGATTACACAAGAACATACTTGAATATTACAGTAAAACAGGGTAACAGTACAACAACATAGTATAACGTAAAGCTGTTGCTCTATGTTATACAAAATATTAACAAGAGTTCTATCAGTCAGGTTGTAACATCAACAACATAAAGCAACAGTATACAAGATATTAACAAGAGTTCTATCAGTCAGGTTGTAACATCAACAACAGAAATACATTTTGCCACAGGTCGAGTCTCTGAGTTTTACTTATTATTTTATTTCCAGATATTTTTTTTTTGTTTGTGGTTATGAATGTTTATCTCTTTATGGAGAAAGTGAGAGAAATCAAGACATGAAAAATTAAAAAAAGTGAGAGAGACTAATTTTTCAATAATTATTTCTGGTTATTTCTTTCCTTCCATAAGATAATTCATAAGTGTCTTTTTTACTTTATCCAAGACAAGTTTCTGTCAATTATTACTTCCTTATATCTTCACATTTATCATTAAAGATATTTTCAAAATATTATATAACATTCTTTGTCCCATTTATTCTTAATTCAATTTAAATTTATACTCAACAATTTCCTTATTTTCCCTTCATTGTCAATATCATTAAATTTTAACAGCTGTCAGAAAGTGCACATATGTGCATGGGAGTGTACACATGTGCATGCGAGTGTTGTACACATATTTGAGAGACTTGGGGGTTAGATTACTTTCCGTAACAACTAGAACATTTAACGATACTTTCGACAAGATATTTTTCTGGATATTTGTTTTAGCATCTTTTGATTTAGAAATGAGGTCAAGAATTTAACTAAAAACATTGAAAGTGGTCATGTCTCTACAAGTGTAACTTTGAGTGTCACACTTACCTCTGATACAGTTTATAAACAACCAACATAGTGTCAGAAAACATTGTTTAAATACTTTTGTGTTCTAATTAAGTAGTTGGTGTTTGTCTTTTGCATCTGTAGTATAACAGACAATGTATATAATACAACTATGATTGACAGAGTTAGGATGGAGACGCTGGTCTTAGTTATACGATGTCTCGCCACAGGAAATTTTTCGTCATCTGCTCGATGCCTTCCACTGGCTGCCTTGTCCACCTAATTAAAAACTTAAATTTAGTTTTTTGTGTCTGTCTACTATTTGTATTAGTTTTGTAAAGCGGGATAAATGTAGAGGAAGTGAGAGACAGGGATCCTGGGAGACATGAATTCCAATATGGAAGACATTGTTGTGAAAGATGTAGCGGGAAAGTTTGGAGTTCTTGGAACCTTTATCATACATGATCATTACAACAATATAAACGAACAGCATACGAACATATAAGAACGAAAACAAAAGAACAAAATAAAACAGTATGATGCAAGAATTATTTTGTAACATACAAAAAAGCGCAGCAACGTATTAGAACTGCTATTACGTTAAAATGTAACAATAGTACAGGAACATACAAAAACATAATATTAACATATTAAACAATAGAGGAACACATATGAACAGGTGAGTAACACACACAGAAAGTACAGCAACATACAGACAGAACATACATGCTAAACAATCAGGTTTGGAAGATTATCAAGTGACAACAACATTTTTTTTTTGTCACACGTGACTATAAAGCAACCTGAGTCAAGCAATTACTGCTTCACATAATGTAATAGATATTGTAGAATGCCCATTCACAGAGTTTTCTGATGTAAGTACATCACAATGTCTTATACTCACTAATCTCAGATTGACTGTGACTTCTTGTATAACAGAACTCGTATACCCATATTTGATAGTTTATGACTGAGAATAATGTAAGATGATGGAGAGAGTACGAAAACTGCAACACGTTTTAGGTTTATAGATAGTAATGATCCAGGAAGGTACTACGTCATGTCACCTAAGAATAAAACACAAGCAAGTTAAGGGTTTATTATGATGGCAATACATCACCTTCTTCACCGTTCGAGAACTTCTCTCCTAAGGTTTTAGCACTCTAACTCTCATCACTATCTCGGTTTTTAAACATAACTCTCTTTTTTATTAACTCGGAGGAGACGTAACCCTCTTTACTATGTAAACGGGTCATCACCCTCTCGCTTTCCTTATCTAATAAATTACATTGTTAGCATAAGGTATCATCTTGCGGCTCACTTATCAAGACTAATGATACTGTGTTTCCTCCAAGAAGATACTTGTACATATCATGAGATGGATCGTAGGAGTCCTGACTCTTCCATCATCAAACTAACAAGATGGATCGTAGGAGTCCTGACTCTTCCATCATCAAACTAACAAGATGGATCGTAGGAGTCCTGACTCTTCCATCATCAAACTAACAAATACTTCACTCTTCCTTTATGCCTTCTCCTGTATATCATTTTCTACTTTCACCAGTAGTTCATGTTACACCATCACCCTGTGTGTGTGTGGTGTGTGTGTGTACTCAATTGTGGTTGCAGGGGTCGAGACTCAGCTCTTCGCACCGCCTTTTCACTGAACGCTATTAGGTCCTCTCTATCCCTGCTCCATGAGCTTTATCATACCTCGTCTTAAAGCTATGTATGGTTCCTGCCTCCAGTACATAACTTGCCTGACTATTTCACTTCCTCACTACTCTATGACTGAAGAAATACTTCCTAATATCCTTTTGACACGTGTGTGTGTGTGTGTGTGTGTGATGTATTTCTCCATTTACCCCCTTCCATATAAAAAAAAATTATCTCCATCATAAAGGGACAGAAAAACAAGGTCAGGAAAAAAAATTATTCAGGTTTTGCACAAAAATAGCAATATACATTCGTATCACCAAAAAAAAAAAAATAAGAAATAATTATACAGTTCATTTTTATGACAAAAAATAAAACCAAACACCAGAAACATTATTAGTGGAAACACTGCTGATTCACCGAGTCTGTTTATGCGAGGAGCTGCTGATGACAATGTTACTCTCATATCGTCATCGGCTTTTAACCGGTTCCTGGCCTTTGTCTTTATTGCTGCTAAACTTGAGAACCCTGATTCACATAAGTATGTAGTGACAAAAGGGACAAGCACTTAGAAGGCACGCTAAGTAAAGAGTCCACCATCCGTGGACAGCTGCTGCCCAGCAACACCGAGAAGCCGGCAGGTAAACGAGCAACGAGCGATAATTACAGTAGTTAGACAATCAACACTTGAACTATGAGCACTGAATAATATATATAAATGTTACATCCTACCTAATAACATTACTAAATCAAATAATAATATAAAGCAATATATTTACGATTTAGCTATTATCGCAAATACAAGCAATATAAAATTATATTAAAAGGTAATATACATTATATACATTGTGACCCATTCAGGGGTCGCAACACTGGGCCATCATCATTCATTTCTGACACGTCAGTGGCAAAATATCTTACTACCCATCTCTGTTGGAATCATGTCTTTTGAAAAGTTTCCAGTAAAGTGATTCTTCAAGATTTTCAAATGTTCTGTGATGTCTTCATTTATCTCAGGTAACACTCCAGATCTTTCACTAATGACCTCATCCAAGTTTGGAAAATTTGCAAAGTTACTTTGGTGAACTCTCCGTGCGCATAAGTCCAGCTTTGTCTGCAATGCTGTCATCTTGTCACTTGCTTCGACAATGGTTACCGACGTTCCCTGGAGTTGTTTTTTGACTTGGTTAAGATGGCTAAATATGTCTGAGAGGTACCCCAGCAGACGATGAAACTTTGGGTCAGCAAAGTCTTCAAACACTTCGAATTCCCGTCACATCAGTATGCAGTAAAAGAATGGAATGCTCAGAGCCCATCTCACCACAAAAAGCTTTGAATAAATGGTGATTCAATGCTCAGGCCCGAATGAAGTTAACAGCCTCAACAACTTTCTGTAAAACAGTTTTCCAATTATCAGGAAGAGTTTTTGTAGCTAATGTATATCTTTGAAGAACACAATGTGTTATCACATGGGGTGCCTTCTGCTTCACAAGTACAGTGAAACCTGATCTCACTCCCATCATGGCTGCAGTGAAACCTGATCTCACTCCCATCATGGCTGCAGTGAAACCTGATCTCACTCCCATCATGGCTGGAGCTCTGTCAGTACAGATTGAACTAACAATGTCCCATCTTAGATCTTTCTTTTCAAAGGAGTCTTGTATTTCCTGCTTTATAACAGTAGCCTTTGTAGTTTGTTCGAGAGGTTCACAAAAGAGAAATTATTTTTTTAGTTCTTTTCCACATATATAACTGACAAAAACAAGATGTGAAAAAATGGCTACATCACAGGATTCATCAAGTTGCAAAGAAATTTTTGCTGGGCAAGATTTGATCTGTTGATTAACCTGTTGTCAAATATATTGGGATATTTCTATGATACGCCGGTGAATTGTGTCATTAGAAAGGGAAATGGCTTGAATCTTCTGCTTTTCTTTATTCCCACATACATGTTCAACCATGAATAAGGCAAAAGGTTTAATCAGCTTCTCGGCTATGTCATGAGATTTCTTTGCCTTTGCTATTAGCATCGCTACATGATAAGAAGCTGCAAGTATTGGTTTCTTCTCAGATACGAAGCCAAGTCTGGACAGTGTTCCTGCAGCCCTAAACCTAACTCTCTCTGCCTCATATGTAGCACGGTTATCAGATGCATGGGCAGGATGTGTAGCTTCCAGATGCTGTTTCAATATTGAGGGATTCAGTGACCCATTTCCAAGAACTTTTGAGCACAGCAGACACTGAGGCTTCTCCACACCATCACAGCAGACACTGAGGCTTCTCCACACCAAAACAGCAGTAACTGAGGCTTCTCTACACCACAGCAGACACTGAGGATTGTCAACACCATCCCAACAGACACAGAGGCTTGTCCACACCATCACAGCAGACACTGAGGCTTGTCCACACCATCACAGCAGACACTGAGGCTTGTCCACACCACAGCAGACACTGAGGCTGGTCCACACAATCACAGCAGATACTGAGGCTTGTCTACACCATCGCAGCAGACACTGAGGCTTGTCCACACCACAGCAGACACTGAGGCTTGTCCACATCATCGCAGCAGACACTGAGGCTTCTCCACACCATCACAGCAGATACTGAGGCTTGTCCACACCACAGCAGACACTGAGGCTTGTCCACGCCTTCACAGCAGACACTGAGGCTTCTCCACACCATCACAGCAGACACTGAGGCTTCTCCACAATTTCACAGCAGACACTGAGGCTTCTGCACACCATCACAGCAGACACACAGGCTTTTTCGCACCATCACAGCAGACGCTGAGGCTTGCCCACACCAATCACAGCAGACACTGAGGCTTGTCCACACAATCACAGCAGATACAGAGGCTTGTCCACACCATCACAGCAGACACTGAGGCTTGTCCACACCATCACAGCAGACACTGAGGCTTGTCCACACCACAGCAGACGCTGAGGCTTGTCCACACCATCACAGCAGACACTGAGGCTTCTCCACACCATCACAGCAGACACTAAGGCTTCTCCACATCACAGCAGACACTGATGCTTCTCCACACAATCACAGCAGACACAGAGGCTTCTCCACACCACAGCAAGCACTGAGGCTTCTCCACACCATCACAGCAGACGCTAAGGCTTCTCCACACCACAGCAGACACTGAGGCTTCTGCAGAATATCACAGCAGACACTGAGGCTTCTCCACACCATCACAGCAGATACAGAGGCTTTTTCACACCATCACAGCAGACACTGAGGCCTCTCCACACCATCACAACAGACACTGAGGCTTATCCACACCACAGCAGACATGAGGTTTGTCCAAACCATCTCAGCAGACACTGAGGCTTCTCCACACCATCACAGCAGAAACTGAGGCATGTCAATACCATCACAACAGACACTGAGGCTTCTCCACACAATCACAGCAGACATTGAGGCTTCTCCACACCATCCCAGCAGACACTGAGGCTTCTCCACACCATCACAGCAGACACTGAGGCCTCTCTCCACACCACCACAGCAGAAACTGGGCTTCCCCACACCATCACAGCAGACACTGAGGCTTCTCCTCACCATCACAGCAGACACTGAGGCTTCTGCACACCTTCAAAGCAGACACTGGGGCCTCTCCACACCATCAGAGCAGACACTGAGGCTTGTGCACACCATCACAGCAGACAATGAGGCTTCTCCACACCATCACAGCAGACATGAGGATTGTCCATACCATCACAGCAGACACTGAGGCTTCTCCACACCATGACAGCAGACACTGAGGCTTGTCCGCACCATCACAGCAGACCTGAGGCTTATCCGCACCATCACAGCAGACACTTAGGCTTGTCCATACCATCACAACAGACACTGAGGTTTGTTCATACCATCACAGCAGACACTGAGGCTTCTCCATATCATCACAGCAGACACTGAGGCTTCTCAGCACCATCTCAGCAGACACTGAGGCTTATCCCCACCATCACAGCAGACACTGAGGCTTTTCCACACCATCACAGCAGATATTGAGGTTTCTCCGCACCATCACAGAAGATACTGAGGCTTCTCCACACTATCACAGCAGACATGAGGCTTGTCCATACCATCAAAGCAGACACTGAGGCTTCTCTACACCATCACAGCAGACACTGAGGCTTGTCAATACCATCACAACAGACATTGAGGCTTCTATCCACCATCACATCAGACACTGAGGCCTCTCCACACCATCACAGCAGACACTGAGGCTTATCCACACCACAGCAGACATGAGGTTTGTCCACACCATCCACAGCAGACACTGAGGCTTCTCCTCACCATCACTGCAGATATTGAGGCTTCTCCACACCATCAGAGCAGACACTAAGGCTTGTCAATACCATCACAACAGACACTGAGGTTTCTCCACTCAATCACAGCAGACATTGAGGCTTCTCCACATCATCCTAGCAGACACTGAGACTTCTCCGCACTATCACAGCAGACACTGAGGTCTCTCCACACCACCACAGCAGACATTGAGGCTTCTCCACACCATCACAGCAGACACTAAGGCTTCTCCACACCTTCACAGCAGATGCTGGGGCCACTCCACACCATCACAGCAGACACTGAGGCTTGTCAATACCATCACAACAGACACAGAGGCTTCTCCATACCATCACAGCAGACACTGAGGCTTCTCGACACCATCACAGCAGACATTGAGGCTTCTACACATCATTCCAGCAGACACTGAGGCCTCTCCACTCCATCACAGCAGACACTGAGGCCTCTCCACACCATCACAGCAGACACTGAGGCTTGTCCACACCACAGCAGGCACTGAGGCTTCTCCACACCATCACAGCAGACATTGAGGCTTCTCCACACAATCACAGCAGACATTGAGGCTTCTCCACACCATCTCAGCAGATACTGAGGCTTCTCCACACCATCACAGCAGATAGTGAGGCTTCTCCACAATTTCACAGCAGACACTGAGGCTTCTGCACACCATCACAGCAGACACTGAGGCTTGCCCACACCAATCACAGCAGACACTGAGGCTTGTCCACACAATCACAGCAGATACTGAGGCTTGTCCACTCCATCACAGCAGACACTGAGGCTTGTCCACACCATCACACCAGACACTGAGGCTTGTCCACACCACAGCAGACGCTGAGGCTTGTCCACACCACAGCAGACGCTGAGGCTTGTCCACACAATCACAGCAGACACTGAGGCTTGTCCACACCATCACAGCAGACACTAAGGCTTCTCCACATCACAGCAGACACTTAGGCTTCTCCACACCATCACAGCAGACACTGAGGCTGCTCCACACCATCACAGCAGACACTGAAGCTTCTCCGCACCATCACAGCAGACACTGAGGCTTGTCCATACCATCACAGCAGACACTGAGGCTTGTTCATACCATCACAGCAGACACAGAGGCTTGTCCAAACCATCACAGCAGACATTGAGGCTTCTCCACACCATCACAGCAGACACTGAGGCTTCTCCACACTATAACAGCAGACTCTGAGGCCTCTCTACGCTATCACAGCAGACACTGATGCTTCTCCACACAATCACAGCAGACACAGAGGCTTCTCCACACCACAGCAAGCACTGAGGCTTCTCCACACCATCACAGCAGATGCTTAGGGTTCTCCACACCACAGCAGACACTGAGGCTTCTGCAGAATATCACAGCAGACACTGAGGCTTCTCCACACCATCACAGCAGATACAGAGGATTTTTCGCACCATCACAGCAGACACTGAGGCTTACCCACACCATTACATAGCAGACACTGAGGCTTCTCCACACCATCACAGCAGACACTGAGGCTTCTCCGCACCATCTCAGCAGACACTGAGGCTTATCCACACCATCACAGCAGACACTGAGGCTTCTCCACACCATCACAGCAGACATTGAGGTTTCTCCGCACCATCACAGAAGATACTGAGGCTTCTCCACACCATCACAGCAGACATGAGGCTTGTCCATACCATCAAAGCAGACACTGAGGCTTCTCCACACCATCACAGCAGACACTGAGACTTGTCAATACCATCACAACAGACATTGAGGCTTCTATCCACCTTCACAGCAGACACTGAGGCCTCTCCACACCATTACAGCAGACACTGAGGGTTATCCACACCACAGCAGACACTGAGGCTTATCCACACCACAGCAGACATGAGGTTTGTCCACACCATCACAGCAGACACTGAGGCTTCTCCTCACCATCACTGCAGATACTGAGGCTTCTCCACACCATCAGAGCAGACACTAAGGCTTGTCAATACCATCACAACAGACACTGAGGTTTCTCCATTCAATCACAGCAGACATTGAGGCTTCTCCACATCATCCCAGCAGACACTGAGGTCTCTCCACACCACCACAGCAGACACTGAGGCTTCTCCACACCATCACAGCAGACACTGAGGCTTCTCCACACCTTCACAGCAGATACTGGGCCACTCCACACCATCACAGCAAACACTGAGGCTTGTCAATACCATCACAACAGACACAGAGGCTTCTCCATACCATCACAGCAGACACTGAGGCTTCTCGACACCATCACAGCAGGCATTGAGGCTTCTCCACATCATTCCAGCAGACACTGAGGCCTCTCCACTCCATCACAGCAGACACTGAGGCTTGTCCACACCACAGCAGGCACTGAGGCTTCTCCACACCATCACAGCAGACACTGAGGCTTGCCCACATCAATAACAGCAGACACTAAGGCTTCTCCACACCATCATAGCAGACACTGAGGCTTCTCCACACCATCACAGCAGACACTGAGGCTTCTCCACACCATCACAGCAGACACTGAGGCTTCTCCACACCATCACAGCAGACACTGACTCTTCTCCACTCCACAGCAGACACTGAGGATTCTCCACACCATACACAAATAACCCGCACATAAAAGAGAGAAGCTTTCGACGACGTTTCGGTCCGACTTGGACCATTGACAAAGTCACACTAACAGAGGTGGAGCAGGACGGCTATATATAGGCAGGAAGAGGTGGTAGTAGTACTAGTAGTTAGAAATTAAGACACATGGCGGCGTTCTGTTCCTTTAGGTGTGGACGTTCCCAACCATGCTGGCTGGATGGCGCAAACATCTACGATGAGATGCCCCGGCATATGCGGCATGTGTCCTTAATTCAATGCCTGTCGGTATTATATACAATACTTTTTACTACTACTACTCACTACATACTACAACACCTCTTCCTGCCTATATAGCCGTCTAGGCCCCCACCTATCAGTTAGTGTGACTTTCTCAATGGTCCAAGTCGGACCGAAACGTCGTCGTAAGCTTCTCTCTTTTATGTGCGGGTTATTTGTGTATTGTTCCAGTCACGGTATTGTGCCTTTTTGTTATTTCTCCACACCATCACAGACACTGAGGCTTCTCCACACCACAGCAGACACTGAGGCTTCTCCACACCATCACAGCAGACACTGAGGCTTCTCTACACCATCACAGCAGACTTTGAGGCTTCTCCACACCATCACAGCAGACACTGAGGCTTCTCCACTCTCCAGCAGACACTGAGGCTTCTCCACACCACAGCAAACACTGAGGCTTCTCCACACCATCACAGCAGACACTGAGGCTTCTCCACACCACAGCAGACACTGAGGCTTCTCCACACCATCACAGCAGACACTGAGGCTTCTCTACACCATCACAGCAGACTTTGAGGCTTCTCCACACCATCACAGCAGACACTGAAGCTTCTCCACTCTCCAGCAGACACTGAGGCTTCTCCACACCACAGCAAACACGAGCATCTCCACACATCACAGCATTCGACTGAGCTTCTCCACACCCTACAACAGTACACTAAGGGCTTATCACACCATCACAGCAGACACTGAGGCTTCTACACACCACAGTAGAACACTGAGGCTTCTCCAACCACTGGCGACGTGAGGCTTCTCCACACCACAGCAGGACACTGAAGCGTCTACAGGCACCCACGCGTCACTTGAGGCTTCTCACACACGGATAGACACTTGAGGCTCTCCTCACCACAGCAGACCTTCTGAAGGCTTCTCCCACCACAGACATCTGAGGCTTTCCACCCAAGCAGACAAACTGTAAGCTTCTCCACATTCATGCCAGACACGAGGCTGTATCTCCACACCACAGCAGACACTGAGGCTTCTCCACACCACAGCAGACACTGAGGCTTCTCCACACCACAGCAGACACTGAGGCTTCTCCACACCACAGCAGACACTGAGGCTTCTCCACACACACAGCAGACACTGAGGCTTCTCCACACCACAGCAGACACTGAGGCTTCTCCACACCACAGCAGACACTGAGGCTTCTCCGCAACACAGCAGACATTGAGGCTTTTCCACACCATCACAGCAGACACTGAGTCTTCTCCACACCACAGCAGACACTGAGGTTTCTCCGCACCACAACAGACATTGAGGCTTCTCCACACCATCACAGCAGACACTGAGGCTTCTCCACACCACAGCAGACACTGAGGCTTCTCCACACCTCAGCAGACGCTGAGGCTTCTCCACACCACAGCAGACACTGAGGCTTCTCCACACCACAGCAGACACTGAGGCTTCTCCACACCACAGCAGACACTGAGGCTTCTCCACACCACAGCAGACACTGAGGCTTCTCCACACCACAGCAGACACTGAGGCTTCTCCACACCACAGCAGACACTGAGGCTTCTCCACACCACAGCAGACACTGAGGCTTCTCCACACCACAACAGACACTGAGGTTTCTCCACACCACAGCAGACACTGAGGCTTCTCCACACCACAGCAGACACTGAGGCTTCTCCACACCACAGCAGACACTGAGGTTTCTCCACACCATCCACACTAGTTATCAACAAGCACATATTGTAACACATGGTCAGAATGTACGTTTCTGGACATGACAATATTTAAAAGAAATAAAAAGGATTAGTCCATGGACTATTAGTTTCACACACGAACACAGCATCCCACAACACACAGCACACGAATCACACACACACACACACACACACACACCTACAGACCACACACACACACACAGACACACTTCCACACACACACACGACACACACACACAACACTACTTCCCACACACACACTACTCACACACACACACACACACACCACACCACACGCACGCGCGTCCACACAACCGCAGCACACACTCGCACACACACGCGCAACACGACACCACACCACACGCACACGCACACGCACAACGCACACACTCACACACACACACACATTCCCACACCACACAACATTTATGAAATTGACATCAAATATTCATATTTCACACACATCAAATATTAGCCTTTGCCATATAATTGGTTTATCACCAAGGGTAAATTTATCCCAGGTTAGAACTTGATCCCTAACAAATCACTGTCTCGCCCGTCACAGACTGACCTATCATACCAGCTTGGTTCTCCTTCATCACTATTACTTTCGTCATACGCCTGTTATTTCCTTATTACCTTGTTTTTGCCGCTAGCCTGTCTTCTCCGTTCCAACCTGTCTTTCCGATACAGCCCACCTTCCATCAAAGTCGTCCTCTCTACAGCCTGTTCTCTCCGTCCACAGACCTCCACTCCCCACAGACTCTCCACTCCGCCACAGGCTCTACTCTCCGTCACAAGCTCTCTCCTCTGTCACAGCCTATCCGCCTTTCTGATACAGCCTGTCCTTATAATGCAAATTAGGGGTATAACATTTATTTATTCTGTTGTTAAAATCTATACAGGATGTAAGTAGCTGAATTGATTTGTTAGGAGGATCTGATACATTATCTTGGCTGCCAGTTTAGTGTTGTCCAGATTTTTGTTTACATTTTATAATTTCAGTATCTTAAAGGTAAAGGGCGCAATATAACATTATTTAAGGCTAGGATAAAGACATGAGAAAGTTGGAAGAGTATTTTGGTGACGGTAGAACAATAGAAATAAGTGAATTAATTAGTTTTAATGGGGGATGTTTAAGGTTTGTCAGGGAGACGAGTAACAGCTTTCTTCGATGATTTTTGAGAGTTGCATCTGTTTTGAATATATGATTATATACTAACAGGATTCTTGGACGTTTAAGGTGTGTTTCTGAATAAAATTCAAAGTAATGAAGCATGGTTAAAGATATATTTAGGATTTTTGAGAGGAAAATATATTACATTATTTTTACAGGTATTGATTGTATATATTTACATTATTAAAAATGGTCCTGTGATTTTCTTAATGTTTAAGGCACTAGTAATTAGTGTTTCAGCGTTATTTATAAATTTTCTGTAGATCTGGTTACAGGCAGTGTAGTAGTGTTTTCACTTAGTGCTGCCACTCAAGCGTCGACGGAGGGAAAACACAGCAGTCCTCGCCTTGGTTTGTGTATACCTCTCTGGAGTCTACCTTTGCTGTACTCTTATGTGTTACTGTACCGTACTGATCCTCTGTGTTATTGTATTGTACTGGTCTTCGGTGTTATTGTTCTGTACTGGTCTTCTGTGTTATTGTACTGTACTGGTCTTCTGTGTTATTGTACTGTACTGGTCTTCTGTGTTATTGTACTGTACTGGTCTTCTGTGTTATTGTACTGTACTGGTCTTCTGTGTTATTGTTCTGTACTGGTCTTCTGTGTTATTGTACTGTACTGGTCTTCTGTGTTATTGTACTGTACTGGTCTTCTGTGTTATTGTACTGTACTGGTCTTCTGTGTTATTGTTCTGTACTGGTCTTTTGTTATTGTACTGTTCAGGCCTTCTGTGTTATTGTACTGTACTTGTCTTCAGTGTTACATAAATAACCCGCACATAAAAGAGAGAAGCTTACGACGACGTTTCGGTCCGACATGGACCATTTACAAAGTCATTTACAAAGTGTGACTTTGTAAATGGTCCAAGTCGGACCGAAACGTCGTCGTAATTTCCTTTTTAGTAGGGGTTATTTGTGTATCTTCAGTCAGGGTATGGTGCCTCTTTTTTTTATTGTCGTCAGTGTTATTGCACTGTACTGGTCCTATGTGTTACTGTACAGTACTGGTCTTCTGTGTTATTGTACTGTTCTGCTCTTCTATGTTATTGTACGTACGGGGTCTTCTTTTTTATTGCAGTGTATTGGTCTTTTTTGTTTAGACAGTATTGTCTTCTGGGTTGTTGTCTGTAGTGGTCTTCGTGTTTTTGGCTTTACAAAATTTCTGTAATGTACGGTCCGTGTGTTATTGAACTGTACTGGTTCTGTGTGTTTACTTTTGGGTACGGGTCTTCTGTGTTTTTGTCGTACTGATCCTCTGTGCTATTGTACTGTACGGGTTTGTGGTAATTGCACTTACGGGTCCTTTTTTATTGTATGCATTTTCCCTCTTGTTAGGGTTCTGACGGCCCCTCTGCTTTTTACAGTACTGGTCTACGGTTTATGTGCTGTACGGTCTTCTGTTTTATTATGCTGTATGGCCCGTGTGTTTTTTGCAAACCGGGTCTTCTGGTTATTTAGTGTACGGTCTTCTGTTTACCACGTTTTGGTCTTCTGTGTTATTGTACAGTACGGGTTCTTCTGTGTAAATGCACGCACGGCCTCTTTTTGTTTTGCCTTACATCCTCGTTTACTGTTCTGTTCTGATCCTCTGTGTTATCTACAGTACGGGTCTACTGTGTTTGTGAGACGGGTTTTTTGCTTTGTTTGCACGGGTCCTCTTGTTAGATTTTTACGGGTCCTCTGGGGTTTTGTACCGTATGATCTTTTTTTATTTACTGTACTGGTCCCTGTGTTAAGTACTTTTTTTTGGCCGCGTGTTACTGTACTTCACGGGTCTTCTGTGTTATTGTACTTTACTGGCTATTGTTTACTGTACTGTGTCGTCTCTGTGTTTTTGTTTTGTATGGACCTCTGTGTTATTGTACTGTACGGTTTTTGGTGCTATTTACTGTACTGGCTGGTCTTCTGTTTTTTTTTTTTTTTTTTTTTTTTTTTTACTGTACGGTTTCTTTTTACTGACGGTTCTGTGGTTATTGTGCTTACCGGTTTTCTGTTTATTGTACTGTACGGACTGTTATATCTACGGGTCTTCTGGTTATTGTAAATACGGGCCCATTTTTATTGTGTACTGGTCCTCTGTGTTATTGTAGTTACGGGTCTTCTTGTTATGGGTATTGTCTGGTCTACTTTTGTTGGGTATTGTACTGGTCCTCGTGTTTGGGCACTGTATTCCCCCCCTTTTTGTATTGTACTGTTCGGGCCCTTCTGTGTTTTTACTGTAGGGCCCCTCTGTGTTATTGTATGTACGGTTTCTTGTGATTTTCTTCTGTACTGGTCTACTGTGTTACTTTTCTGTTCTAGTCCTCTGTGTTTTGGTACAGTAGGGTCTACTGGTATTGTGCTGTACTGGTCGTCGTTTTTGTTCTGTACTGGTTACGGTTATTGTGCTGTAAGAAGGGCTCTAAAATTTTCAAAAGTTCTTGTTAAACCATTAAGAGCACCCCTAAAATTTTCCTCTTTGGGGGATACCATAGTATCCCTGATGATGTTAGGGAGAAGGGTTCACGTATCTCCCTTAACGTACCACAACCAGCCTATCGATAGAATTTTACTCCCCGTACTGTATGTTCCCCATCTTGATATCCCAATAGCACGCACGCCCTCACTACTCAAGGGTTTGTTGAAAAATGAGGTAGCTCGCCTAAAAAGCAGAGGGGTGCAGAGCAAAACCCGCACCCCAAACCGGGTCAGGCAGCGAATGGCCGCTGAGATTATAAAAACACGGGGATCCTTTTCTCGGATCACGCAACGCGGAAAAAATCTAGTTAATAAACAGCATATGGATGTACCATCGGCTTTTTTTTTTTTAAATTTTTTTTTAAAACCCCTTAATATTTTTTAAAATGTGGTTCTACCCGCCTTTTGGGGGGGGGGGGGGGGGGGGGGGTTTTTTTTTTTTGGGGGGGGGGGGGGGGGGGGCCTTGGAAAATTTTCATAAACTCCCTTTTCCACCAATCTTCAAAAGATCTTTTTTGCCCCACTCAGAGATTTAAAAAAAACCTTTTCAATTCATTTTGCCTTAACTGTCTTGTTTCATTTCCTTATTATTTGTTTTCCATGTAGTTAATTTAATCCGTTGTTTACTAGGGTATTAAATTCGGAAACAATTTTTTTAAATCCCTTGATTTCTCCCAGCTTTTTTTAATTTTAGGTGGGGGAACTTGGTTTTTTTTAAAACATATTAAAAAAACTTAATATATTGAAAGTTCCAAGACAAAACAATTTTAAACCAAACTGAACGAATGGTATGTGTGCGGGGGTTAGAGGGTAATGTTTTAAATAAAATTGGGTTTTTTAAACAAATAAAAAATTACAACAATGTTCTGTACAAAATCTTTCATGTTCTTAAAAAAAGGTTTTGCAAGGCGGTGTGCCTTTACAAACTTAAATATTAAAAATTAAAGGCCGGGAACAAAACCCACCCCAACAAAAACAAAAAAACAAATAAAAAATTTAAAATGAAAAGAAACCTTCAGGGGGTTAAAAGGGTTAGAATGGGGTTTTTCCCCAGTGGTTTTTTTTTAAAAAATTTCCCTTAAAAAAACATTCAAAACAAATAGATCCTGCCCCATTACATTTGGGTTTTAAAAAAAAGGAAAAAATGGGCTTTTTGCCTTGTAATTTAAATAATTAAAAATTAACGGCAAAAGGGTCCCAGGAAAAAAAAATTTTGTGGAAAAATGGGAACTAAAATTTATTTTTTTTTCTTGCAACATTTTTGGGAAAATGTGTTAAAACAAATTTTGGGATTGAAATTAAAATTTTTTTATTATGTTTACTTTTCTATTATTCTCAAACAATAAAGTAGTTACTCGTATTACATTTTTTATATTAAAAACCCAAAACAAAACAAAATTATTTGAAAATGAACCATAAATTACAAATTTTTTTAAAAATGACCTTTAAACCCCAGCAAAAATGTCTATGTAAAAAAAAAGAATTGGCAATTTTTTGAGTTTCCCAAAACTTTGTTCCCTTTTTTTTTAACATAAAAGTTTTTTAAGGTGGTGTGTTT
This sequence comes from Cherax quadricarinatus, assembly GCF_026875155.1. Lineage (NCBI taxonomy): Eukaryota > Metazoa > Arthropoda > Malacostraca > Decapoda > Parastacidae > Cherax > Cherax quadricarinatus. The sequence goes on from NC_069431.1 coordinate 37,251,429, forward strand.
GGTTGTTTTTTTTGTTTGGGTTGGTTGAAAAATTTTGTTGGGGTTTTTATTGAAAAAAAATTGGGTGGGGGTTGTTTTAAAAAATTATTAATTTTTTGGGGGAAGGGAATTAAAAAAAATTTAAATTTTTATTTTAATAAAAAAATTTTAAAAATAAAAGTTAATTAATTAAAATTTTAATTAAAACAAAATTTTTTAAAAAAAATTAATTTTTTGTTTTAAATTTAATTTTAAAAACAAAGATATAATATTAAAAAAAAATAGACACTTAAACACAAAAACCTACGGGATACATTATCAAAATTTTTCTAAAACTCCCCCCAAAACTGATGACCTCACCCTGGGTGACCACCCGTTTGTGTACTGCTAAACCACCCCCCTCTGCCTGTCTGGCCCCGCCTGACTACAAATTTTAAAAGGTTTCGCTTACAGGAATAATAACGCCCCCCTTTCAGTTTCTACAGGGAAAAGTGCATAATGGAGCGTTTTTTTTTATTTTTTTAAAGTACTGTAAAAAGGGGGCCATAATTCCCTCAAAACCCCTCTAAGCCTTCGCATATAACCCAATATTGTTAACTTTGATTCTGTCTTTTTTAATTTTAGTCAGCAGTACAACGGTTAAACAAGAAGGTTTGGAACCTTCGCACACAAGTATCCCCAATAAAAATCTGATTTTTCCATCTAAACCGTCTTAGGGAGGACTAAAGGGGTGTTGGGGCCAGTTTCTTCAAAAAGAATTAAAAATAAACAGTTTTTTTTCAAAAAAATTACTTCAGATTGTTTTTTTTTTTTAATCGAGAAAGAGAAATTATGGGCTTTGGTCATTTACTGTTTCAGAAAGAAAAAGGGGAAACTTTTTAAATTATGGACTGATTTACGGAAAGGGTAAAAATTTTGTTAAATAAGGAGGAGAACATGAGGAGGGGGGGTACCTGGGGAAGAAGGGAAAACTAATAAGAATAAAAGTTTTCGTCTTGTAGCTGGGGGGAGAGGAAGGCCAAACATGGAAACCGTACTTAATCGGCACGAGCGACGGGGGGGTTTTTGTGTTACACCGGTGTTTATGTCCTTTTTCTCACCTTGTTTTTAGTCTTATTGATGTTTCTCACCTGTGTTATACCCCTTATCTGAGAGTGTCTCCCTGTGTTATAGTCTTCCCCGGGGTGTGCTCCCCCCTTTTGTAGCCTTAACTGGATGTGTTCCCCTTTTGTTAAGAATTAACGAGATGTGTCTCCCTATGTTATAAAATTTTAACGGAGATGTGTCTAAAAATGTGTTTTTTGTTTTAACTGAGATGTTCTCCCTTGTTTAGAAATTTAACGGAGATGGTTTCCCCTTTGTTATATTTTACTTGGATGTGTCCACCTGTTTTTAAGTCTTACCTGGGATGTCTCCACAGGGTTTTATATCTTAAATGAGTATGTCTATACGTGCTGTTGTTCACCTGAGGGTTGTGGTTACCTAGATTTTGTGGCTCCCTAGAGTTGTGCTCACCTGAGGGGTTGTGGGCTTACCGGTTGTTGTGGCTCACCTAAATTTTTGGGGGGCTCACCGAGATGTTGGGGGCTCCCCGGATGTTGTGGCTCACCTGGGGTGTTGGGGCTCCCCTGGATTTTGTGGCTCCCTGAGATGTTGGGGCTCACCTGGATTTTTTTTTTGGCTCACCTAGGTTTTTTTGGGGCTCCCCTGAGATTTTTTTGGCTCACCTGAGATGTTGTGGTCACCTGAGGTGTTTTTGGGGTCCCTGAGGTTGTTGGGGCCACCTAGATGTTTGGCTCCCGAATTTGTGGCTCACCTAAATGTTTGGCTCATTCCCCTGAGATGTTGGGGGCTCACCTGAGTTGTTGTGGCTAAACCTGAATGTTGTGGCTCACCTGAATTTGGGGCTCCCGGATGTTTGTGGCTCACCTGAGGTTGGGGGCTCACCTTGGGGTGTTGTGCTCCCCTAAAAGTTTGGCTCCCCTATTGTTGTGGCTCACCTGAGGGGTTGTGGCCACCTAATGTTGGGCTCACCGAGATGTTGGGGCTCACCTGAAGTTGTGGTTCACGTGAGGGTTGTTTCTCACTTTTTTCACTTTTTAATATTAACAGGGCTAAAAATTATCGCGTTAACATGACTTCACGTGTAAGCTACTCAGGGGAAAGTCTTTGCAACCAGTAATTACACAGGGTCGGAAATGTTTTGTGTTTATTCATTTTTACTTTCTTGTTACTATTTTCCCTTATAACAAAGCTTTCCCTTAATAATATATATATATTATATTTTATATATATAAATATATATATATATTATATATATTAAAACACAGTCATAAAATTACAAAAAATGTGCAATAAAATTAAATCCGGCCGAAAATTATGCAATAGGCATCTTTTCAACCCAAATTTTGGAAATATTATCCGTAAAATTGTTTTTAAACAAACATTTTCCCACAAAGGCGGTGGCCCCAAAAAAAGAAGAAAACAAAACCCACACTGCCCATCACTGTCTTCCCAAAGGGGGGCGCCGATCATTTCCCTTCAGAGATTGGCAATGTACTTCAGTCTCCGGCCCTCAAGAAGACCGTTTAACGTCTCCTGAACCCCTTTTTATAAAGTTCTTTGCTAACTCCCAACAGACGTTTAAAAAAACCATTTCTCCACCCCCCCCTTAAAACGCTAAAACACGTTTACGGGAATCCAAGTCCTTCAAACAAAAAACCTTCTTTACCCTCTCCCTCCAACCTTTCCTAGGACGCCCCCTACGCCGTCTTTTCTCCACTGATATTCATCCCCTTTCCAAGCATAAAATTTCCCCTGTCCTTCAAAGTCCAAAAAACCTCAAAACCCTTTTTACCTTTTGGGATAATACTTTTAATAATCCACACCCCCAAATTTTTCAAGCTACAATTGCTGCATAATATTCACTCACAGATTGCCTGGGAATAATTTCCACTCCCTCCAGTTTCTTTTGTGAAAATTTTCGCAACCCATTCCAACCAGCACAAAAGAGGTGCATCATGTGCCTCTACCCGCCACCCTTTCCCCTCCTTCGTCAGCTTTTTTTCATCTTTTTTTCAGAACCCTTCGCTACAATTCAAACTTCCAATTTAGGACACTTAAACTTCTTCCTACCCTTCCATCAATCGTAGTCGGTATATAATTGCCTAAAATTTTTTTGCCCTTATCACTTTGCCTTTTTCCCATGTTCATTTCAAATTTCCCCCTTTTAAACCCACCAAAATTTGTCCCCCAACCATTTCAAATTCGGTTTTAAGTCTTCCAAAAACACAGTGTCATTAGGGGAAAAAGCTCTGTGACAAATTCCAACTTTGTCTTTGATTCTTATCCCAAACCCTCACCTCCCCCAAAAACCCAAATTCACATCTCTTTTAAGCCCTCTATAAATATATTAAATAAACCTTGTGACATAAAGCATTCCTGTCAGGCGAAATTTAAAAGGGGAAAAATTTTCCCCCTTCACATACGAGCCTCACTTCCCCGAAAACCCTTAAATGCTTTTCATAACCTACCACCTATTCCATACATTTGCACCATTTATTCCCCCACCCCCCGTATCCCCCCATCATTTTTCCTTTTCAAAATACATCAATAAAAAAACCTTCTGTCCCTTTATTACTGTTCACTTTAATGCCTTCTTCCTCTGTCTTTCCCACAAATTTTTTCAAAAATTTCTTACCAGTTAAGTATACCTCAAAAGGCTTTTTAGGTAATATTCTATGACCTCTCTGTTGTTCCCCCTTTCCCCTTTCACAAAGGAAACGTTCAAAATCCCACCATAGTATACCCTTTTTCTTCCCCATTCATTTTTTAAATAAAAACATCACCCATTCCAAATTTTTCATCTCTTTCAAAAAATTTTATCTTTTCAAACCCCTTAATCCACCTGAAAACCCCTTTTATTTAGTTACGCCCTGCCCCCCCAATACTCACACCAGTTTTCTTTTCTCCAATGGTTTATGAAGGTGACCTAAGTTAAGAAAAGTAGCAAGACATATGTTTTTTATTGTTTTATGAGAAGAAAAAAAAGAAAACCGCAGTACACCATTTTATGAAAACAATTTTTTTTTTATATTTTTTTTAAAAAATTATAAATTAAGGGTTTTATAAAAAATTAAAAAACACCACAATATAGGTCTGCAAGATTTCTTGATCATACCACAAGGCGAAAAAATTTGAAACCTAATACAAATAGAAATGTTAACAACACCAAAAAACTATATACCATTTAATGACACACATTTTTACCAAATTTAAAATTTTTTTTCTGAATACACACTAAACTTTTTGGGGGGAGCCCCCCCATTAAAACCCATCTATAAATACATCCCACATTCGCAACTTGATACAGCATGATCAAATTAAATTTTAATAACGTTTTTATAGAAATTTTCAACTTAAAAACAAAATCTGGCATTTATTCTAAAACATAAATCCATAACAAAAATAAAAAATTTCAAATTACACGATCACATAAAACTCAAAACTGCAAAAATTTTACAGCAATTATAATTTTGGAACCCCTTTTAACAACGAATTACTCACAGCAGATTCCCCAAATGGTTAAGTATTTAATTAGGGGAAAACCGACTATTTAAAAAAATGAATTTTTAAGACTCCTTAAAAACTTAGCAGTGAAGGAAAAATACAATATACTCACATGAAATTTTCATTTTTACAAAATAAGGGCTCTTACTAAGCATGGGAAATTGATAATTTCAGTGAAAATTTGTTGGAAGAAACTCTGAATTTCGCAAATGATAATAATTATTATATCATTACAGCTTATATCTTTTTAAACCCTTAACAACAAACTTCTGAAACTAACCAAGCTTCCCCAAAAACTATTTCACCGTCCCCACACCTTTACTTTTCAAAAGCATCCTCACGCCCCGTATACATCAAAAAGCCAGCCTCATTTTCCCCTTAAAATTGCAACGCCATAATCCCGACGCGGGAACTACGAATCCCTCCGAAAAGGTTAAATGCCCCCTGCTCCCAGTGTTCCTTATTCCCCCTTGCGTCCCAAAAAACATCGCTGCCCGTGTCCCGATTCTCTCCCTTCTGACACTGTCTGTAAACCCGACTATAACAAAGTCCCTGACTAGATAAACCCCTTGCGTTCTGTCCCGGCAACCCCCCCCCCCCCCTCTCTAAACTCAATGCTCTTAAAACGCTAATCCCCCCCACCCACCTACTAAAAAACCCCAAAACCCCCCCTCACTGGTTCCAAAACCCCACACAAAAAAAAACCGATGAAAGACAGTGTCAAAGTCCCCACACAACCAAAAAAACTCCCCCCCTCCTGCACACGCCTTTGCAACCTTTCCGACGGGAATAATTGTGGAGAAATTTAAAAATTGCCTCCCTTACCATTGCCTCAATCGTAACCCTTCTAAAGGCCCCCTATATCACTCCACGCATCATCGGATAATACCTTTCCACCCTTTGCAACCACCTCCCTACCCCCACTTGAGCAGCTTCCTATCTTGACCGCGTGGGTCCCCGGGATACATTAATAACCTCAACTTCCCTCAAATGGGGCATCTCTACCCCCCATCCAAACGCCCAAATCCCTTCGAACCCATGCCAACCTTGCCCGCAACCCTACCCTCCCCAAATAACTGTGTTTTTTTAAAATACGCCCCAAACCTTTTATGCAACGCCATTAACCCACCCTCCCCGATGCCGGAAGAACAAAACACTCTCGATAACCAGTCCTTCCGAACCCCAAAATACGACTACACGCTTCAGCAGACGCTTTTTCCCTAGCACGGTTTTAATGGTATAAACCCACCACTCCACAGCTTACAAAACAAAACCATTCACCACAATAGCACGCTGATGTAACGTCAGTCCTCCTGTACGCAATCCCCCCATCTCCCAGAACCCATCCACAGCTTCTCTCGAAACACCTCCCTGTCCTGAAGGGTTTCCATATGAAAACCCCACACCCTTTTAAATTTTACACACCAGGGGGCCCGCCTTCTTCTGTCCCAGACCCCACCCACCCATCCCCCACCCCCTAAAAATGACTTTTCCCTATTAACCGTCATCCCCGTTGCCCTTCCGGAAAATTCCCCCAAAATTTCCCCACCTTTTGTAAGTCCTGTGACCTCCTAAATAAACATGGTATCATCCAATAACCCCCGATCCCTGGGTTCCCCCCCACTTCTCTCTCTTCACTCATGTAAACAATTTCAGGCTTCCGTTTCACTATCTTACAAGCATAGTCCTCCCCGTGGGTTGCTGTTCCCCAATAATATAAATTTAAAATAATATATATATATAAAATATTTAAAAAATATATTTTATATATTAATTAATATAATTATTATATTATTTTTAATATTAAATATAAATATATAATATATAATATATATAATATATATATATATAATTATATAATATAATATATATATCAGGTAAGACACGGGGACAGGGAAAAGGGGCTCGTCCTGAATCCCCAAAGTGAAAATCTCAGTCGTCAACAATGATAAATGCAGTGAGATCAAAACTACAGGGCACAGCTTGCCCCACAAATAGTGTCTGCTAGGAGCACCTCTGGAAGCAATGCCATTGACACAATTCTCAGGAAGAAAAGGAAGAGTTAAAAAGGGAAGAACAACGAATAGGGAATCTGGACACCCCCCGAGCCCTTTTACCTTCTCACAAAGTGCTTGAGTCCCCAGGTTGACATATTTCCTAAGATGTGCATTTATTAAACCCCATACTGCCAATATGACATTTTCGAGGCAGATTTTTTTAAAGTACTTAACCTTACTCTAGAAAACGGGGAGTGGGAAACCCAAACTACACTTCCCTCAGACTAGGAGCATTGGGTCCCCAGTATCACAAATTTCGTTACCTTCTTTTTTTTCCTCGTGTATTGATCCAGAGGCTTGTACACGATTTTCCCCTGAAAATCTAGGGAAAGATTGGGGGGCCAGGGCCATAAATTCATTGACGGAGGCAATGATCTGGGGTAACTAACGGGGTCAGAAAACCGACCTGCTCCCCCCAAAACTACAAAAAAATCGCACTGGGGTGGTCCTATGGAAAATTTTGCCCCCCAAAAAATGCTTAGAGTGTGTCGGGGAAAAAGGTAGAGCCCGCCTGCTGGAGTGAGAGCCCCCCATGCGGGGATTTTGTTGGCTGTTCCCCAAATCCCCTTTGGGACACGCCCGACCCCAGACCATCCGCATCGGTCGCCCTTCGACTTGCCGCCCCTATTCTCGCCGAACACAGGGTATTTGTGGCAGTGAAGCCAAAACCATTCGGGTACATGGTCTTGTGTGCCGTAAAAACCGAGGGAAAGTTGCAAGACATGAGGAGGTTAATAAATTACAAAGAGGAGCCTCACAAAGCTGGTGCCCCGCAGTAAGGACACCCCAACTATGCAATTATGGCAACCCGAGCGTCCAGATGGATTACCCTTCAACCTGGACAGATGGGAAGCAGGGGGGTGGGACTATACATTGCATCACCTTTCTGATACCTATCTCCAATAACCAGGGAGGGGGAAGGGGCAGCTGCCGTTCAGGGAGTCCCAAAAGTCTAGAAAAAATGGAGAACTTGCCCCTCATTTTAAAATTTGTTCCATAGGTCAAGACCCTTGTCATGGGGAAAAGAGTGCACTAAAAATTTCCCTTAAAGGGGCTGGGAAAAAGACTCATGGGAACTAAGATCCCAGGGCAGCTAGTTTTTGGTTCAGCTGCTCGTGCGGCTGTTCAAAGGGGAATGCCTGCTTATTTTTGGGTACACCCCCCTCTGAGGCTGGATGAAATCTTCGCCTTTTTGTCGGGATCAACGTAAAACATGTACCTTTTAAGCCACCTTTTAAACAACAATGTATCTCTTAAAACTTCTGTACCATATTTTGAATAAAATATTCCCATTGGAAAAAAAATATATCTAAAAAATGGGGGGTAGGGAAGTGGAATTTTAAACGGCTTGGGAAAAAATCCAAATATTCTTCCTTGAAGCCTTTTTTTCACTTCTCCGAGGCTATGGGTCCCACAATATTATATATAATATATATATAATATATATATATATATATATATATATATATAATAAAAAATATATATGTGTGTGTGTGTGTGTGTGTGGAAAAACTTCATAAACTGGATGTTTGAATGTGGGGAATGTATGAATGATTTGGGGAAAAAATCAAAGCCCAAAGTTGTGAATGAAAAAAATTGGATGCCTAACCTAAGCAAGAAAAAAAAACTGAAGAGGGTAGGAAAGTTTCGGGTTTTTCCTGGGGTTTACCTGGGGGAGGGTTTTTGGGGGGCAACGCCCCCGCGGCCGTCTGTGACCAAGGGCCCCCTGGGGGATCGCCCCCGATCAACCAGGTGTTGCTGCTGGCTGCACGCAAACCAACGACGACCACAGCCCCGGGTGATCAGGAACTGACTTTAGGGCTTGTCCGTGCCACTTGAAGACTGCCAGGGGTCTGTTTTGGGTTCCCCCTTTTGTGTGCTGGGAGGAAATTGAACTCTCGGGCCCTGACATTATTGTTGGCTTTAACGTGCTAGTGACACCCCTGCTTTTCTTGGGGGGGGGGGCACGTCCTGCCAATCTTTTGCTTTTGTAGTAGTGATTTTTTGTGTGCAAGTTCGGTACTATCCCTCTAGGATTTTCCAGTGTATAAATCATGATCTCTCCCCCTGCGTTCCCGGGAATACGGTTTAGAAACCTCAAACGCTCCCAGTAATTTAGGTGTTTTTTTCTCCGAAAACGCCCGTGAAATTTCTCTGTACATTTTTTAGGTCGGGAAAATTTTCCCTGCCTTGAAAGGTGCTGTTAGAGTGCAGCAATTTCCGCCTAATAGAACAAGTGACCTGAAGAGTGTCACATGGGGTTGGGCCTCCTAGTTTTTTAAAGGGTTTCATTATCCATCCTTCATTTTTTTTGGCAGATGCGATTTATACAATGTTATGGGGCCTTGAAATGAGATCCCCGACATAATCACCCCAGGTCTTTGACGTTGGGGTTTCGCTCTATTTTTGGGCCCAAATTTTTTTTTTACTCTGATGAAATTTAAATTTCCCCATGTTTTCCTACTGAGTAATTGAAAAATTTTCATCGTTGAACTTCATTTGTTTTCCGCAGCCCATGAAAAAATTTGGTTGATGTCCCCCTGGGGCCTTGCAGTTCTCAATGGAAACACTGCAGCAGATTCGGGGGTCATCTGAAAGGAAGACACGGTCTGTGGCGACATCCTTGTCTATGTCGGGTTAGGATAGGGGAAAAAATGGGAGCTAGACTGTGCCTTGTGGGAAAAGAGCTTTTCACCGTAGCTGCCCCCGGACTTCCTTTTTGACGACTACCTCTGTGTTTTGTTAGTGAGGAAATTAAGTCCACGACCCACTTTTCCCCGTTATTCTTTGCACGCCCTTTTGTGCGGTTTGGAAAAAATTGGATAAGAGATTTAGAGCTAAGGGAAAGGGAGTAATAATGTTGAAGGATAAGTTATGGAAGGAAATAGGCAATTTTAAGCATAAATTCAAGGATTATGTGGGTTAAAATAAGGGGGTTGAAGAAAAGTGGGTTATAAAAGTGTTTATGCACCTAGAAAGAGAGGGAAAAGAGAGAGAGAGAGAAGAGAGAAAAGGGGAGGAGAGAGAGAGAGAGAAAACCTACTGCTAAATACAAGGCATGAGAAAGGGA
>NC_069431.1:37261603-37292958 GCF_026875155.1 Cherax quadricarinatus
TTCTTCGTATAGGGGTTGAAGGCAGTGGAATACCCTAGAAAATGACGTAGTGGAGGCGGGAAAACCATACACAGTTTTAAACGAGTTTGATTAAGCTATGGAGCGGGGAGAAGGGGGCCCTAAACAGGTGAAGAGCGGGCCAGGAGCTAAGACTCGACCCCTGCAACTACAAATAGGTGAGTACAAATAGGTGAGTACACACACACACACATTTTACGAAATGAAATTGAATTCAATTATTCAATTATCAAGTACATCAAATATTTAGCCTTTGCCATATAATTGTTATCACCAAGGGGTAAATTTATCCCAGGTTGAGAATCTTTGATCCCTAACAAGATCACTGTCTCGCCGTCACAGACTGTCCTATCAGTTACAGCTTGTTTACTTCTTACCCTATTCTTTTCGTCATAGCCTGTTATTTCCTTCTTTGCCTTTTTTTGACGCAGCCTGTCTTCTCCGTTCCAACCTGTCTTCTCCGATACAGCCCCTCCTTACCATCATAGTCTGTCGTCTCTGTTACAGCCTGTTCTCTCCCCCACAGACTCTCCACTCCGCCACAGGCTCTCCTCTGTCACAGGCTCTCCTCTCCATCACAGGCTCTCTCCTCTGTCACAGCCTATCCGCCTTTCTGATTCAGCCTGTCCTTATAATGCAAATTAGGGGTATAACATTTATTTATTCTATTATTAAAATCTATACAGGATGTAAGTAGCTGAATTGATTTGTTAGGAGGATCTGATACATTAACTAGGCTGCCAGTTTAGTGTTGTCCAGATTTTTGTTTACATTTTATAATTTCAGTATCTTAAAGGTAAAGGACGTAATATAACATTATTTAAGGCTTTAAGTCTATCTTCATACGGGAGGTTCCTTATACAGTAAATCATTTTAGCCATTTAGTCTTCTGTGTTATTGTCCTGTACTGATCTTCTGCGTTATTAAACTCTACTGGTCTTATATGTTGCAACATTGTTATTTTTATTTAATTCTTTTGTATTATACTGTTCTCCTGTGTTATATTTACTGTTTTACGGTATATATTTTTGTTATTATTCTGTTTTATTTGTTATTAATCTGTGTTATTTGTTTATTGTACTTATTAATGTGTTACTGTACTGTTTTATGTCTCAATTTACTGTTTTATATGTTTCTGTAATGTTTTATGTGTCACTGTACTGTTTTTATTGTAAATATACTGTTTTATAAGTTACTTTATTGTTTTTGTGTGTACTATACTGTTTTGTGTTAATATAATACCAACTGAGTTGATTCATAGCTACCTAAAGTCTTTTACCAACAGTCCTGCTGACACACTATTTCCAGCAGAAACCTACTAGAGGTCTTCTACCAACAGTCTTCTGGTAACAATCCTTACAGTGGTAATCCCATAATAGCGTCGAGTCTTATGCACTTAAATCCTGCCAACAGAATCCTAAGAAAAGAATCTTACCAATAATTCTTCTATCAGATATTTGCCAAACATGTTACATGCAGTGTTATTAACTCTGATGTAGCAGACAGACTTTATACACATCACAGCACAACGATGGTGATAAAAAAAAAAATACTAGCAGAGAGGAACTTGCAGCCACCACCAGTAGATCGAACCATCCAAGTTGACAGTTTCTATTTTCATCCCCGAGTTTTTTTTTTCTATCTGTTGTGGTGAATGTTTTTTATGTCATTATTGAAGAAGTGAGAGAAGTGTGTATGTGAAAACTGATAATTATTTAATAATTAATGCTAATTAAACTAAATGTTTATTAAGATGATTTATTAGAATATCTTCTTTGTTTTAACTATAAGTCTCTCAAGTTGGTCACTTCTTTACATATTTACAGCTTTTTCCAAAATATTTCATCCAAATATTGTAACCTCTCATTCTATTTTTTTAATAAAATTTAAATTATATGATCAAGAATTTTTTTAATTTTCTTACACTGTTTATATAGTATTCATTAATTTAAACAATGATGAGGGGGAATACACATGAAAACGTGTACACATGTATGTATATATGTGTGTTGGTAGCATGGTGTTTGTAGTGATGTGTATGTGTAGATGAAAGTGAAAAGTAAACATCAAAAGAAAACTACATAATTCACAATTAAGAACACAGTTTTGTGGTACAGGTGTCAGCCTGGCTGACTCTGCTGTCAGCAGAATCAGCCAGTCAGTATGAAAGAAATGAGGCAATAAGAAGGCTAAAACTGGGAAATTTAGAATGGGTTAAGATTGAAGTTTGTGACGCAGTTGTAATAAAGTCCTGGAATAGTTAATGATTTTGTTCATAATGTTTATAAAAGAAGAAAAGGGACAAAAAACTTTAAAGAATGTAATAATAATGTAATAAGACTATTGACCAGACAAGGTAAAGTGTATATCAGAATTATCATTATTGAAGTGATGGTAAAGGAAATATGGATAACAAAGAAGAATGTTAATTCAGAAAGTGAAGGTAATCTGTGTATCATGTATAAACACTGTAATACATAAGTTAACAACACTTATATAAAGGAAAGCTGCACTTGGGTACATTTATAGGTTTGAAAAACATATATGAGAGATGTTAGTAGAGTTTTGATAACTATAGTGTTTAAGTTATAATATGCAAGAAGATGGTAAATATTTACCCCAAAAACGGGTCTTAGATAATGTTGTGTGATGTCACCTGTGGTGTTAAGACGTGTGATGTCACTGTACTTTGTACGAAGGCAATATATATACAAGGCAAGCTATCATGTACACCAGAACTTTATTAACATACTATGTTAAAACTACACACACACACACACACACACACACACACACACACACACACACACACACACACACACACACACACACACACACACACACACACACACACATATATATATATATTATATATATTATATATATATATATATATATATATATATATATATATGCCAATAAGATCACAGTGAACAGGTGATTTCAAAATATGCAAAACAACCACTCTGAAAGAATAGAGAAATTCCAAGCGCTTTCGTGACTACTCACATTATCAAGGAACTATGGACTTAAAATGTTGCAACATTGTTATTTTTATTTAATTCTTTTGTATTATACTGTTCTCCTGTGTTATATTTACTGTTTTACGGTATATATTTTGTTATTATTCTGTTTTATTAGTTATTAATCTGTGTTATTTGTTTATTGTACTTATTCATGTGTTACTGTACTGTTTTATGTCTCAATTTACTGTTTTATATGAATCTGTAATGTTTGATGTGTCACTGTACTGTTTTATTGTAAATATACTGTTTTATAAGTTACATAGTTTACATAGTTCCTTGATAATGTGAGTAGTCACGAAAGCGCTTGGAATTTCTCTATTCTTTCAGAGTGGTTGTTTTGCATATATATATATATATATATATATATATATATATATATATATATATATATATATATATATATATATATATATATATATATTATACATATGACATGTTGGCGCATTGTATGCAAATACGCGGCCTTCAAATTCATTTACGAAACACCAGAAGCAGAGATTATTATAAATTTGTTAGTTTCATGACACAAGAACACGTACATATGACACACACCCCTCCATTAGTGTCTCAAAAGCGTCCATCTTTATATACTTCCATGTTTCACAAAGAATGTCGCTCACAAATACTTTTAAACTGCTAAATAATTTAAAAAATCTTGTACTCAGTATAAATTCATAGTGTAACATAAAAGGAGTTCCAAAATTTTAATTAATTAACCTCTCCCTGGTGGCCGAGCTGTGTGCGAGCTTCGTCTCGTCCAGCTGGTCTACGGTTCCAGGCTGTCTTGGTGGGTGTAATTACTGGACGCAGTTTCTGTGTGTCCCCTCCAGTAATTCCACCTACCTGGACAGTCTCGGCAGTAGACCAGCTAGACAATACCAAGTTTCCACCCAGCAAAGTCACTGGGGGTGGCAACCGCTGACTCTGAGGAAGTGGGGCACTGAGTCCACCTGAGGTGACACAAGTGGACTCTGGACACTCTGAAACCGGGGAAGGCACGGCTGACCTTAGGTAAATGGGGAAGGGGAGACATCCGGGAGTGAACGGATGGATTTCTGGATACATGAACTTGGGGAAGGTTGTTGAGGCTGACCTTGGGTAAGTGGGGAAGCGGAGACATCTGGGAGCGAACGGATGGATTCCTGGATACATGAACCTGGGGAAAGCATGAATACATGCAGTTGAGGCTGGCCTTGGGGAAATGGGGAAGGGAAGGCATTCGGCGGTAGAACGGATGGATTCCTGGATATATGAATCTGGGGAAGGCAAGAATACCGCTGACTTTAGGGAAGTGGGGAAAGGGGTCCACCTGAGGTGACACCAAGTGGACTCCTGGAGACACTGATCCGGGGAAGGCACTGACCTAACTCGCTGACCTTGGGTAAGTGGGAAGGAAGACATCTGGGAGCGAACGGATGGATTCCTGGATACATGAACCTGGGACGGCAAGAATAACAGGTTGGCGAGGCTGACCTTCGGTAAATTGAGGAAGGGAAACATCCGGCAGCGGACGGATTGATTCCTGGATACATGAACCTGGGGAAGGCTGAGGCTGGAAGGCAGAGATGAGAGGCGAGGCTGACCTTAGAGAAGTTAGGAAGGGGAGACATCTGGGGGCCCACGGATGGATTCCTGGACACACGAACCTGGGAAGGCGAGGGGGGGTGGGACCTTAAAGACGAACCACTGGCCTCCACGTGGCAAGGTCTGGTAACTCAGAGATAACTCTGAGGCCGACAGTGGTCGCAAATATTAATTATATTATTTTTATTATTATTACTTATAATTTGTTAATTTGCATTCAAAAGCGTCAAACACGGTGGTGTTATTCTCACTCCAGCCTCCCTGTCAGTAGCCAGGGTGCTGTTATTCCCACTCTAGCCATTCTCATAGGAGTCAGTGTAGTGTTTTTGTTTATGTTCATTCACCGGAGTTAACATTAATAAAAATACGAACTCAACAGAGATAACATTGAAACCAGAATTATCAGTAATATATGTTGGAGAGTCGTAGAGCGAGGTGAAGATGGTAGATCTCCTGGATACATTTGTCTGGTACTCTAACATAACGCAGGTCACCATCTGGACAAATCCAGGGCCAGTGAACCTACTACTTTAACATAGTGCTTATGTAAACATGTGGGTGTGTTGCTGGAGGCGGACCCAACAGTTAGGTGTCTTCACTCTAAAACGTTTCGCCTACACTGTAGGATTCTTCAGTCTACTACAGAGGCAGCAGCAGAAGCAGTGAATGTAAGGTTAATGTAACCATAATCATGCGTGATCCCAGGAAGGTATCCCCGTATTGCATAAACCTTACTGTTATTCTCTGTTGCTGTATTATTCTGTGTTATTGCAGTGTACTGAACTATTATTCTGTTACTGTAATGATCTGCGTTGCTGTACTGTACTGGTCTTCTGTGTAATTGTACTATCTGTTGTTACTGTACTGTACTGTTCTGTATTACTGTACTGTACTCTACAGTTTTTCTGTTTTAATTTACTGGTCTTCTGTGTAACTGTACTGCTCTTCTGTGTTACTGTACCATTCTTTTATGTTACTGTACTCGACTTCTGTTACTGTACTGTACTGTTCTTCTGTATTACTGTACTGTACTCTGTTTTTCTGTTTTAATTTACTGATCTTCTGTATCACTGAACTGGTCTTCTCTGTTACTGTAATGGTCTTATCTGTTACTGTACTGGTCTTCTCTGTTAATGTTAATGAATAACTTGAGGATAACAATTATGATAATTTTCTAAGGATTTATTTAAAATTAAATAAAATATAAGTTGGCCGCTGTGGTTTCAGTGCGATATTGGACAGTTTCTTATGTGATATTTTAGAAGAAATGGTGTTGGTTATCCTGGGTGACGATGTTCGTCCCATGTTCCGGAATTTCTGTCACTACTTGGTTGTAGCACCACAATTCAGATTTCAGAGAAGAGGAGTCGTAATGTCCCACTACGTCCAGTAGACAAGGATCTTGCTCCAGCTAACTAGCGTCTACCCTGGTTGATCAGGCCAGTAGCAGAGTTGATAATAAAAAAATAACACTGGTTACATAGATAAGTATAACATTAAAGAAAGACAAAGGGTGGTATTCAACTTCAGTGTCATTACTGGTAACCAAGTAATCAGTAACAAAGAACAGAAATACTCCTGGTAGATAACCTTACCTGATCAGGAGAAGAGTAGAGGTGAATTGCTTCTTCCAACTTCAACCTACACCAGGTAAGTTTAATAATACCAGGAGTAGAAATTAAAGCAAATCAGACCCGAGGAACTGAAGTTTAGCCTCAGCCCGCGGGCTGTAACACGCTAATGGCTTTTTCCTCACAATATCCCTTTTCCAAAACTTATGGTCGGAGACAGTAAGTTAAATTACAGAGGGAGAAGTGCTATGTACACCCTCGGCTCAACCAATCTGAGAACTGGTTTTCTGAGCAGATATATATACAACTTTCAATTTATAGGACTAAATAGCCAAATCCCATCTCAAGAGTTGGCTATTTGAACCTTTGAAGATCTGCAGCTGTATCAGTGGCTTGTGATCTGTTTCAAGCACAAAAGGTTTTCCGTATAAGTAGTATTTGAACCTACGTATACCGCATACCAATGTATAAACATTCCTTCTCCACAGTGGAGTATATTCCTTCGGCAGAAGCTTCTTACTGGTGAAAGATATAAGGAAGTGAATCTCATCATAATACTGTAGTAGAACATCCCAGAGTCCTGAATGAGAAGCATCTGTTCGGAGACAGATGCCTGCCATCATGACTCTGGTAATTTTAGTAAACAGGGGAGTTGGAAAATATTCTTTTAATTTGTTCGAAGCTTTCTACACCCTGTTCAGAACAAACAAGAGGTTCCTTCACGTTCTTTTTTAAATAGCCTGAGAGTGGAAGTCAGACCTATTAGATACAAAAAATTCTATAGAAATAAACTGACCAAAGGAAACTTTTTAGCAATAATAATAAACCTGAGATATTGTACCTAGAAATAGCAAAGAAAACACTTCTATGGTTTAATTGTAAGGCCATGAACTCTTAGTCTTTTTAAAACAAGCGACAGTGTAGTAAGATGATCTTCCCAGACATGCGTCATGATACAAATATTATCGAAATACACTGAAACATTCTTGAGGTCAGAAAGGACTATTCTCATAAGCCGGATATACGTGGCACAAGCGGTGACCAAGCCGAAAGGCATGTGCGATGTTGCATTAGTTCTCTATGAGTAAGGAAAACCGTGTGTGGTATAGAGTCTGGATGTAAAGACACTTGATGGTACGCTTGTGAGATGTCTTATTCAGAGAAGAATTTACAGTCATGAAATTTATACAAGTCATGATCAATTACCGGCATGGGCTCAGCATCCCATTTAGTGATAGCATTTAAATAACGAAAATCCTGAGCCAGTCGGTAAGAATTGTGTGATTTCTTAACCATGACAACTGGTGAGCAGAAAGCTGATTTAGAAGGTGCAATGATATTTAACTTTAAGAGTTTGTCAACTTCGTTATGATATGTTTTCCGTAAGTGAACGGAGACAGGATAGATTTTCCGTCTTAACTGGTTTGATGAATGGTTTTGAAAACCGACAAATTGAAGAATTGAGACACTTATACAACATTTGGGAATCTTTACTGAAGAAACGTTTTCTCACACAGTGGCTTCATCAGTCCAATACAAGGTAGAATATAGGTAAGGAGAGGAGGAGATGAGGTAATCAGTCCCTCAGCCTGGAATCGATGTGTTCAGTCCATCACTCTTGTAAGAAGTACAGCACAGGTCAGAGAGGTGGCTTATATATTGCAGTCAGGAGAGTCGAAGCAGGAGGAGGCGGATCACAGTGGGACCTGCCACTAGTATAAGTAGGTCGTCGTCCAAAGATTGGACAAGCGTTGAAGAAGTTTTTGTACCAAGATCCCATGATGTTGCAGTGTCTGACAGATGTGATGAATGGTTTTGAAAACCGACAAGTTGAATAACTGACAGACCTTACTTACACTAGTGGAAGATCCCAGTGTGATCCCTCCCACCTCCTGCTTCGACTCACCTGACTGCTCTATGGCTCTGTGGCTCTATGCTGTACTTCCTACAAGATTGATGGACTGAACACATCGATTCCAGGCTGAGGGACTGATTACCTCAATCTCCTCATCTCCTTACCCATTTCTACTTTGTATGGACTGATGAAGGCACTGTGTGGCGAAACGTTTCTTCAATAAAGATCCCCATATGTTGCATAAGTGTCTCAATTCTTCGTCTTACTGGTTCATGAGCTGACAATTAAATCTTGTGTTCAACGGTAGTGGTAAGTCCTGGGATCTCTGTGAATATGTCAGATAAAGTATTTACTAAGGCACTTACTTGAGACTATTGTTTACTGGATAGTTCCCTGTTGATATTGATGTTTGAATTATTTGTTGGAGAATCAACCGTTAAGATATCAAGCAGTTCATTCGATTCTGTGCAAAACTCGTCATCTATAATACAAAATTTACATTCACAAGAATCATGACTGTTAATTAAGCTGTAAGACATAGAAACTTCATTAAAGGAGTTTAAACAAAAATTAACTTCTCTGCGGTGGTACAGTTGCAAAATATTGACATGATACATTCTTTTCATACCCTTGACATCCAAGAGATAATCTACTTTATTACAGACCTTTACGACTTTATAAGGTCTACGTCAGGAAATTAACAATTTGTTGGATTTGTCTGGTAAAAGAACTAAAACTTCATCACCAGTATTAAATTTACGCTTGGAGATCTTTTGGTCAAAATAGGTCTTGTATGTTTCCATGGATATTTTAAAGTTCTTGACGACCAAATCAGTGGTTTCTTTCTCTCAGATCTAAAAGAAACTGGCGTAATGGATTTCACGGGTACCGCCTCTGGGAAGCTAGACGCATAGTCATAGTCGAGATATATTTATGACTTGATGAACGAAGAGTGACAGGACCAACTTTATCCACTACAACTCTAGCAAATGGGACTAAAAAAAATCGGCATTTTTACCATAAGAACTCTCTTAGTTCTTCCCTTTTGTGAGAAAAGTTGACATACGTGACACGATGTACAATACTTTTAGATGTCCGAAGAC
Source organism: Cherax quadricarinatus (assembly GCF_026875155.1). Classification (NCBI taxonomy): domain Eukaryota; kingdom Metazoa; phylum Arthropoda; class Malacostraca; order Decapoda; family Parastacidae; genus Cherax; species Cherax quadricarinatus. Next base: position 37,270,761 of record NC_069431.1, read on the forward strand.
ATCCCAGGACAGACGTGCAAGTCTTTAATCTTCTCATAGGTCTTCCTATATGAAAAATGTCCAGAGACTGGTAGGTCACTAGAAATCTTCAAAATATCTCACGTCAATTCCTCGGAATTACTAACAGGACTTTCCCACGTCATTTCGATTGTCGGCTGACACTATAGTCTGAATAGAAGATTATCTTTATATACAAGTTTATAAAAAAAATTCTTCATTTGAATCATGTTGTCTGTTAACGTTAAAACTTCCGGGTTTCCTCTAAGGAAGGACAAGACTTTTGAAGACCGTCTATGTCCATGTGAGAAAACTCAATAAGTTTTCCATTGGAAAGAACCAAAGGATGGATAGGTTTTACCTTAGACTGAGCTCTAGTCAGGACGTTAACCGTGTCCTTTTGTGGAACAGATTGTCACTCGTGATTCTTCGTTAGTTTCAGTGCCCTCTGGTTTTGATAACTGACTTTCCAAGGGTATTCCAGGAGAGTCGTGACTATCAGCACCCTGTTTCAAGTAATCCAACTGAATCACTTCTGGAGCTATATTGGAAGAAGCAGAAATATGAGGAAGGTTAGGTTCGAAATCTTTCTTAGAAGCTCTTGATAATCCTACAGTCTCCTTCGGGAGACAGTGTAGGTTAGAGAGGGACCTGCTGACATCATGTAACAGCAGTTCCCAGGATGGGTAATATCCTCTTGATTAGTAATTTTGAAATGCTGTAACTGCAAAGAAATTTTTGCTGGGCTAGATTTGATCTGTTGATTAACCTGTTGTCAAATATCTTGGGATATTTCTATGATACGCCGGTGAATTGTGTCAATAGAAAGGGAAATGGCTTGAATCTTCTGCTGTTCTTTATTCCCACATATATGTTCAACCATGACTAAGGCACAAGGATTAATCAGCTTCTCGGCTATGTCATGAGGTTTCTTTGCCTTTGCTATTAGCATCACTACATGATAGGAAGCTGCAAGCATTGGTTTCTTCTCAGATACGAAGCCAAGCCTGGATAGTGTTCCTGCAGCCCTAAACCTAACTCTCTCTGCCTCGTATGTAGCACGGTTATCAGATGCATGGGCAGGATGTGTAGCTTCCAGATGCTGTTTCAATATTGAGGATTTCAGTGACCCATTTCCAAGAACTTTTGAGCACAGCAGACACTGAGGCTTCTCCACACCATCACAGCAGACACTGAGGCTTCTCCACACAATCACAGCAGACACTGAGGCTTGTCCACACCATCACAGCAGACACTGAGGCTTGTCCACACCATCACAGCAGACACTGAGGCTTGTCAACACCATCACAGCAGACACTGAGGCTTGTCCACATTATCACAGCAGACACTGAGGCTTGTCCACACCATCACAGCAGACACTGAGGCTTGTCCACACCATCACAGCAGACACTGAGGCTTGTCCACACCATCACAGAAGACACTGAGGCTTGTCCACACCATCACAGCAGACACTGAGGCTTGTCCACACCATCACAGCAGACACTGAGGCTTGTCCACACCATCACAGCAGACATTGAGGCTTGTCCACACCATCACAGCAGACACTGAGGCTTGTCCACACCATCACAGCAGACACTGAGGCTTGTCCACACCATCACAGCAGACACAGAGGCTTGTCCACACCATCACAGCAGACGCTGAGGTTTGTCCACACCATCACAACAGACACTGAGGCTTGTCCACACCATCACAGCAGACACTGAGGCTTGTCCACACCATCACAGCAGACACTGAGGCTTGTCCACACCATCACAGCAGACACTGAGGCTTGTCCACACCATCACAGCAGACACTGAGGCTTGTCCACACCATCACACAGGGACACTGAGGCTTGTCCACACCATCACAACAGACACAGAGGCATGTCCACACCATCACAGCAGACACTGAGGTTTGTCCACACCATCACAGCAGACACTGAGGCTTGTCCACACCATCACAGCAGACACTGAGGCTTGTCCACACCATCACAGCAGACACTGAGGCTTGTCCACACCATCACAGCAGACACCGAGGCTTGTTCACAGCAGACACTGAGGCTTGTCCACATCATCACAGCAGACACTTAGGCTTGTCCACATCATCACAGCAGACACTGAGGCTTGTCCACACCATCACAGCAGACACTGAGGCTTGTCCACACCATCACAGCAGACACTGAGGCTTGTCCACACCATCACAGTAGACACTGAGGCTTGTCCACACCATCACAGCAGACACTGAGGCTTGTCCACACCATCACAGCAGACATTGAGGCTTGTCCACACCATCACAGCAGACACTGAGGCTTGTCCACACCATCACAGCAGACACAGAGGCTTGTCCACACCATCACAGCAGACGCTGAGGTTTGTCCACACCATCACAACAGACACTGAGGCTTGTCCACACCATCACAGCAGACACTGAGGCTTGTCCACACCATCACAGCAGACACTGAGGCTTGTCCACACCATCACAGCAGACACTGAGGCTTGTCCACACCATCACAGCAGACACTGAGGCTTGTCCACACCATCACACAGGGACACTGAGGTTTGTCCACACCATCACAGCAGACACTGAGGCTTGTCCACACCATCACAGCAGACACTGAGGCTTGTCCACACCATCACAGCAGACACTGAGGCTTGTCCACACCATCACAGCAGACACTGAGGCTTGTCCACACCATCACAGCAGACACTGAGGCTTGTCCACACCATCACAGCAGACACTGAGGCTTGTCCACACCATCACAGCAGACACCGAGGCTTGTTCACAGCAGACACTGAGGCTTGTCCACATCATCACAGCAGACACTTAGGCTTGTCCACATCATCACAGCAGACACTGAGGCTTGTCCACACCACAGCAGACACTGAGGCTTCTCCGCACCCTCGCAGCAGACACTGAGGCTTGTCCACACAACAGCAGACACTGAGGCTTGTCCACACCATCACAGCAGACACTGAGGCTTGTCCACACCATCACAGCAGACACTGAGGCTTGCCCACACCTTCATAGCAGACACTGAGGCTTGTCCACACCATCACAGCAGACATTGAGGCTCCTCCACACCATCAGAGCAGACACTGAGGCTTGTCCACACCATCACACCAGACACTGAGGCTTGTCCATACCATCACAGCAGACACTGAGGCTTCTCCACACCATCACAGCAGACACTGAGGCTTCTCCACACCATCACAGCAGACACTGAGCCTTGTCCACACCATCACAGCAGACACTGAGGCTTGTCCACACCACAGCAGACACTAAGGCTTCTCCACACCATCACAACAGACACTGAGGTTTCTCCACACCATCACAGCAGACATGAGGCTTGTCCATACCATCACAGCAGACACTGAGGCTTGTCCAAACCATCACAGCAGACACTGATTCTTCTCCACACCATCACAGCAGACACTGAGGCTTGTCAATACCATCACAACAGACACTGAGGCTTCTCAATACCATCACAGCAGACACTGAGACTTCTCCACACAATCACAGCAAACATTGAGGCTTCTCCACATCATCCCAGCAGACACTGAGGCTTCTCCACATCATCCCAGCAGACACTGAGGTTTCTCCACACCATCACAGCAGACACTGAGGCTTCTCCACACCATCACAGCAGGCACGGAGGCTTCTCCACACCATCACAGCAGACATGAGGCTTGTCCATACCATCACAGCAGACACTGAGGCTTGTCCAAACCATCACAGCAGACACTGAGGCTTGTGAATACCATCAAAACAGACACTGAGGCATGCCCATACCATCAGAGCAGATATTGAGGCTTCTCCACATCATCCCAGCAGACACTGAGGCTTCTCCTCACAATCACAGCAGACACTGAGGCCTCTCCACACCATCACAGCAGACACTGAGGCGTCTCCACACCATCACAGCAGACACTGAGGCTTCTCCACACCATCACAGCAGACACTGAGGCTTCTCCACACCATCACATCAGACACTGAGGCTTCTCCACACCATCACAGCAGACACTGAGGCTTGCACGCACCAATCACAGCAGACACTGAGGCTTCTCCATACCATCACAACAGACACTGAGGCTTCTCCCCACCATCAGAGCAGACATTGAGGCTTCTCCACATCATCGCAGTAGACACTGAGGCTTCTCCACACCACAGCAGACACTGAGGCTTCTCCACACCACAGCAGACACTGAGGCTTCTCCACACCATCACAGCAGACACTGAGGCTTGCCAATATCATCACAACACTGATGCTTGCCCATGCCATCACAGCAGACACTGAGGCTTCTCCACATCATCCCAGCAGACACTGAGGCTTCTCCACACCATACAGCAGACACTGAGGCTTCTCCACACCTTCACAGCAGACACTGAGGCTTCTCCACAACATCACAGCAGACACTGAGGCTTCTCCACACCACAGTAGACATTGAGGCTTCTCCACACGACAGCAGGCACTGAGGCTTCTCCACACCATCACAGCAGACACTGAGGCTTCTCCACACCACAGCAGACACTGAGGCTTGCCCACACCAATCACAGCAGACACTGAGGCTTGTCCACACCATCACAGCAGATACTGAGGCTTATCCACACCACAACAGACACTGAGGCTTCTCCACACCATCACAGCAGACATTGAGGCTTCTCCACACCATCACAGCAGACACTGAGGCTTCTCCACACCATCACAGCAGACACTGAGGCTTCTCCACACCATCACAGCAGACACTGAGGCTTCTCCACACCACAGCAGACACTGAGGCTTCTCCACACCATCACAGCAGACACTGAGGCTTCTCCACACCATCACAGCAGACACTGAGGCTTCTCCACACCATCACAGCAGACACTGAGGCTTGTCCACACCATCGCACCAGATACTGAGGCTTCTCCACACCACAGCAGACACTGAGCTTCTCCACACCATCACAGCAGACACTGAGGCTTGTCCACACCAACACAGCAGACACTGAGGCTTGTCCACACCATCACAGCAGACACTGAGGCTTGTCCACACCAACACAGCAGACACTGAGGCTTCTCCACACCATCACAGCAGACGCTGAGGCTTCTCCACACCATCACAGCAGACACTGAGGCTTCTCCACACCATCACAGCAGACACTGTGGCTTCTCCACACCATCACAGCAGACACTGTGGCTTCTCCACACCATCACAGCAGACACTGAGGCTTCTCCACACCATCACAGCAGACACTGAGGCTTCTCCACACCATCACAGCAGACACTGAGGGTTCTCCACACAATCACAGCAGACACTGAGGCTTCTCCACACCATCACAGCAGACCCTGTGGCTTCTCCACACCATCACAGCAGACACTGTGGCTTCTCCACACCTTCACAGCAGACACTGAGGCTTCTCCACACCATTACAGCAGACACTGAGGCTTCTCCACACAATCACAGCAGACACTGAGGCTTCTCCACACCACCACAGCAGACACTGAGGCTTGTCCACACCATCACAGCAGACACTGAGGCTTGTCCACACCATCACAGCAGACACTGAGGCTTGTCCACACCATCACAGCAGACACTGAGGCTTGTCCACACCATCACAGCAGACACTGAGGCTTGTCCACACCATCACAGCAGACACCGAGGCTTGTTCACAGCAGACACTGAGGCTTGTCCACATCATCACAGCAGACACTTAGGCTTGTCCACATCATCACAGCAGACACTGAGGCTTGTCCACACCACAGCAGACACTGAGGCTTCTCCGCACCCTCGCAGCAGACACTGAGGCTTGTCCACACAACAGCAGACACTGAGGATTGTCAACACCATCACAGCAGACACTGAGGCTTGTCCACACCATCACAGCAGACATTGAGGCTCCTCCACACCATCAGAGCAGACACTGAGGCTTGTCCACACCATCACACCAGACACTGAGGCTTGTCCATACCATCACAGCAGACACTGAGGCTTCTCCACACCATCACAGCAGACACTGAGGCTTCTCCACACCATCACAGCAGACACTGAGCCTTGTCCACACCATCACAGCAGACACTGAGGCTTGTCCACACCACAGCAGACACTAAGGCTTCTCCACACCATCACAACAGACACTGAGGTTTCTCCACACCATCACAGCAGACATGAGGCTTGTCCATACCATCACAGCAGACACTGAGGCTTGTCCAAACCATCACAGCAGACACTGATTCTTCTCCACACCATCACAGCAGACACTGAGGCTTGTCAATACCATCACAACAGACACTGAGGCTTCTCAATACCATCACAGCAGACACTGAGACTTCTCCACACAATCACAGCAAACATTGAGGCTTCTCCACATCATCCCAGCAGACACTGAGGCTTCTCCACATCATCCCAGCAGACACTGAGGTTTCTCCACACCATCACAGCAGACACTGAGGCTTCTCCACACCATCACAGCAGGCACCGAGGCTTCTCCACACCATCACAGCAGACATGAGGCTTGTCCATACCATCACAGCAGACACTGAGGCTTGTCCAAACCATCACAGCAGACACTGAGGCTTGTGAATACCATCAAAACAGACACTGAGGCATGCCCATACCATCAGAGCAGATATTGAGGCTTCTCAACATCATCCCAGCAGACACTGAGGCTTCTCCTCACAATCACAGCAGACACTGAGGCCTCTCCACACCATCACAGCAGACACTGAGGCGTCTCCACACCATCACAGCAGACACTGAGGCTTCTCCACACCATCACAGCAGACACTGAGGCTTCTCCACACCATCACATCAGACACTGAGGCTTCTCCACACCATCACAGCAGACACTGAGGCTTGCCCGCACCAATCACAGCAGACACTGAGGCTTCTCCATACCATCACAACAGACACTGAGGCTTCTCCCCACCATCACAGCAGACATTGAGGCTTCTCCACATCATCGCAGTAGACACTGAGGCTTCTCCACACCACAGCAGACACTGAGGCTTCTCCACACCACAGCAGACACTGAGGCTTCTCTACACCATCACAGCAGACACTGAGGCTTGCCAATATCATCACAACACTGATGCTTGCCCATGCCATCACAGCAGACACTGAGGCTTCTCCACATCATCCCAGCAGACACTGAGGCTTCTCCACACCATACAGCAGACACTGAGGCTTCTCCACACCTTCACAGCAGACACTGAGGCTTCTCCACACCATCACAGCAGACACTGAGGCTTCTCCACACCACAGTAGACATTGAGGCTTCTCCACACGACAGCAGGCACTGAGGCTTCTCCACACCATCACAGCAGACACTGAGGCTTCTCCACACCACAGCAGACACTGAGGCTTGCCCATACCAATCACAGCAGACACTGAGGCTTGTCCACACCATCACAGCAGATACTGAGGCTTATCCACACCACAACAGACACTGAGGCTTCTCCACACCATCACAGCAGACATTGAGGCTTCTCCACACCATCACAGCAGACACTGAGGCTTCTCCACACCATCACAGCAGACACTGAGGCTTCTCCACACCATCACAGCAGACACTGAGGCTTCTCCACACCACAGCAGACACTGAGGCTTCTCCACACCATCACAGCAGACACTGAGGCTTCTCCACACCATCACAGCAGACACTGAGGCTTCTCCACACCATCACAGCAGACACTGAGGCTTGTCCACACCATCGCACCAGATACTGAGGCTTCTCCACACCACAGCAGACACTGAGCTTCTCCACACCATCACAGCAGACACTGAGGCTTGTCCACACCATCACAGCAGACACTGAGGCTTGTCCACACCATCACAGCAGACACTGAGGCTTGTCCACACCATCACAGCAGACACTGAGGCTTCTCCACACCATCACAGCAGACACTGAGGCTTCTCCACACCATCACAGCAGACACTGAGGCTTCTCCACACCATCACAGCAGACACTGTGGCTTCTCCACACCATCACAGCAGACACTGTGGCTTCTCCACACCATCACAGCAGACACTGAGGCTTCTCCACACCATCACAGCAGACACTGAGGCTTCTCCACACCATCACAGCAGACACTGAGGGTTCTCCACACCATCACAGCAGACACTGAGGCTTCTCCACACCATCACAGCAGACCCTGTGGCTTCTCCACACCATCACAGCAGACACTGTGGCTTCTCCACACCTTCACAGCAGACACTGAGGCTTCTCCACACCATTACAGCAGACACTGAGGCTTCTCCACACAATCACAGCAGACACTGAGGCTTCTCCACACCACCACAGCAGACACTGAGGCTTCTCCACACCATCACAGCAGACACTGAGGCTTCTCCACACCATCACAGCAGACACTGAGGCTTCTCCACACCATCACAGCAGACACTGAGGCTTCTCCACACCATCACAGCAGACACTGAGGCTTCTCCACACCATCACAGAAGACACTGAGGCTTCTCCACACCATCACAGCAGACACTGAGGCTTCTCCACACCATCACAGCAGACACTGGGGCTTCTCCACACCATCACAGAAGACACTGAGGCTTCTCCACACCATCACAGCAGACACTGAGGCTTCTCCACACCATCACAGCAGACACTGAGGCTTCTCCACACCATCACAGCAGACACTGAGGCTTCTCCACACCATCACAGCAGACACTGAGGCTTCTCCACACCATCACAGCAGACACTGAGGCTTCTCCACACCATCACAGCAAACACTGAGGCTTCTCCACACCATCACAGCAGACACTGAGGCTTCTCCACACAATCACACCAGACACTGAGGCTTCTCCACACCATCACAGCAGACACTGAGGCTTCTCCACACCATCACACCAGACACTGAGGCTTCTCCACACCATCACAGCAGACACTGAGGCTTCTCCACACCATCACAGCAGACACTGAGGCTTCTCCACACCATCCACAATAATATTGTACACATGGATCCATGTATGTACGTTTCTTGGACATGACAAAATATGAAAAGAAATAAAAATGAATTAGTCTTGTGACTATTATTCTCGCACACACACACACACACACACACACACACACACACACACACACACACACACACACACACACACACACACACACACACACACACACACACACACACACACAGAAAGTACAAAGGTTTGCGACAAGGTTAGTTCCAGAGCTAAGGGGAATGTCCTATGAAGAAAGGTTAAGGGAAATCTGCCTGACGACACTGGAGGACAGGAGGGTCAAGGGAGACATGATAACGACATATAAAATATTGCGCGGAATAGACAAGGTGGACAAAGACAGGATGTTCCAGGGAGGGGACACAGAAACAAGAGGCCACAATTGGAAGTTGAAGACACAAATGAGTCAGAGAGATATTAGGAAGTATTTCTTCAGTCATAGAGTTGTAAGGCAGTGGAATAGCCTAGAAAATGACGTAGTGGAGGCAGGAACCATACACAGTTTTAAGACGAGGTTTGATTAAGCTCATGGAGCAGGGAGAGAGAGGGCCCAGTAGCAACAGGTGAAGAGGCGGGGCCAGGAGCTAAGACTCGACCCCTGCAACTACAAATAGGTGAGTACAAATAGGTGAGTACACACACACACACATTTTACGAAATGAAATTGAATTCAATTATTCAATTATCAAGTACATCAAATATTTAGCCTTTGCCATATAATTGTTATCACCAAGGGGTAAATTTATCCCAGGTTGAGAATCTTTGATCCCTAACAAGATCACTGTCTCGCCGTCACAGACTGTCCTATCAGTTACAGCTTGTTTACTTCTTACCCTATTCTTTTCGTCATAGCCTGTTATTTCCTTCTTTGCCTTTTTTTTTTTTTTTTGACGCAGCCTGTCTTCTCCGTTCCAACCTGTCTTCTCCGATACAGCCCCTCCTTACCATCATAGTCTGTCGTCTCTGTTACAGCCTGTTCTCTCCCCCACAGACTCTCCACTCCGCCACAGGCTCTCCTCTCCGTCACAGGCTCCTCTCCATCACAGGCTCTCTCCTCTGTCACAGCCTATCCGCCTTTCTGATTCAGCCTGTCCTTATAATGCAAATTAGGGGTATAACATTTATTTATTCTATTATTAAAATCTATACATGATGTAAGTAGCTGAATTGATTTGTTAGGAGGATCTGATACATTAACTAGGCTGCCAGTTTAGTGTTGTCCAGATTTTTGTTTACATTTTATAATTTCAGTATCTTAAAGGTAAAGGACGTAATATAACATTATTTAAGGCTTTAAGTCTATCTTCATACGGGAGGTTCCTTATACAGTAAATCATTTTAGCCATTTAGTCTTCTGTGTTATTGTCCTGTACTGATCTTCTGCGTTATTAAACTCTACTGGTCTTATATGTTGCAACATTGTTATTTTTATTTAATTCTTTTGTATTATACTGTTCTCCTGTGTTATATTTACTGTTTTACGGTATATATTTTTGTTATTATTCTGTTTTATTTGTTATTAATCTGTGTTATTTGTTATTGTACTTATTAATGTGTTACTGTACTGTTTTATGTCTCAATTTACTGTTTTATATGTTTCTGTAATGTTTTATGTGTCACTGTACTGTTTTATTGTAAATATACTGTTTTATAAGTTACTTTATTGTTTTGTGTGTAACTATACTGTTTTGTGTTAATATAATACCAACTGAGTTGATTCATAGCTACCTAAAGTCTTTTACCAACAGTCCTGCTGACACACTATTTCCAGCAGAAACCTACTAGAGGTCTTCTACCAACAGTCTTCTGGTAACAATCCTTACAGTGGTAATCCCATAATAGCGTCGAGTCTTATGCACTTAAATCCTGCCAACAGAATCCTAAGAAAAGAATCTTACCAATAATTCTTCTATCAGATATTTGCCAAACATGTTACATGCAGTGTTATTAACTCTGGTGTAGCAGACGACTTATACACATCACAGCACAACGATGGTGATAAAAAAAAAAATACTAGCAGAGAGGAACTTGCAGCCACCACCAGTAGATCGAACCATCCAAGTTGACAGTTTCTATTTTCATCCCCGAGTTTTTTTTTTCTATCTGTTGTGGTGAATGTTTTTTATGTCATTATTGAAGAAGTGAGAGAAGTGTGTATGTGAAAACTGATAATTATTTAATATTAATGCTAATTAAACTAAATGTTTATTAAGATGATTTATTAGAATATCTTCTTTGTTTTAACTATAAGTCTCTCAAGTTGGTCACTTCTTTACATATTTACAGCTTTTTCCAAATATTTCATCCAAATATTGTAACCTCTCATTCTATTTTTTAATAAAATTTAAATTATATGATCAAGAATTTTTTTAATTTTCTTACACTGTTTATATAGTATTCATTAATTTAAACAATGATGAGGGGGAATACACATGAAAACGTGTACACATGTATGTATATATGTGTGTTGGTAGCATGGTGTTTGTAGTGATGTGTATGTGTAGATGAAAGTGAAAAGTAAACATCAAAAGAAAACAAACATAATTCACAATTAAGAACACAGTTTTGTGGTACAGGTGTCACCCTGGCTGACTCTGCTGTCAGCAGAATCAGCCAGTCAGTATGAAAGAAATGAGGCAATAAGAAGGCTAAAACTGGGAAATTTAGAATGGGTTAAGATTGAGTTGTGAGACGCAGTTGTAATAAAGTCCTGGAATAGTTAATGATTTTGTTCATAATGTTTATAAAGAAGAAAAGGGACAAAAAACTTTAAAGAATGTAATAAATAATGTAATAAGACTATTGACCAGACAAGGTAAAGTGTATATCAGAATTATCATTATTGAAGTGATGGTAAAGGAAATATGGATAACAAAGAAGAATGTTAATTCAGAAAGTGAAGGTAATCTGTGTATCATGTATAAACACTGTAATACATAAGTTAACAACACTTATATAAAGGAAAGCTGCCCCTTGGGTACATTTATAGGTTTGAAAAACATATATGAGAGATGTTAGTAGAGTTTTGATAACTATAGTGTTTAAGTTATAATATGCAAGAAAGATGGTAAATATTTACCCCAAAAACGGGTCTTAGATAATGTTGTGTGATGTCACCTGTGGTGTTAAAGACGTGTGATGTCACTGTACTTTGTACGAAGGCAATATATATACAAGGCAAGCTATCATGTACACCAGAACTTTATTAACATACTATGTTAAAACTAACACACACACACACACACACACACACACACACACACACACACACACACACACACACACACACACACACACACACACACACACACACACACACCCAATATATATATATATATATATATATATATATATATAATATATATATATATTATATATATATATTATATATAATATATATAATATATATATGCAATAAGATCACAGTGAACAGGTGATTTCAAAATATGCAAAACAACCACTCTGAAAGAATAGAGAAATTCCAAGCGCTTTCGTGACTACTCACATTATCAAGGAACTATGGACTTAAATGTTGCAACATTGTTATTTTTATTTAATTCTTTTGTATTATACTGTTCTCCTGTGTTATATTTACTGTTTTACGGTATATATTTTTGTTATTATTCTGTTTTATTAGTTATTAATCTGTGTTATTTGTTATTGTACTTATTCATGTGTTACTGTACTGTTTTATGTCTCAATTTACTGTTTTATATGAATCTGTAATGTTTGATGTGTCACTGTACTGTTTTATTGTAAATATACTGTTTTATAAGTTACATAGTTTACATAGTTCCTTGATAATGTGAGTAGTCACGAAAGCGCTTGGAATTTCTCTATTCTTTCAGAGTGGTTGTTTTGCATATATATATATATATATATATATATATATATATATATATATAATATATATATATATATATATATATATATAATATATATATATATTATATCATATGCATGTTGGCGCATTGTATGCAAATACGCGGCCTTCAAATTCATTTACGAAACACCAGAAGCAGAGATTATTATAAATTTGTTAGTTTTCATGACACAAGAACACGTACATATGACACACACCCCTCCATTAGTGTCTCAAAAGCGTCCATCTTTATATACTTCCATGTTTCACAAAGAATGTCGCTCACAAATACTTTTAAACTGCTAAATAATTTAAAAAATCTGTACTCAGTATAAATTCATAGTGTAACATAAAAGGAGTTCCAAAATTTTAATTAATTAACCTCTCCCTGTGGCCGAGCTGTGTGCGAGCTTCGTCTCGTCCAGCTGGTCTAAAGGTTCCAGGCTGTCTTGGTGGGTGTAAAATTTCTGGACGCAGTTTCTGTGTGTCCCTCCAGTAATTCCACCTACCTGGACAGTCTCGGCAGTAGACCAGCTAAAACAATACCAAGTTTCCACCAGCAAAGTCACTGGGGTGGCAAAACCCCTGACTCTGAGGAAGTGGGGCACTGAGTCCACCTGAGGTGACACAAGTGGACTCCTGGACAAATCTGAACCGGGGAAGGCACGGCTGACCTTAGGTAAATGGGAAGGGAGACATCCGGGAGTGAACGGATGGATTTCTGGATACATGAACTTGGGGAAGGTTGTTGAGGCTGACCTTGGGTAAGTGGGGAAGGGGAGACATCTGGGAGCGAACGGATGGATTCCTGGATACATGAACCTGGGGAAAGCATGAATACATGCAGTTGAGGCTGGCCTTGGGGAAATGGGGAAGGGAAGGCATTCGGCGGTAGACGGATGGATTCCTGGATATATGAATCTGGGGAAGGCAAGAATACCGCTGACTTTAGGGAAGTGGGGAAGGGATGTCCACCTGAGTGACACCAAGTGGACTCCTGGAGACACTGATCCGGGGAAGGCACTGACCTAACTCGCTGACCTTGGGTAAGTGGGGAAGGGAAGACATCTGGGAGCGAACGGATGGATTCCTGGATACATGAACCTGGGGACGGCAAGAATACAGGTTGGCGAGGCTGACCTTCGGTAAATGAGGAAGGGAAACATCCGGCAGCGGACGGATTGATTCCTGGATACATGAACCTGGGGAAGGCTGAGGCTGGAAGGCAGAGATGAGAGGCGAGGCTGACCTTAGAGAAGTTAGGAAGGGGAGACATCTGGGGGCCCACGGATGGATTCCTGGACACACGAACCTGGGGAAGGCGAGGGGGGGTGGACCTTAAAGACGAACCACTGGCCTCCACGTGGCAAGGTCTGGTAACTCAGAGATAACTCTGAGGCCGACAGTGGTCGCAAATATAATTATATTATTTTTATTATTATTACTTATAATTTGTTAATTTGCATTCAAAAAACGTCAAACACGGTGGTGTTATTCTCACTCCAGCCTCCCTGTCAGTAGCCAGGGTGCTGTTATTCCCACTCTAGCCATTCTCATAGGAGTCAGTGTAGTGTTTTTGTTTATGTTCATTCACCGGAGTTAACATTAATAAAAATACGAACTCAACAGAGATAACATTGAAACCAGAATTATCAGTAATATATGTTGGAGAGTCGTATAGCGAGGTGAAGATGGTAGATCTCCTGGATACATTTGTCTGGTACTCTAACATAACGCAGGTCACCATCTGGACAAATCCAGGGCCAGTGAACCTACTACTTTAACATAGTGCTTATGTAAACATGTGGGTGTGTTTGCTGGAGGCGGACCCACAGTTAGGTGTCTTCACTCTAAAACGTTTCGCCTACAAATGTAGGATTCTTCATCTACTACAGAGGCAGCAGCAGAAGCAGTGAATGTAAGGTTAATGTAACCATAATCATGCGTGATCCCAGGAAGGTATCCCCGTATTGCATAAACCTTACTGTTATTCTCTGTTGCTGTATTATTCTGTGTTATTGCAGTGTACTGAACTATTATTCTGTTACTGTAATGATCTGCGTTGCTGTACTGTACTGGTCTTCTGTGTAATTGTACTATTCTGTGTTACTGTACTGTACTGTTCTGTATTACTGTACTGTACTCTACAGTTTTTCTGTTTTAATTTACTGGTCTTCTGTGTAACTGTACTGCTCTTCTGTGTTACTGTACCATTCTTTTATGTTACTGTACTCGACTTCTGTTACTGTACTGTACTGTTCTTCTGTATTACTGTACTGTACTCTGTTTTTCTGTTTTAATTTACTGATCTTCTGTATCACTGAACTGGTCTTCTCTGTTACTGTAATGGTCTTATCTGTTACTGTACTGGTCTTCTCTGTTAATGTTAATGAATAACTTGAGGGATAACAATTATGATAATTTTCTAAGGATTTTATTTAAAATTAAATAAAATATAAGTTGGCCGCTGTGGTTTCAGTGCGATATTGGGACAGTTTCTTATGTGATATTTTAGAAGAAATGGTGTTGGTTATCCTGGGTGACGATGTTCGTCCCATGTTCCGGAATTTCTGTCACTACTTGGTTGTAGCACCACAATTCAGATTTCAGAGAAGAGGAGTCGTAATGTCCACTACGTCCAGTAGACAAGGATCTTGCTCCAGCTAACTAGCGTCTACCCTGGTTGATCAGGCCAGTAGCAGAGTTGATAATAAAAAAATAACACTGGTTACATAGATAAGTATAACATTAAAGAAAGACAAAGGGTGGTATTCAACTTCAGTGTCATTACTGGTAACCAAGTAAATCAGTAACAAAGACAGAAATACTCCTGGTAGATAACCTTACCTGATCAGGAGAAGAGTAGAGGTGAATTGCTTCTTCCAACTTCAACCTACACCAGGTAAGTTTAATAATACCAGGAGTAGAAATTAAAGCAAATCAGACCCGAGGAACTGAAGTTTAGCCTCAGCCCGCGGGCTGTAACACGCTAATGGCTTTTTCCTCACAATATCCCTTTTCCAAACTTATGGTCGGAGTACAGTAAGTTAAATTACAGAGGGAGAAGTGCTATGTACACCCTCGCTCAACCAATCTGAGAACTGGTTTTCTGAGCCAGATATATATACAACTTTCAATTTATAGGAACTAAATAGCCAAATCCATCTCAAGAGTTGGCTATTTGAACCTTTGAAGATCTGCAGCTGTATCAGTGGCTTGTGATCTGTTTCAAGCACAAAAGGTTTTCCGTATAAGTAGTATTTGAACCTACGTATACCGCATACCAATGTATAACATTTCCTTCTCCACAGTGGAGTATATTCCTTCGCAGAAGCTTCTTACTGGTGAAAGATATAAGGAAGTGAATCTCATCATAATACTGTAGTAGAACATCCCAGAGTCCTGAATGAGAAGCATCTGTTCGGAGACAGATGCCTGCCCATCCTGACTCTGGTAATTTAAGAACAGGGGAGTTGGAAAATATTCTTTTAATTTGTTCGAAGCTTTCTACAACAAACCCAGTTCGAACAAACAAGAGGTTCCTTCACGTTCTTTTTAAATAGCCTTAGAGTGGAAGTCAGACTATTAGATACAAAAAATGCTATAAAATAAACTGACCAAAAGGAAACTTTTTAGGCAAAAAAAATAAACCTGAGATATTGTACCTAGAAATAGCAAAGAAAACACTTTCTAAGGTTTAATTGTATGCCATGAACTCTAGTCTTTTTAAAAAACAAGCGACGTGTATAAGATGATCTTCCCAGACCATGCTCCATGAAACAAATTATCGAAATAAACACTGAAACACTTGATTCAGAAGGACATTCTCATAAGCCGGATGAACGTGGCACAAGCGGGACCAAAGCCGAAAGGCATGTGCAATGGTTGCATTAGTTTCTCTATGAGTAAGGAAAACCGTGTGTGGTATAGAGTCTGGATGTAAGAAGACCTTGATGTACGCTTGTGAGATGTCTTATTCAGAGAAGAATTTACAGTCATGAAATTTATACAAGTCATGATCAATTACCGGCATGGGCTCAGCATCCCATTTAGTGATAGCATTTAAATAACGAAAATCCTGAGCCAGTCGGTAAGAATTGTGTGATTTCTTAACCATGACAACTGGTGAGCAGAAAGCTGATTTAGAAGGTGCAATGATATTTAACTTTAAGAGTTTGTCAACTTCGTTATGATATGTTTTCCGTAAGTGAACGGAGACAGGATAGATTTTCCGTCTTACTGGTTTGATGAATGGTTTTGAAAACCGACAAATTGAAGAATTGAGACACTTATACAACATTTGGGAATCTTTACTGAAGAAACGTTTTCTCACACAGTGGCTTCATCAGTCCAATACAAGGTAGAAATAGGTAAGGAGAGGAGGAGATTGAGGTAATCAGTCCCTCAGCCTGGAATCGATGTGTTCAGTCCATCACTCTTGTAAGAAGTACAGCACAGGGTCAGAGAGGTGGCTTATATATTGCAGTCAGGAGAGTCGAAGCAGGAGGAGGCGGGATCACAGTGGGACCTGCCACTAGTATAAGTAGGTCGTCGTCCAAAGATTGGACAAGCGTTGAAGAAGTTTTTGTACCAAGATCCCATGATGTTGCAGTGTCTGACGAATGTGATGAATGGTTTTGAAAACCGACAAGTTGAATAACTGACGACCTACTTACACTAGTGGAAGATCCCAGTGTGATCCC
The DNA here is from genome assembly GCF_026875155.1 of Cherax quadricarinatus. NCBI lineage: Eukaryota > Metazoa > Arthropoda > Malacostraca > Decapoda > Parastacidae > Cherax > Cherax quadricarinatus. The sequence continues at coordinate 37,288,276 of NC_069431.1, forward strand.
TCCCACCTCCTGCTTCGACTCACCTGACTGCTCTATGGCTCTGTGGCTCTATGCTGTACTTCCTACAAGATTGATGGACTGAACACATCGATTCCAGGCTGTGGGACTGATTACCTCAATCTCCTCATCTCCTTACCCATTTCTACTTTGTATGGACTGATGAAGGCACTGTGTGGCGAAACGTTTCTTCAATAAAGATCCCCATATGTTGCATAAGTGTCTCAATTCTTCGTCTTACTGGTTCATGAGCTGACAATTAAATCTTGTGTTCAACGGTAGTGGTAAGTCCTGGGATCTCTGTGAATATGTCAGATAAAGTATTTACTAAGGCACTTACTTGAATATTGTTACTGATAGTTCCTGTTTAATTGATGTTTGATTATTGTGGAGAATCAACCGTTAAGATATCAAGCAGTTCATTCGATTCTGTGCAAAACTCGTCATCTATAATACAAAATTTACATTCACAAGAATCATGACTGTTAATTAAGCTGTAAGACATAGAAACTTCATTAAAGGAGTTTAAACAAAAATTAACTTCTCTGCGGTGGTACAGTTGCAAAATATTGACATGATACATTCTTTTCATACCCTTGACATCCAAGAGATAATCTACTTTATTACAGACCTTTACGACTTTATAAGGTCTACGTCAGGAAATTAACAATTTGTTGGATTTGTCTGGTAAAAGAACTAAAACTTCATCACCAGTATTAAATTTACGCTTGGAGATCTTTTGGTCAAAATAGGTCTTGTATGTTTCCATGGATATTTTAAAGTTCTTGACGACCAAATCAGTGGTTTCTTTCTCTCAGATCTAAAAGAAACTGGCGTAATGGATTTCACGGGTACCGCCTCTGGGAAGCTAGACGCATAGTCATAGTCGAGATATATTTATGACTTGATGAACGAGGAGTGACAGGACCAACTTTATCCACTACAACTCTAGCAAATGGGACTAAAAAAAATCGGCATTTTTACCATAAGAACTCTCTTAGTTCTTCCCTTTTGTGAGAAAAGTTGACATACGTGACACGATGTACAATACTTTTAGATGTCCGAAGACATCCCAGGACAGACGTGCAAGTCTTTAATCTTCTCATAGGTCTTCCTATATGAAAAATGTCCAGAGACTGGTAGGTCACTAGAAATCTTCAAAATAGTCTCACGTCAATTCCTCGGAATTACTAACAGACTTCTACCCACGTCATTTCGATTGTCGGCTGACACTATAGTCTTGAATAGAAGATTATCTTTATATACAAATTTATAAAAAAAATTCTTCATTTGAATCATGTTGTCTGTTAACGCTAAAACTTCCGGGTTTCCTCTAAGGAAGGACAAGACTTTTGAAGACCGTCTATGTCCATGTGAGAAAACTCAATAAGTTTTCCATTGGAAAGAACCAAGGGATGGATAGGTTTTACCTTAGACTGAGCTCTAGTCAGGACGTTAACCGTGTCCTTTTGTGGAACAGATTGTCACTCGTGATTCTTCGTTAGTTTCAGTGCCCTCTGGTTTTGATAACTGACTTTCCAAGGGTATTCCAGGAGAGTCGTGACTATCAGCACCCTGTTTCAAGTAATCCAACTGAATCACTTCTGGAGCTATATTGGAAGAAGCAGAAATATGAGGAAGGTTAGGTTCGAAATCTTTCTTAGAAGCTCTTGATAATCCTACAGTCTCCTTCGGGAGACAGTGTAGGTTAGAGAGGGACCTGCTGACATCATGTAACAGCAGTTCCCAGGATGGGTAATATCCTCTTGATTAGTAATTTTGAAATGCTGTAACTACCGGTTTTTTTGAAAGCTTAAAATGCTTTTTTTCCCCGGGTCTTAAGTCTCTTCATTAATCCCTAATTTACTTCTTTAAATTTTCAATGGGGGTGCCAAACATCGCCCTTTTTGAACACATGCGTTTTTGGGGTCAATCATTTATGCAAGCATTTTGTGTTCTGCGACCCTAATGCCCCAGAGATTGGCTTTTTCCCCCTCATATACTTTTCACCCACCCCACATGGTATAGTGAAAAATTTCTGCACTTGGGGCCGGAATCATGTTTGGGTTTTTGTATCATTCCTAAATAGTTGAAAAGCGGGGTAAAATATTTTACCCATTTTTTCTTTTAAAAACATTTTTGAAACTTTTGTGGAAAACGTTGCGGGACAGTAAAAAAATGTAACTTGGGGATTTTCTTCAATTTGGGAACTGGTGTTTGGTCTTGTTGAGGATAGTTTCGCACTTTCCCCCTGCAGTAAAGGGTTTGAATTTGGTGGGGAAAAGTTTTGTGAACAAAAAGAGTTGGTGATAAATGTGAAATTTACCCTTCGGGGAACGGTGGACTGGAAATTCTTTTGGCTCTCGAAAAGGAAACCAATAACTACCCCTCTCTTAGTTCTTGTGTCATGGTGAGAGAAGAAAATTAGAAGATGGGTTCCTTGAAAGGTAGGTTTCCGGTGGGATTTTTAAAAGGAAGTCTTTTTTCCCCCGTGGTGGGAGAACCCCAGAAAAGGAAATTTGGGTTTTTTCTTCTCCCTCTCAAAGTGTAAATTTAATAGTAGGTTCCAGGGTGTTGATGGTGTTGAGGACCCCCACGTACGTCTAGATTTTTGGGTACAACCCCCAAAAATTATCATCAAGTACCGATCCTTTGTAACTGAACGGGGAAATGTTATTGAGGACTGTCTGGTTTTCCCAAGGTCCTCCATATAAAAATTTTGGGGCAAGAACTGCACAAAGGGGGGGATCCCATGGGCAGTCCAAAGAGTTGTTTGTACTTCTTGTCCTCAAAACCCAAAAAAATTTTTAACGAACACAAAGTTCACAAGGTCACAAAAATTTTTCAAAGGGCAGGGGGGCCCCTGTATCATCGTTAAACACCCTTGGGGGAAAAGACAATGGGTTGATCAATGGGACATGGTGAAAAAAGGCAGTCACGTCAAAAATTGCAAGCTTCTTATCACTCGTGTCGAGATCCCTGATACGGTTAGGAGGTCACTCAAATGCTTTAGGTGAGCCTGACTGATTGTCCCCCAGGAAGCTTAGAAATATTTCACCCAAAACTCCTGCCAAACTGTGTGGGGCCTGCCGATTCCAGATGTAAGGGGTCCATAGGCTATTTGGTTTGGGGTCTTTGGTAAACCATAAGTTTTAAATTTTTCAATAGCTGATTTCCATTTTAAAACTGACCAGTGTACTTTTAGGAGCGAAGCATAGAACGCCAAATCTAACGTCAAAACTCCAAGGATTCTGTCAGGTTGTAGGGGGCCATTTTTCCTCCTCAGCGTTTTTAAAAAATGGCTGAAACATCAACTTACGAGGACCAGTCACAAACACGACGCAGCTCCGCTGAATGGGATTGATGAAACTTTGGACGGATAACATCATTGATTAAAACTTTTTTACCCTGACAGGATGGAATTGAGTTAGAAGGTGATAGGTGAAGCTGGATTGTGAAGTGAGGAGTGAAGGGGGTTTGTGAAGTAAAGGAGATAAGTGAAGGGGGTTTAGACTTTTTTTTAGTTTTTGCCACCGAATTGGCTAGTATATTGTGCACCCTATGTCAATCCTGTGGAGGGTAGCGCAAGACATATGGATACAAAAAAGGGCCTAGGAACTGGGCCCCAAAAGGGTTAACAGGTGTACATATGGGTTTTTATTTATCGACATATCTACAGTTCACTTACCTGTTACATGCAAATTTTGGAAATTTTCTTAGTATATTGGTATCTTATTTTCATTAATAAGATATCTGGGCATGTCACATAGATTAAATTTTACTGTTTGTCGGTATTTCTCAATAGTGGGCAGTATGCACTAGTGTTCAAGACAGTTTACCATATGCCTGATCACATAATTTGCTGTGAAAATGGTTTTAAACCCAAAAAGATATAATTTATTAATTTAAAATAGGGAACACTTGCTGATAAAAAGACAGCAAATCATCTACACAGGGCCCCCCCTGCAGACGAGGTCTGAATTGTTGTCATGACATCTCTCAACGGGCTAGAATAGATTCATATTAGTAAACAATAAATTACCCCTAGGGGGTGTTATGTCACATATTTCATTCACTGAGGCTGACAACTTACTTGTTTTGGACTCAAAAGTCCGCACCTAACTGCTGACTATAGGTTGATTTTCAAACTCCTTGTGACTCCGAACTGCGCAGTCCCCCATACTACAAAAAATTCGTAACCCACCTTGCTCTTGTAGCGTGGCTATGGTTTCTTCACACAAATTTGACAGGTATCGTGACTGATGAAGTTGAAGTTCCTTGGATGTCCACGTCTTCCATAGTCTGGAATCGCACACTGGTACAACTATGTTCCACAAGATTTGTCTTTATTTTTCACAATCTTATCACTAAAGAAGCTGATCACACTTCTCTTTAAATGTTTATTGTGTTTTATGAGACACTTTGTTCACACTAACGCACAGATCAAGTTTCTTTGTGGGATATTCTGGGGTCAGTGTCACTCTCAGTAAGTCAAAAGTAATTAAGAGCCACAGACCCCCGCCTTACTGCCCCCAGCACAAGGAAAAGGACATAGTGCTTTTGCTTTCCCTTGCACTTCCCCCCTGAGGCAAAGCGAATGTTTGAATCTTGCTGTCTTAAGCATAGACAAAAAATTAAAACTATCTTTACCATGTAATAAAATGGGAGCAGGATTTTTTTGCCCAA
>NC_069431.1:37293458-37334002 GCF_026875155.1 Cherax quadricarinatus
TTCATCTGCCATTCCAGCCCAAACATTATTTTTCAAATCGTCCGAGTTCATTGATTCCCCCTCAGAGTAATTAAGGCCTATCTTTGTTCATCAGCAAACTTACTATGTCACTAGTAATCCCTTCTCAAGGTATAATGTAATTATGAACAAGAGGGGGCCAAACGATCCTTTTGGAACGCCCTAGTACTAACCCCATCAGATTTCACTCCTTTAAATTTGGTAACTTCTTTTTTTTGGGAAGCCAATGCCTAATCCAGTGAATTTCCCTCCTATACCTGAGCTGCCACTTTTCTTAAGAGTCTTTGTGAGGTACTTGTCGAAGCTTTACAAAATCCAAATAAACAATACTTTTCCCTTTATCACTGTAAAGCCTCAAATGTTCTATTGAAAAACGTCAGTAAGTTTGTCAGGCAGGAACGACCTCTCGTGAATCCTGCTGATTTCATTTTAAAGTTATGCTCTTCAAGGTGACTTTGAAATGTCAGCTAAAATTTGTTCTAAAAACTTCCCCTAAGTGTGGGCTTATGGGGAAAATTTGAAGGAGTGGATTTACCCCCCTGATTTGAATATAGGAACCACATTAGCCCTTCCCATCTCGGACAACACGGTAAGGATGGAGCATTAAATCACCTTAAGGGCTGATGCCCACTTGCTTTCCCCTTAGTCCCCTTGAAAACAACTATCGGGCCCCGGGGGATTTATTTTGTTTCATTTTGTTATCTGTTTAATAACCTGTCCCGTGCAGTAATTTTAGTTAATTTAAAAATTTCGGGAAAATAAATAATTGTTAATTACGGGAATCTATTTAATCTTCCTTTTAAAAACGAAAAAAAATATATAAAAAAGGGGAAATTTTTTCCATTATTACCCTCAGCTGTCCAATTCCCAGACTTCAGAGGTAAAACTTTTTCCCTTACCTTCGTCCTATCACTTGAAAAAACCCCCTTTTGGGGTTTAGTCTTTGTTCATTTGAACTCTAATTTTCATGTCACGTTTTGCCTTTTAATCGCCTTTTTACTTCTCTTTTAAGGAACATATTGGTCATAAGGAACCTCACCTCTTCTGATGCGCCCATAAATTCCCTTTTCTCCCCTAAAAGATGCTTTGCCTCCTGTTTAAACCCCTTTGGGATCGTTATTATTAGAACTAATTTTTTCTGGGGAAGTAATTTTTTTTGGGACTGTGACATTATTAAGAAAAAAAATCATAAAAAGCGATCCCTTCATATTCATAAGTTGTTTCGTCAATAAAAATCATTAGCTAGAAAACCCCAATCAAGATTGCGATGCCCAAAAGCCCTTATAATGGGCCCAAAACGAAAATCGGGGTTTTTTATGATTATCATTATTCTTGCATTCCCCAATTAATGCTAAAGGTAGGGATTTGTGATCACTTGCCCCAAGCCTTTCAGTGATCCCCAAATTATTCCGGTGTTTCCTTATTTGACAAGACAAATTCTAGCAAATTATTCCCCCGGTAGGTTCGGTTACATCTTTTTCAGAAAACAGCCTAAACTTTTTCCATGAAGTCACTGGATCTAGATTACCTGAAAAAGATTCCAGTAAAATTTGGCTAAATTTTAAAGTCCCCTACTATGATACGTTTGTGCCCAAAAGCCCTAAAAATTTTTTTCGTCCCAAGAAGTCTCCCTTTCGTGATCCAAGCCTGGAGGTCGGTTTTTTCACTAGAATTAGTTTTTCTTGCCCCCCACAAACTCTCCCAAAAACAGATCTGTTACGCCCCATTTTTTTTTTTATCCCTTTTTTCATGCAAAAATTTAAATATTTTCTCAAAACATACAATGCAACTCCCCCCCCCCTTCCCTTTACTCTACCCATTTTGAATAACTTAAATCCCTGAATATTAACTCGAAGTATATCCCCCCTTTTAAATCATACCACGTTTCATTTAAATGCAAGATATAAAAAGTTCCAGACATGCTACCAAACGTAGTTATTAGTTTTATTTCTTGCCTTCGACTGTTGCATAAAATACCGTCTTTTTTTTCTTCGCACATTTTCCTTTCATCTTTGTTTTTACACAATTTCTGAAATTACATTCCCAGAGTTACTCCATGACAGTTACTTTTAAGATTTTAATATCAGAGAAAAAGTCAATATATCCAATTCATTATTAACCCCTTTTCCCCCCCCCTTTACCTCTAAAAAATCTATTTAAAAGTCCAAAAAAACCCCCCCAAACTGATTTAGCAGAAAACCCCCCCCTCCCCTGGAAAAGTAAAACCCCATCCCTGGTAACATGCTTTTCGGCCATGAAGTTGCCCCGTTGTCAAGAATGGACTGCATTACCTTCATGTTTATCCAACAAAATTAATCCCAATTGTTGGACAACCATTATTCCAACCCCTCTTCTTGGCAAAATGCCACATAAAACAGGGCGCCCCCCTTTCCTAATATGTCATAGCTGCCCTGAATTTTCTAACTAAATCCTCACTTCTACGCTTCCCTCTCATTGCCCCCAGCACTGAGGCAAAAATGGATTGACCCATTACCGTCGTGAGTTGTCGGGGCCGGCAAAACAATGCCCTCATCCCAGCCCAAGAAAGAAACCCCTTTTGTCTCCTACTCCCGTCCTTCAAGCAGAATGCCCTAAACCATGTATCTAACCTGGCTTCCCCAACAACAAAATATTCTTACCTTCTTTTGTCGTTCGTCGTGACGTCCCTAGTAGACTACATTCGCGGGGGCACCGAGAATGGTTTGGGGTTTCCACGGGATTTTTTACGCAGTCTCTTTTTCTTCACGTTTGGCTTTCCTTCGTCTTTTTGATCGTCAACTTCGCGACCCTGCGTCCAACCACTGACCACGATCCCTTCTTGACCTGAGGACTCGAAACAGGAGGACTCCTACGAAATCTCTTGTTTTCCTCGGTCAAATCGCCCGGTATCTCGCCATCTTCGCTGCCCTCAATTCTTCTTAAGTTGCTGGTAAACCCCTTGCTCGATGGGGGGATCTTGGTTCGTCCACGGGAGCAAACAGACACTCTTCCAGAGTTAAGTACAGGTCAGCACTCAAGTACAGGTCACACCAAGAGCACACAAACAGGTCTTCACTGAGCTAAGTACACGTCACCACTGAGCTAAGTACACGTCACCACTCAAGTGTATAAGTGTATAAGTGGATGACGGGCATAAACAAGGGAGACATTAATAAAGTACTGAGGGTGTCGAACCAGGTAAGAACCAGGAATAATGGATTTAAGTTGGATAAATTTAGATTTAGAAAGGACATAGGTAAGTACTGGTTTTCTAACAGAGTTGTAGATGCGTGGAACAGTCTTCCCAGTGGGGTGATAGAGGCTAGGACCTTGGGTAGCTTTATGAAGAGACTGGACAAATATATGAGTGGGAGGGGCTGGGTTTGATTGGTGTTGGGGGGTGCGGGAGTTGTTTCTTTGAGTAGTTTTAGGTAGGAGATCGTTTTGATTAAGGACCCTGCCTCGTATGGGCCAGTAGCCTACTGCAGTGTTCCTAACATTCTTATGTTCTTATGTTCTTAACTTCTTGGGATCTTAATACTTGGGAAATTCTTACGCTTGCCGAATTCTGGGGCACGACTACTTCAACATTGAACAAATGTTACACGACCTATGACTGCTTCACCTCTCCTGCCAACGGTTTATAAGCACCTTCTCATCACTTATGCCGTATTCTATTCAAGATTGATAGACTGACCATCGACTCATGGTTGAGGGAACTGATTACCTCATTCTTTCCTCCTGTTCTTCAAGATTCTCCCTTGTAATGGATGATGAAGCCACTGTGTGGCGAAACGTTTCCTCAATAAAGATACCCAAGAGTTGTAATGTGTCTAATTTGTCAACATGTCGTTCTCTGAACCATTCATCTTACAAACTGTCAGACACTGCAACTTCTTGGGATCATAATACTTGGAATTCTTCGCTCCTCTTGCCTAACTCTTGGGCACGACATTCTTCAACATTGAACAAATGTTACACGACCTATGACTGCTTCACCTCTCCTGCCAACGTTTTATAAGCACCTTCTCAGCCACGTATGCCGTATGTCTTTCAAGATTGATGGACGACCACATCGGACTCAAGGTTGAGGGATGATTACCTCATTCTCTCTCCTGTCTTCAAGATTCTCCATGTATGGACTGTGAAGCCACTGTGTGGCGAAACGTTTCCTTCCAAATAAAGATACCAAGAGTTGTACAATGTGTTAATTTATCAACATGTCGGTTCTCTGAACCATCATCTACAAAAAAATCATTTTAGTTCATTCTTCTCTGTATGTTCTCTATGAAGTCTATGTCTTCCTGTAGTAAGGGGACCAACTCGAGCAGCATCAATCTAAATCTGCCTTCACTAATCTAAATGAGGCCTCACATAACTCTAAATGAAGGCACTCACTAATCTACAATTTGAAAAACTAACCAAAGTCCTAGCCTTAATAACCCAACTAGGTAGACTGTTCCACTAATCAAACTACCCTATTTCCAAAACAATTATTTCCTATGTCCTTCTAAATCTAACACTTATCTAATTAAAATCATTACTGCGGGTTTCTCTCTTGAGAGAGATATCCTCAAGACCTTGTCACATCCCTTTTATTAATACCTATCTTCACTAATACACTTCGATCACCTGGTATCCCCTCATTCTTCGTCTACAGTGAATGTAACTTATGAGTCTTCATTCTTTCTTCATAAGGTAGATGATTTTCTAATGCTAATGTATTAATTTAGTCATTCCTACGCTGAATGTTTTTCTAACCGAATTTATGTCCATTTGTAGTATGGAGACAAAGAATTGAGCTGCATAATCTTAGGTGAGTCCTTACTAATGATGTATAAAGCTGCAGTATATGACATAAGATCATAAGAACATAAGATGTAGGAAACACTGCAGAAGGACTACTGGCCCATACGAGGGCAGGGTCCTTATCAAAAACGAAATCACCTAAAGCCTACTCAAGAAAATAACTCCCGTACCCCTTGACACCAATCAAACCCAGCCCCTCCACTCTTATATTGTCCCGTCTCTTCTTAAGCCACCCAAGGTCCTAACCTTCTATCACCCACTGGGAAGGACTGTTCCACGCATCTACAAAAACTCTGTTAGGAAAACAGTACTTACCTATGTCCTTTTCTATATCTAAATTAATCCAAACTTAAATCCATTATTCATGGGTTCTTACCTGGTCGACACCCTCTGGACTTGCTTAAGTTAAATTTCACTTTGTTAGACGAAGAATGAGGGGAAGAGACCTGATCGAAGTGCATAAGTGGAAGATAGGTATTAATAAAGGGGATATTAACAAGGTCTTGAGAAATGTCTTCTCCAGAGAGAAAACCGCAGTAATGGAATTGAAATTTTGATAAGTTTTTATTTAGAAAGGGACATAGGGAAAGTATTGGTTTGGAAATAGGGTGAGTTGATGAGTGGAACAGTCGACCTAGTTGGGTTATTGAGGCTAGGACTTTGGGTAGTTTCAAATTTAGGTTGGGTAAGTACATGTGTGGGAGGGTTGGATTGAGGAGGGACTTGCACATCGAGCTTATTTCTTGGGTAGTTGTAAATTGGGGTGGTCAAATGTTTGTTAGTGGGATGAATTGTAGGACCTGGCTAGTAGGGCAACAGGCCGGCTGCAGTATGTTCCTCCTTTCTTATGTTTTTGTTTTAAATCTTTCCAACCTTCGTGTGCTTCTAACCCTAAGAATGAAAATTTAGGCATGTGCGACTCTGGGTATTTTACTTGGAAAAAGTCTACACTCTTAAGGAAAAGTGGCAGCTCAAGGTATAGGAGTAAAGTTCTAGCATGGATTGAGGCATGGCTTACAAATAGAAAAAAAAAAAAAAAAACAAAAAAAAAGGGGGGCAAGAGAGTTACCATTAATGGAGTGAAATTCTGAATGGGGATTAGTCCTAAGTGGCGTTCCACAAGGACAGTTTTAGGCATTCTCATTGTTCTAATTTACATTAATGACCTTGATGAGGGATTACTTGTGAATGAGTACGTTTGCCGATGATACCAAAGATGGCCGTATAATTCACTTGAGGAGTTATCAATGAATCCAGGACGATTTGAACAAATTAATGTTTTGCGTTCTGAAAAATGCAGTGTGAAGATTTAATGTGGATAAGTGTAAGGTACTTGCCTTGGTATAATGAAAAATAAACCCCCGAGTATAATCTAGGTGAAAGTAGATCTTGGTATACAGAATGTGAAAAAGACTTGGGAAGTAATGGTAAGCAGAAATCTAAAGCCAAGGAAAGCAGTGACTTGTAGTGACGCAACAAGGGCCAACAGAATTACTTGGATTTATTCAAGAAGGTTGATAAATTAGACACATGTGCAAACTCTTGGGTATCTTTATTGAGGGAACGTTTCGCCACACAGTGGCTTCAACAGTCCATACAAAGGAGAATTCGTGAAGAATAGGGGAGAATGAGGTTAACAGTCCCTCAAACCTTGAGTCGATGTGGTCAGTCCATCAATCTTGAATAGAATACGCATACGTGCTGAGAAGGAGCATATAAACCGTTGGAGGAGAGGTGAAGCAGTTCATAGGTCTTGTAACATTTGTTCAATTTTGAAGTAGGTCGTGCCCAAGAATTAGCAAGCGAAGAATTCCCTTCGCTTGCACATGCGTCTAATTTAAACAACATGTCGGTTCTCTGAACCATTCATCTACAAAGAACCTGTAGACACTGCAATGTGGAATAAGTGTAAGGTAACTTGCCCGTGGTAATGAAATAACCCTCGAAGCTATAAATCTAGGTGAAGTAGAGCTTTGTCATACAGAATGTGAAAAAGACTTGGGAGTCATGTAAGCAGAAATCTAAAGCCAAGACAGCAGTGCCTCAGTCGTGCGCAACAAGGCCAACCGATTAACTTGGATTTATCTCAAGAAGTATAAGTACAGAAGTCCAACGTTATTTATAACAGCTCTATACATCCTAGTGATGCCGCATTTTAGATTATGCTGCTCAGTTTTGGTCCCCTGTACAAAACAGGATGGACATAGACTCGTTAGGAGAACATACAGAGAAGAATGATAAATGATTTTACTGTGTAAGGAAAACCTCCCGTATGAAGATGACTTAAAGCCTTAAATCTCCACTCTCTGGAGAGGCGTAGAATGGAGAGGAGATATCATTGAACATAAGAACATAAGAATGTAGGACACTGCAGAAGGCTACTGGGGCCCTTACGAGGCAGGAGTGTTCCTTATCAAAAACGACATCTACCTAAATGCTACTCAAGAAACAACTCCCGCACCCCCCAACACCATCAAACCCCAGCCCTCCTGCTCATATATGTCCAGTCTATTCTTAAAGCTACCCAAAAGGTCCTAGCCTCTATCACCCACTGGGAAGACTGTTCCCCGCATCTACAACTCTGTTAGAAAAAACCAGTACTTACCTATGTCCTCTCTAAATCTAAATTTATCCAACTTAAATCCATTATTCCTGGTTCTTACCTGGTTCGACACCCTCAGTACTTTATATTAATGTCTCCCTTGTTTATGCCCGTACTCCACTTATACACTTCAATGATATCTCCCCTCATTTCTACGCCTTACAGAGAGGGAGATTTAAGGCTTTTTTAAGTCTATATTTCATACGGGAGTTCCTTTTACACAGTAAATCATTTTAGTCATTCTTCTTCTGTATGTTCTCTAATGGTCATCCGTGTAAGGGGACCAAAACTGAGCAGCATAATCTAAATGTAGGCCCATCCTCAGTGATGTATAGAAGCTGGTAAAATAACTTTTGGACTTCTGTTACTTATACTTCTTGAGATAAATCCTAGTAATCTGTAGGCCTTGTTGCGACATGAGGCACTGCTTGTCTTGCTTTAGATTTTGCTTACCATGACTCCCAAGTCTTTTTCACATTCTGTATGACCAAGCTCTACCTCACTAGATTTTAGCTTCGTGGGTTATTTTCATTACCAAGGGCAAGTACCTTACCACTTATCCATATTAAACTTCATCGGCCATTTCTCAGACCAAGACATTAATTTGTTCAAATCGTCCTGGAGTTCATTGATTTCCTCCTCAGAAGTTAACCCATATACGGCCCTATCTTTGTATCATCAGCAAAACTTACTCATGTCATAGTAAATCCCTTCATCAAGTTCATTTAATGTAAATTATGAACAGAGAGGGCCTAAAATGATCCTTGTGGAACGCCACTAGTGACAATCCCCATTCAGATTCAATCCATTAATGGTAACTCTCTGCTTTCTTTGGTAAGCCATGCCTCAATCCCATGCTAGAAACTTTACCTCTATACCATGAGCTGCCACTTTTCTTAAGAGGTCTATTGTGAGGTACTCTGTCGAAGGCTTTACTAAAATCCAAATAAAATAAAAAACAATTATCATATTCCTTATCACTGTCAACTTGCCTCAAATTGTTCTATTTGAAAGAACGTCAGTAAGTTTGTCAGGCAGGAACGGACTCTCGTTAAACCATGCTGAGATTCATTATCAAGGTATGCTCTTCAGGTGACCTTCTGATAATGTCAGTATAATTGATTCTAATAAACTGCCACTATAGATGTCAGGCTTATGGGACGGTAATTTGAAGGGAGTGGACTTAATCACCCTGATTTGAATATAGGAACCACATTAGCCATCTTCCTCATCTCTGGCACAACACTGGTAAGGATGGGAGCATGAATACACTCGTTACATGGCTGACTAAGATCCATCTTGCATCCTTAAGTACCCTTGAAAACAACTCATCGGGTCCCGGTCGGCCTTTTTTTTGTTTCAGTTGGTCTATCTGTTTAATAAACCATGTCCCTCGTGAAGTAATAGTAGTTAACTTTAAGATTCATCAGGAACTAAATAATATGTTTATACTGGAATCTATTTACATCTTTTCATGTGTAAAAACTGCCAAAAAATAGTCATAAATAAGGATCACATTTCCAGTGTTCATTATCCGTCAGCTGGTCCATTCCCGATTTCAGAGTTTCAATCAAGTCAACAATCTCCGGGGAGAGGTAAAGGACAGATATGGTCCTGGTTGACTTTACGTTGTAGAACCTCGATGGCTTTTTGGTAGTACTTTTTGTGAAGCGGGAAGTCACATCCAAACTGCTTAGTTCTTGTTACGGATGGAAGAGGTTACGGGATTCGGTTGAGAAGGTCGCCTGATGTTTAAGATGAGCGGGCTGATGGTCCCCAGGAAGGCAGGAAAGATGTTTGGCAAGAAACTCCGGCTAGGTTTGTTGTGGAGCATGCCTTATTCTGACGTGATTGGTTCTGGAGGGAATATTGTGTTTATGGGTCTTGGGTAAACCATACCATTGTGCTGGTTTAGTGTTGCTTGGTAACAAGTACAGGATATTTCTTCCCTTCTCAAGGGCGTTTGTGTTTTTGTCTGGTTTTGTATAGAAAGTCTTTGGTGAGGTCTCCCACTGTTGGTGCTGATGGGTTCGTATGTAGATTGATCTTAAAAAGGTCCATCATTTTAGTGTTGTAGTCACTGGTGTTGAGTATGACGACTCCACCTTCTTGTCGGCGGTGGTGACGATAATGTTGGGGTCGTTGGCGAGGTCTTAAGGGCAGTGATTTATCTTCTAGGAAGATTAGAAGAAGAAGGTTCACATAAAGCTTTCTTCTTTAAATTTCTAGAAGATAAATCACTGCCCTGTAAGGACCTCGCCAACGACCCCAAACATTATCATTCACCACCGCCGACAAAGGAGGTGGAAGTCGTCATACTCAACACCAGTGATACAACACTAAAATGATGGGACCTTCTTGATGATCAATCTACATTTACGAAACCATCAGCACTAACAGGGGAGGACGCCTCACCAAAGACTCTATAAAAAAAGCACAGACAAATACTCAAACGCACTAGTAGAGGGAAGAAACTCCTGTACTGTTACCAAGCAACCCTAAACCAGCACAATGTTTTGATTTACCCAAGACCCATAAACACAATATTCCTCGCAGACCAATCACGACCAGGAATAGGCAGTTGCTCCACACAACTAGCCGGAGTTTTGCCAAACTCTTTCCTGCCTTCTGGGACCATCAGCCCCTCTCATCTTAAAACACTCAGGCGACAATACCCCCCCGCCAACGTAACTCTCCATCGTAACAAGAAACTAAGCAGTTTGGAATGTGACTTCCTCTCACAAAAGTACCTACCACAAAAAGCCATCGAGGTTCTACGACGTAAAGTCAACCAGGACCTTAATCTACCTTTACCTCCCGGTGATTTTGTTGACTTGGATTGAACTCTGTGTTAACTTCAAATGTTTTTCCTTCAATAACATAGCTTTACAAACAAACCTACGGCATTGGATGGGGTCCCCAATAAGTGCCGTCCTAGCCAACTTATTACATGGAACACCTAGAGTCCGAACACTTCGCCAACATCATCCCTTCAAAGCGTCACTTGGTTACGTTTACGTGGATGATGTCCTCGTAATAACTCAAAAACACGTTTTGATGTATGGGATCTTCAGTAAGGCCAAAGCTAGTTGAACAGCGATTAGTTTACACTAGAAGAAGAGTCCAATGACAAGCTACCTTTCTCGACGTCCTCATTCAGCAAAGTAGACAACAACCTAGATTTCAAGTTTTCCGGAAACCACAATAAAAGTGATCTCACACACTTCTATTCCAGTCCTAGTTACCAAGACAAAAGAGGGGACATCATTCATCGGGTTTTTTCCTAAGGAGCATTACCGATTTTGTAGCTCATGAGTTTCTTGACGAGGAATGTAATTACATTCTCCAATACATTCACTGAGTTACAATTTCCTTCTTTTTTCATCAAAGACTGATAGAAAAAGCTCTGCAGATCAAATCAATTCTCCACGCCCTCAACACCACTCCCAACAAAGTTAATAATTCTTCCCAACAGCCAGGTTGCACTAAACGTCTCAAAAGTACTTTCACAAGCTAACACCAGAGTCGCCTTCGCTTCTACCATCATTAAAGGATCTAACCAGGACAAAACCCAAGGCACCACGAACCAGTCAATGCAGGAGTTTACACCTATACTGTGGAGGCTGTGACAAGATCTACGTGGTGAAACAGCAAGAAACCTCCGCACCGCCTCAATGAAACACGTATCGCATGTAGGAAACGACAACTTAAAACAAACGTCCTGTGAATACAACACCGATATTCCACCTATCATCTTATGAAATCGAGACGCCCAATTAGTGATAAAAGAAACTAATTTCCGCCTGCAAGTGCCTTGAATACTCAGCACTGATCGCTGTTTCGAATACAATTAAACAAACAACGGCAGCTTCACCTTTCTCGCAAGTCCTTAGCAAGAATCCTCCTGAAAACAGAAACCCTGCCATCACATTAGTCTTCCTGTTATACTACACAAAGCACAGAGAGTGATCACTGAAACAAGCTGCCTCATTCCAGTTTATATTTGTCCAAACTTTTTTTATGTTACCAAGTAATAGCTTTTATTATCCTTTTACTCATGTACGAATTATTTGCTCTACCATATTGTATTAACTTTTGTCCACTACCATATACTACTACTACTACTACTACTACTACTACCACAGTGAAACCTCGAATGGTACCTCACTAGTATTCACCCCCCTAACTCTGAGCCTTTATATACCCTCTGTGGTCCATGTATTGTTTGTTAATGGCTTGATAAAGCTCTGGAGAGCGATACGTTGCAACAATAAATGTCACATTAGTTGCACTTGATGTCATTTTACTTTACAAAACTTACTCATGTCACTAGTAATCCCTTCATTTCAAGGTCATTAATGTAAATTATGAACAGAGAGGGCCAAAACTGATCTTTGTGGTAACGCCACTAGTGATAATCCCCATTCAGATTTCACTTTCCATACTGGTAACTCTCATGCTTTCTGTTGGTAAGCCATGCTCAATCCATGCTAGAATTGTTCCACCCTATACCATGAGCTGAACTTTTCTTAAGAGTCTCTTGTGAGGTACTTGTCGTAAGGCTTTACTAAATCCAAATAAACAATATCATATTCCTTTCCTGTCAACTGCTCAAATGTTCTAGTGAAGACAACGTTAGTAAGTTTGGTCAGGCAGGAACGACCCTCTCGTGAATCCATGCTTGAGATTCATTTATCAAGTTATGCTCTTCAAGGTGACTTCTGATAATGTCAGCTATAAGTGATTCTAATAACTTGCCCACCCACTATAGATGTCAGGCTTATTGGACGGTAATTTGGAAGGAGTGTTGTACTTATTCCCTGATTTGGAATATAGGAACCAATTAGCCAATCTTCCACATCTCTGGCACAACACTGGTAAGGATGGACGCTTTGAATACACTCGTTAATGGCTGGACTAAGCTCCATCTTGCATTCCTTTAAGTACTCTTGAAAACAACTCATCGGGTCCCGGGGACTTATTTTGTCTCAGTTTGTCTATCTGTTTAATAACCATGTCCCTACGTGACAGTAATATTAGTTAACTTGAATCATCAGGAACTAAATAATTGTTAATTACTGGAATTTCAATTTACATCTTCTGTGTAAAGGGACTGACAAAATATAGTTCATTAAATAAGGGAACACATTTCCGTTCATTATCCGTCAGCGTCCATTCCCAATTCAGAGGTTCTACTTTTTCCTTCACCTTCGTACTATTACACTTGAAGAACCCCTCTTTGGATTTGTCTTTGATTATAGCAACTCTATTTTCATAGTCACGTTTAGCCTTTCTACATCGCCCTTTTTTACTTTCTTTTAAGCTGAACATTTGGTCAGTAAGGTTAACTCTTCCTCTTCTGAGCGCCTATAAATTCCCCTTTTCTCCCCTAATAGATGCTTTAGACTCCTGTTAACCCATTTGGGATCGTTTTTATTTAGACCTAATTTCTCTCGGGGAATGTATATACTCTGGGCACTGTGTACATTATAAGAAAACAAATCATAAAGCAGATCCCTCATATTCATAAGTATGATTATCGTCAATAAAATCATTAGCTAGATAACCCCAATCAAGATTAGACAGATGTTCCTAAGCCAATTATAATCGGCAGAACGTAATCGGGGATTTTTACTGTATTATCATTATTTCTTGCATTCCCAATTAATGCTAAAGGTGATGGAATTTGTGATCACTTACGCCAAAGCTATTCAGTGATCTCCAGATTATTCACGAGTGTTTCTTATTTGAAAAGGGACTAGGTCTAGCAAATTATTACCCCTGTTAGGTTCAGTTACACTCTGGTTTCAGAAAACAGTCCTGAACTGTTTCCATGAAGTCCTGGACTCTAGGATTACCGTCAAGTTCAGTCATTTGGCTAAGTTAAGTCCCATACCTTGACTACGTTATGTGTACAAAAAGCCTAACAATTCGTCCCAAGAAGTCTCCCTCTATCGTGATCCAAGCCTGGTGGTCGGTATTTTTACACCTAGAATTAGTTTTTCTGACCCTCCACGAACTCTACCCAAACAGACTCTGTACTGACTCATCATTTTTTATACTGTTTTTATGCAACAATTAATATTTTCTAGAACATACAGTGCAACTCCTCCCCCCTTCCCATTACATCTATCCACATTGAATAACTTAAATCCTGATATTACACTCAACAGACATATCCCGACTCTTTAAATCATAACCACGTTTCGGTAATGCAATGTATCAAAGTTTCCCAGCACATGCTACAAAACGATAGTTCGTTATTTTTTTCTTGCCACTTCGAATGATTAGCATTTAAAATACCGTCAATATGTTTTTTCTTCTGCACATTTTTTCCTATTCATCTTTGTTTTTACACAATTTCTTAAATTATTCATTACCAGGAGTTACTCCATGACAGTTACTATTTAAGGATTCTTAATATCAGAGCATAAGTCAATATATCCATAATCATTATTAATCATTTCAAACCCCTACCTCTAACTAAAAATTCTAGTTTAAAGTCCTAACAACCCCCTCAACTGAGTTAGCAAGAAAACCCACAACCTGCCTGGATAAGCGAACCCCATCCCTGGCCATCATGTCATTTCGGCCATAGAAGTTTGTCCAGTTGTCAATGAATGGTACTGAATTATCATTACAGTGTTTATCCAGCCAACAATTAATACAATTTGCTTCTGGACAAACCAATCTTTACCAACAACCTCTTCTTGGCAAAAGCCACATATAACTGGGGCGCCCCCTCTTCTTCCCTAATCATGTTCTATAGCTGTTCCTGAACTTTCTAACTAAATCCTCATATCTACGCTTGCCTACATCATTCTGCCTCCTGCACTGAGGCAAATATGGATTGATCCCCATTACCGTTCATGATGGTTGTCAAGCGGCTAACAATGTTCCTCCTCCCAGCCCCAGAAAGCATACCCTTTGTCTCCTACTCCGTCCTTCAAGCAGAATTGCCCTATCCTGTATCAAAACTGGCTATCCAAACAACAACAATATTCTTACCTTCCTTGGTTGTCGTTCGTCGTGACGATCCCAGTAGTAGACTCACATTCGTCGGGTAACCGAGAATGCGTTGGAGGTCTCACGGGAGTTTCCACCAGCAGTCTACTTTCTTCTTTCATCGTTCTGGCTTTCCATTCGTCTTCTTGTTCGTCAACTTCATCGTCCCCTGCTGTCCCGCCACTGACCACGATCCCTTCTTGACCTGAGGACTCGAAACAGGAGGACTACTACGAATCCTCTTGTTTTCCTCGGTCAATCGCCGAATCTCCATCTTCGCTGCCCTCAATTCTTCCTTAAGTTGCTGGTAAAGTTGCTCGATGGAGGGCATCTTGGTTCAGTCCACGGGAGCAAACAAGACACTTCTTCACAGAGTTAAGTACAGGTCAGCACTCAAAGTACAGGTCACCACTCAAGAGCACACAAACAGGTCATCACTGGACTCATATATTTGTCCAGTCTCTTCTTAAAGCTACCCAAGGTCCTAGCCTCTATCACCCCACTGGGAAGACTGTTCCACACATCTACAACTCTGTTAGAAAACTAGTACTTACCTATGTCCTTTCTAAATCTACATTTATCCAACTTAAATCCATTATTCCTGGTTCTTACCTGGTTCGACACCCTCAGTACTTTATTAATGTCTCCCTTGTTTATGCCCGTCATCCACTTATACACTTCAATGATATCTCCCCTTATTCTACGCCTCTCCAGAGACTGGAGATTTAAGGCTTTAAGTCTATCTTCATACGGGAGGTTCCTTACACAGTAAATCATTTTAGTCATTCTTCTCTGTATGTTCTCTAATGAGTCTATGTCCATCCTGTAGTAAGGGGACCAAAACTGGGCAGCATAATCTAAATCAGGCCCACTAATCTAATGGAGGCTCACATATCTGTAAATGAGGCTCTCACTAATTAAATTTGAAACTACCCAAAGTCCTAGCCTTAATAACCCAACTAGGTAGACTGTTCCACTAATCAACTACCCTATTTCCAAACCAATACTTTCCTATGTCCTTTCTAAATCTAAACTTATCTAATTTAAATCCATTACTGCGGTTCTCTCTTGGAGAATATCCTCAAGACCTTGTCAATATCCCTTTTATTAATCCTATCTTCCATTTATCACTTCGATCAGGTTCCCCCATTCTTCGTTAACAAGTGAATGAATTTAAAGGTCTTAATCTTTCTTCAAATGAAGTTTTTCAAATGCTATGTATTAATTTAGTCATCCTAGTGAATGTTTTCTAACGAATTTATGCCCTTTGTATTGGAGACCAGAATGGCTGCATAATCTAGGTGGGGCCCTTCTAATGATGTTTTAAGCTGCAGTTGACCTCTGGACTTCTTAAGTTACTTTCACTTTTTGACAAAAGAATGGGGGAGACTGATCGAAGTGCATAAGGGAAAGATAGGTTTTAAAGAACATAAGAACTAAAAAAATAAGAAAGGAGGAAACACTGCAGAAGGCCTTTTGGGCCCAATAGGCAGGTCCTTTAAAATTCATCCCCTAACAAAACATTTCCCCAACCCCAAATTTTCCAATGCCCCCCCAAAAACAAGCCCGATGTGAAAGCCCATAAAATCCAACCCCTCCCATATGTACTTATCCAACCTAAATTTTTAAACTACCCCAAAAACCTAGCCTCAATAAAACCCCAATAGGTAGACTGTTCCCCCTCATCAATACCCTATTTTCCCAAAAAAATACTTTCCTAGTCCTTTAATCTAAACTTATCTAATTTAAATCCCTTACTGGGGTTCTCTCTTAAAAGATATCTCAAGCCCTTTTTAAAATCCCCCTATAAAACCTATCTTTTCCCCTTATACACTTTTGACAGGTCCCCCTTTCTTCGTCTAACAAGTGAAATTTTTAATTAAGAGTCTTCAATCTTTTTCATAAGGAAGATATCTAATGTATTATTATTTAGTCATCCTACGCTGAATGTTTTCTAACGAATTTATGTCCATTCTGTAATATGGAGACCAAAATTGAGCTGCATAATCTAGGTGAGGCCTTACAAATGATGTATAAAGCTGCAGTATGACCTCTGGACTTCTGTTGCTTACACTTCTTGATATAAATCCCAGTAATCTATTTGCCTTATTACGTACGCTTAGGCATTGCTGTCTTGGTTTAAGGTTGCTGCTTACCATTTAAACCCCCCAAATCCTTTTCGCAATCTGTATGGCTAAGTTCTACATTTATTTTACCTTATAAGTGCTAGGGTTATAGACACTCCCGAGCTTCAGAACCTTGCATTTATCTACATTGAACTGCATCTGCCACTTTTCTGACCAAGGTTAGAGTTTGTCTAAACCCTCCTGAAGTTCCCTAACATCTACGTTTGAATAAATTATCCTACCTATCTTGTGTCTCGGCGATTTGCTCATATACTAGCAATTCCTTCTCAAGATCATTGATATATATTAAAAACAACAACGGGCCAGACGACCCCTGTGGAATGCCACTTTTTTACTGATCACCACTCGGATTTAAACCCCCATTTTGGACACTCTCTGTTTCCTGTCTTGGCCATGATCGACCCCACGGAGCACCCCCCCCCCAATCCCAGAGCTGTACTTTTTTAAAACAGTTTTTGGGTGCGGAACTCTAAAAATGCCTTACAAAAAACTAAGAAAACAATATCAAATTCTTTTCGTGGTAAACAGCCTAAAAAGCTTTACTGAAAAAATTAATAAATTATTTTAGAAAAGACCGGCCTCTTTGAACCCCATGCGGTTCATTATCAAGCTAGCTTACGAGTGGCTTTTAAATCTCAGCAAAATTTGACTCTAGCAACTTCCCTTTAAAATTGAGGTCGGGTTTATTGGGCGGAAATTTGACGGTAACGATTGTCCCTGTTTTAAAAATGGGAATTACATTAGCCTCTTCCACATATCAGACATACACCTTTTTGAAGAGAAAAATTAAAAATATAAAGTTAAGGGTTTCACAGATTTCCATTTTGCATTCCTTAAGAACCCTTGAAAAAAACCTCACAGGCCCCGGGGTGTTATTTTGCTTCGTGGGTCTATCTGCTTCACAACCATTTCACTAGTGACTGGATTTACATATTTTTCTTCTTTGCCACTATAAAAATTAATTACGGGATATTATTAGTGTCTTCCTGTGTAAAACCGAGGAAATAATTTTTTAAAATCGAGCACTTTTCATTCTCTTTGTCGAAAGTGCCCATAGTTTTTTTTTAAGGGGACCTATCTTATCTCGATTTTTTTTCTATATCCCGGGAAAAAAAATTTTTTGGATAGTTTTAGAATCCCTAGCAATTTTAATTTTCATAGCCCCTTTTAGCTTTTTTATCCCTTTTTAATGCCCTTTTAATGTCAATATACGTTTCAAAAGTGCCCCTCGCCTTTTTTGAAGCCTATAAATTCCTTTTTATCCCCTATAGATATTTCAGCCTATTATTCATCCTTTTGGGGGTCATTTTATTTGACTAATTTCCCTTATAAGGGTAAACGTTCTTTTGAGCGATGTTTTGTGTTCAAAAAATGCATATTGATAGCTCTCTTCGTTACCCCAGAAACAGTGAAAAGTGTTCTCAAACCCCATCTAAATTGCAAGCGAAAATCTGGGACTGTTACGAGTTATCCCACTATCATATTTCCTTTAAATTCTAATTTTATTGATTTGGGGTCGCTAGCCCCCGTTCCTCTAAAACTTCAAATTATTAACAAGGGGTTTCATTTTTTGCCAGAACTAAGTCAAGCAGGTTTTTTCCCCCTTGTAGGTTCTGCCCAAAAAACTGTTTAAAAAAAACAATCTAACTACTTCTAAGAAATGTATGATTTAAATTCCCAGTCAAAAAATTTCCAATAAATTGACAAAATTAAAGTCTACTAAATTACAAACTTTATCGTGCCTTGGGGCCCTAAATTTCCCCCCATAGTAGTCCCCCTTTGGTCCCTATCAAAAAATTTGGGGGACGGTATATCACACCAAAAATTAAAATTTTTCATGCCCCTCTGAAAATTCTATCCAAACAGACTCTGTATGTGTTACTTCAGACTTAATACCCGTTTTTATGAACAGTTAAGCGATCCGGACATACAAGCCCCCCCACCCCCCCCGATACTTCTATCTACTTGGAACAATTTAAAACCCTGAATGTGCATTCTGGGATGCCCGATTTTTTGAATTAAACCCGTTCATAAGGGCAAAACATCTTGTTACCTGCCTAGAAAATAGTCTAAACCGCAATTTTATTCCTAGCATGCGACTATTTGTGTAATAAACTTTTAATGACCCTCCTCTCTCTTTACCCTTCTTGAGAATGTCTCTCCAAGAGAGAACCCGCAGTAATGGATTTAAATTAGATAAGTTTTTATTTAGAAAGGACATGGGAAGTTTTGGGTTTTTTGGAAATAGGGTAGTTGATGAGTGGAACAGTCTACCTAGTTGGGTTATTGAGGCTAGGACTTTGGGTAGTTTCAAATTTAGGTTGGATAAGTACATGAGTCAATTATAGCTGAGATTATAAGAAACCATCTCGATAAGCATAGCTTGATTAATGATACTCAGCATGGATTTACAAGAGGCCGGTCTTGTCTAACTAATTTATTAACTTTCTTCAGTAAAGCTTTTGAGGCTGTTGACCACGATAAAGAATTTGATATTGTTTACTTAGATTTTAGTAAGGCATTTGATAGAGTTCCGCACCAAAGACTGTTGAAGAAAGTAGCAGCTCATGGCCTTGGGGGAAGGGTGCTCTCGTGGATCGAGTCATGGCTCACAGACAGGAAGCAGAGAGTGTCCATAAATGGGGTTAAATCCGAGTGGGGATCAGTAACAAGTGGCGTTCCACAGGGATCAGTCTTGGCCCTTTGTTGTTTATAATATATATCAATGATCTTGATGAAGGAATTGCTAGTGATATGAGCAAATTCGCCGACGACACGAAGATAGGTAGGATAATTGATTCAAACATAGATGTTAGGGAACTTCAGGAGAATTTAGACAAACTCTACTCTTGGTCAGAAAAGTGGCAGATGCAGTTCAATGTAGATAAATGCAAGGTTCTGAAGCTCGGGAGTGTCCATAACCCTAGCACTTATAAGTTAAATAAGGTAGAACTTAGCGATACAGATTGCGAAAAGGACTTGGGGGTTATGGTAAGCAGCAACCTTAAACCAAGACAGCAATGCCTAAGCGTACGTAATAAGGCAAATAGATTACTGGGATTTATATCAAGAAGTGTAAGCAACAGAAGTCCAGAGGTCATACTGCATCTTTATACATCATTAGTAAGGCCTCACCTAGATTATGCAGCTCAATTCTGGTCTCCATATTACAGAAAGGACATAAATTCGTTAGAAAACATTCAGCGTAGGATGACTAAATTAATACATAGCATTAGAAATCTTCCTTATGAAGACAGATTGAAGACTCTTAAGTTACATTCACTTGTTAGACGAAGAATGAGGGGAGACCTGATCGAAGTGTATAAGTGGAAGATAGGTATTAAAAAAGGGGGTATTAAAAAGGTCTTGAGGTATCTCTTCAAGAGAGCCCCGAGTAAGGTTTTAAAATTAGAAAAGTTTGTTTGGGAAAGGAATGGGAAAGTTTTGGGTTTGGAAATAGGGTAGTTGATGAGTGGAACATTTACCTATTTGGGTATTGAGGAGGATTTGGGAGTTTCAAATTTGGGTTGGATAAGTAATAGTTCCTGATAATGTGATAGTCCGAAAGCGTTGGAATTTCTATTTTTTTCAGAGTGGTTGTTTTGCATTTTTTTTAAATCCCCTTTTTACTGTGATCTTGGGTGGTGACTTTTTGTATTAGCTCAGTAAAAACCCTGTTTTTTTGTGCTTTGAGTTGACCTGTATTTGAGTGCTGACCTGTAACTTAACTCTGTGAAGAAGTGTCTTGTTTGTCCCGTGGACTAAACCAAGATGCCCTCATCGAGCAACTTTACCAGCAACTTAAAGGAAGAATTGAGGGCAGCGAAGATGGAGATAGGGCGATTGCCGAGGAAAACAAGAGGTTTCGTAGTAGCCTCCTGTTTCGAGTCCTCAGGTCAAAAAGGGATCGTGGTCAGTGGCTGGACAGCGGGGGAAACAGAAGTTGAGATCAAGAAGACAAGGGAAAAGCGAAAGATGAAGAAAAAAGGACTGCTGTGGAAACTCTGTGGAAACCCTCCAACGCATTCTCGGTTCTACCCGACGAATGTGAGTCGATAGGGGACCGTCACGACAAAACGACAGCAAAAAGGTAAGAATATTGTTGTTGTGGGGTAGCCGGGTTTAGATACATGGTGGGGCATTCGCTTAAAGGGACAGGATAGGAGACAAAGGGTTGCTTTCCTGGGGTGGGATGGAGGACATTGTTAGCCGGCTTGACAACATCATGAACGGAAATGGGATCAATCCTATTATTTGCCTCAGGCTGGAGGCAATGAGTAGGAAGCGTGAAGTGAGGTTTTAGTTAGAAAGTTGGAAGCTAAGACATGTTTAGGGAAGGGGGGGGGCGCCTTTTATATGTGGCATTTTCCCAAAGAAGAGGTGTTGGTAAGAATGGTTGTCCAGAGAAATTGGTATTAATTGTTGGTGGATAAAAACTGTAAGGTTAATGCATACCATTCATTGCAACTGGGACAATTCTATGGCCGAAAAAGACTGTAGCCAGGGGGTGGGGGGCACTTTTCAGGGGAGGTGTGGGTTTCTTGCTAACTCAGTTGAGGGGGTTTTGGACTTTTAAAAATAGGATTAGTTAAAGGGATGGGTTTTGAAAAAGATTAATAATGAGAGGAATATTGATTATGCTCTGATATAAGAAACTTAATAGTAACTGCATGGAGTAATCTGGGTAATGT
Organism: Cherax quadricarinatus; assembly: GCF_026875155.1. Lineage (NCBI taxonomy): Eukaryota > Metazoa > Arthropoda > Malacostraca > Decapoda > Parastacidae > Cherax > Cherax quadricarinatus. The sequence goes on from NC_069431.1 coordinate 37,314,710, forward strand.
AATTTCAGAAATTGTGTAAAAACAAAGATGAAAGGGAAAAAAGTGAAGAAGAAAAAACATATGATGGGATTTTATACTAACGTCGAAGTGCAAGAAAAAAAAAAATTAAGAACTACGTTTTTGGGAGCATGTGCTGGGATTTGATACATTTCATTTAAATGAAACGTGGTATGATTTAAAGAGTGGGATTTTATGTTAGTGTAATATTAGGGATTTAAAGTATCATTGTGGATAGAATAAAGGGGAAGGGGGGGGAGGATTGCATTGTATGTTCGAGAAAATATTAATTGTTGCATAAAAACAGGTATAAAAATAGATGGAGCAGTAACAGAGTCTGTTTGGGTAGAGTTCGTGGAGGGTCAAGAAAAACTAATTCTAGGTGTAATATACCGACCTCCAGGCTTGGATCACGATAGAGGGAGACTTCTTTGGGACGAAATTGTTAGGGCTTCTGTACACAGTAACGTAGTCATAGTAGGGGACTTTAACTTTAGCCAAATTGACTGGAATTCTTTGACAGGTAATCTAGAGTCCAATGACTTCATGGAAACAGTTCAGGACTGTTTTTTGAAACAGAGTGTAACTGACCCTACCAGGGGTAATAATTTGCTAGACCTAGTCTTGTCAAATAAGGAAACACTCGTGAATAATCTGGAGATCACTGAAGAGCTTGGCGCAAGTGATCACAAATCCATCACCTTTAGCATTAATTGGGAATGCAAGAATAATGATAATACAGTAAAAATCACCGATTTTCGTTCTGCCGATTATAATGGACTTAGGAAACATCTGTCTAATCTTGATTGGGGTTATCTAGCTAATGATTTTATTGACGATAATCATACTTATGAATATGAAGGGATCTGCTTTTATGATTGTTTTCTTAATAATGTACACAGTGCCCAGAGTATATACATTCCCCAGAGAGAAATTAGGTCTAATAATAACGATCCCAAATGGGTTAACAGGAGGCTAAAGCATCTATTAGGGGAGAAAAGGGGAATTTATAGGCGCATCAGAAGAGGAGAGGTTAACCTTACTGACCAATATGTTCAGCTTAAAAGAGAAGTAAAAAAAGCGATTAGAAAGGCTAAACGTGACTATGAAATTAGAGTTGCTAATGACTCAAAGACTAATCCAAAGGGGTTCTTTCAAGTGTATAGGACGAAGGTGAAGGAAAAAGTAGGACCTCTGAAATCTGGGAATGGACAGCTGACGGATAATGAACTGGAAATGTGTTCCTTATTTATTTACAGGAAGATGTAAATGAGATTCCAGTAATTAACAATTATTTAGTTCCTGATGAATTCAAGTTAACTAATATTACTGTCACGAGGGACATGGTTATTAAGCGGATAGACAAACTGATACAAAATAAGTCCCCAGGACCCGATGAGTTGTTTTCAAGGGTTCTTAAGGAATGCAAGATGGAGCTTAGTCAGCCATTAACGAGTGTATTCAATGCGTCCATCCTTACCAGTGTTGTGCCAGAGATGTGGAAGATGGCTAATGTGGTTCCTATATTCAAATCGGGGGATAAGTCCACTCCTTCAAATTACCGTTCAAAAAGCCTGACATCTATAGTGGGCAAGTTATTAGAATCAATTATAGCTGACATTATCAGAAGTCACCTTGAAGAGAATAACTTGATAAATGAATCTCAGCATGGATTCACGAGAGGTCGTTCCTGCCTGACAAACTTACTGACGTACTTCAATAGAACATTTGAGGCAGTTGACAGTGATAAGGAATATGATATTGTTTATTTGGATTTTAGTAAAGCCTTCGACAGAGTACCTCACAAGAGACTCTTGAGAAAAGTGGCAGCTCATGGTATAGGAGGTAAAGTTCTAGCATGGATTGAGGCATGGCTTACCAATAGAAAGCAGAGAGTTACCATTAATGGAGTGAAATCTGAATGGGGATTAGTCGCTAGTGGCGTTCCACAAGGATCAGTTTTGGGCCCTCTCTTGTTCATAATTTACATTAATGACCTTGATGAAGGGATTACTAGTGACATGAGTAAGTTTGCTGATGATACAAAGATAGGCCGTATAATTCACTCTGAGGAGGATATCAATGAACTCCAGGACGATTTGAACAAACTAATGTCTTGGTCTGAGAAATGGCAGATGAAGTTTAATGTGGATAAGTGTAAGGTACTTGCCCTTGGTAATGAAAATAACCCTCGAAGCTATAATCTAGGTGAAGTAGAGCTTGGTCATACAGAATGTGAAAAAGACTTGGGAGTCATGGTAAGCAGAAATCTAAAGCCAAGAATGCAGTGCCTCAGTGTGCGCAACAAGGCCAACAGATTACTTGGATTTATCTCAAGAAGTATAAGTAACAGAAGTCCAAAAGTTATTTTACAGCTCTGTACATCACTAGTGAGACCTCATTTAGATTATGCTGCTCAGTTTTGGTCCCCTTACTACAGGATGGACATAGACTCATTAGAGAACATACAGAGAAGAATGACTAAAATGATTTACTGTGTAAGGAACCTCCCGTATGAAGATAGACTTAAAGCCTTAAATCTCCACTATCTGGAGAGGCGTAGAATGAGGGGAGATATCATTGAAGTGTATAAGTGGATGACGGGCTATAAACAAGGGAGACATTAATAAAGTACTGAGGGTGTCGAACCAGGTAAGAACCAGGAATAATGGATTTAAGTTGGATAAATTTAGATTTAGAAAGGACATAGGTAAGTACTGGTTTTCTAACAGAGTTGTAGATGTGTGGAACAGTCTTCCCAGTGGGGTGATAGAGGCTAGGACCTTGGGTAGCTTTAAGAAGAGACTGGACAAATATATGAGTGGGAGGGGCTGGGTTTGATTGGTGTCAAGGGGTACGGGAGTTATTTCTTGAGTATCTTTAGGTAGATGTCGTTTTGATAAGGACCTGCCTCGTATGGGCCAGTAGGCCTTCTGCAGTGTTCCTACATTCTTATGTTCTTATGTTCTTATGAGTGGGAGGGGTTGGATTTGAGAGGGACTTGCACATCGGAGCTTGTTTCTTGGGTGGCATTGAAAATTGGGTTGGTCAAATGTTTGTTAGTGGGATGAATTGTAAAGGACCTGCCTAGTATGGGCCAACAGGCCTGCTGCAGTGTTCCTCCTTTCTTATGTTCTTATGTTCTTATGAGTGGGAGGGGTTGGATTTGAGTGGGACTTGCACATCAGAGCTTATTTCTTGGGTAGCATTGTAAATTGGGTTGGTCAAATGTTTGTTAGTGGGATGAATTGTAAGGACCTGCCTAGTATGGGCCAACAGGCCTGCTGCAGTGTTCCTCCTTTCTTATGTTCTTATGTTAAATCTTTCCCACCTTCGTGCGCTTCTAACCCTAAGAATGAGCTTGATAAAGCTCCTGGAGAGCGAAACGTTGCCACAATAAATGTCACATTAGTTGCACTTGTGTCCTTTTACTTTACATAAACATCTGGATATCTTTATTGTAGACTTTTCGCCATCCAGTGGCTTTATCAATACAGATTCTAGGACATAATAGGAAGACAGTAGAACTATATACAAAAGATGAGGTAATCAGTCCCCCGGCCTTGGAGTTAGTGTTCACAGCATCGTGGTGGAGGAGAATCCGGAGCAAAGGCAAGAAGACTGGCGTTTATATAGGCGTCAGTGGAAGGGACGGGCAGCAGACGAGGGCAGTCACTGGTAGGCAGGATTCCCCAGTGGAAGTAGGTCCTTCCCAAAGAGATGGGTTAGTTGCAGCAGCCGTGAAGAAGGTCTTGTAGATGTCCTCTGAACCAAGATTCCATGATGTTGCAGTGTCTGACAAGTTGTGCAAGAAAGGTATAAAACACCGACAATATGAAAGTTAAGACATTTGCAACATCTGGATATCTTTATTGTAGACGTTTCGCCATCCAGTGGCTTTATCAATACAGATTCTAGGACATAATAGGAAGACAGTAGAACTATATACAAAAGATGAGGTAATCAGTCCCTCGGCCTTGGAGTTAGTGTTCACAGCATCGTGGTGGAGGAGAATCCGGAGCAAAGGCAAGAAGACTGGCGTTTATATAGGCGTCAGTGGAAGGGACGGGCAGCAGACGAGGGCAGTCACTGGTAGGCGGGATTCCCCAGTGGAAGTAGGTCCTTCCCAAAGAGATGGGTTAGTTGCAGCAGCCGTGAAGAAGGTCTTGTAGATGTCCTCTGAACCAAGATTCCATGATGTTGCAGTGTCTGACAAGTTGCGCAAGAAAGGTATAAAATACCGACAATATGAAAGTTAAGACACATGTGCAACATCTGGATATCTTTATTGTAGACGTTTCGCCATCCAGTGGCTTTATCATTACAGATTCTAGGACATAATAGGAAGACAGTAGAACTATATACAAAAGAGGACAGAGGACATCTACAAGACCTTCTTCACGGCTGCTGCAACTAACCCATCTCTTTGGGAAGGACCTACTTCCACTGGGGAATCCCGCCTACCAGTGACTGCCCTCGTCTGCTGCCCGTCCCTTCCACTGACGCCTATATAAACGCCAGTCTTCTTGCCTTTGCTCCGGATTCTCCTCCACCACGATGCTGTGAACACTAACTCCAAGGCCGAGGGACTGATTACCTCATCTTTTGTATATAGTTCTACTGTCTTCCTATTATGTCCTAGAATCTGTATTGATAAAGCCACTGGATGGCGAAACGTCTACAATAAAGATATCCAGATGTTGCACATGTGTTTTAACTTTCATATTGTCGGTATTTTATACCTTTCTTGCACAACTTGTCAGACACTGCAACATCATGGAATCTTGGTTCAGAGGACATCTACAAGACCTTCTTCACGGCTGCTGCAACTAACCCATCTCTTTGGGAAGGACCTACTTCCACTGGGGAACCCCGCCTACCAGTGACTGCCTTCGTCTGCTGCCCGTCCCTTCCACTGACGCCTATATAAACGCCAGTCTTCTTGCCTTTGCTCCGGATTCTCCTCCACCACGATGCTGTGAACACTAACTCCAAGGCCGAGGGACTGATTACCTCATCTTTTGTATATAGTTCTACTGTCTTCCTATTATGTCCTAGAATCTGTATTGATAAAGCCACTGGATGGCGAAACGTCTACAATAAAGATATCCATATGTTGCACATGTGTCTTAACTTTCATATTGTCGGTATTTTATACCTTTCTTGCACAACATCTGGGTATCTTTACTGAAAACGTCTACACTCTTAAGAAAAGTGGCAGCTCATGGTATAGGAGGTAAAGTTCTAGCATGGATTGAGGCATGGCTTACCAATAGAAAGCAGAGAGTTACCATTAATGGAGTGAAATCTGAATGGGGATTAGTCACTAGTGGCGTTCCACAAGGATCAGTTTTAGGCCTTCTCTTGTTCATAATTTACATTAATGACCTTGATGAAGGGATTACTTGTGACATGAGTAAGTTTGCCGATGATACAAAGATAGGCCCTATAATTCACTCTGAGGAGGATATCAATGAACTCCAGGACGATATGACAAATTAATGATCTTGGTCTGAAAATGGCAGATGAAGTTTGATGTGGGATAAGTGTAAGGTACTTGCCCTGGTAATTGAAAATAAACTCTGGAGCTATAATCTAGGTGAAGTAGTGCTTGGTCATACAGAAATGTGAAAAGACTTGGAGTTAAATGGTAAGCAGAAATCTAAAGCCAAGACAGCAGTGGACTTAGTGTGCGCAACAAGTCCAAAACAGATTTACTTGGATTTATCTCAAGAAGTTGATAATATTAGACACCTTGTGAACTTTGGGTATCTTTATAGGGGAGGGGGTGAAAACGTTTCGCCCACAACAGTGGCTTCATCGTCCATACAAGGAGAATCTTGAAGAATAGGAGGAATGAGGTAAATCAGTCCTTAACCTTGAGTCGATGAGGTCAGCCATCAAATCTTGAATAGAATATGGCTACGAACGAACGAACGAAAGTTCAGGTAAGATCCCAAATGGGATGAGCGGGGAAGGACGGGACAGACGAAGAATAGTGCTGGAGGGAGTGTTCTTAGTCGTAGAAATAGAAAGCCAGGGCTTAACCCAGCAGCAAAGGCGTCGTGGGACAGCATATTGAAAAGTGAAATTCACGGTTTCTTATGTTGGGACTCCGGTGGGGTGAGCTGGGAGTAAGGGACTTGCGACCTTTAGAGTAGAGAGGAAGTTGCATGAACTGGGTCATTCTTAACCCAAAAAAAGCTTTGGCGAACGTGGGTCAGAGAATGGGGGGATACCTGTCTTAGAAGGTACCTGTCAGCGGATCTAAGGTTATTTGTAGATGGGTTAGGTGCAGGATCATGCAACGGGGGAGTAGAAAGGTTGTGTTGGTTGTGGGTCTGCGAATGTCTTCGTCAAGGGAGAGGTCCAGTAGTCATGTCGTGTCTCAAGGTTTGTCTATCTGTCTGTCACAGGAGCCTCTTCAGTACAGATTCAGCGCAGGACGTCTAACTGGGCCATGGAGAGGACTGCTTGTGGGCGAAGTCCTACCATTTGACATCAAGCACCCAGCGCAGCGCTTGTTTCTGGGACACGCTGCTGTTTAAGTAAGTTTGTTTTTGCTGAAAGAGAGAGGGCTAGAGAGAGAGTAAGTTATCAGAGGACGTAATTAGGATTGAAGAGGTGTAGTTTGGTGAGTTGAGAGGCATGTTTCTGCCTGTAGAGGCCGCAAGGGCCTTACTAGCTATTGCATGCCTTGAGTGAATGTGTCCGTGTAAACGATGAAGGTAGTCAAGATTAATCGCCCAATGGAACAGTACGATTGTGTGATAGGGAAGTAAGTGCGGGTGTCAGCTGTTCTGAGTTCGACAGGTAATGGAGGATCACGTTTCCTGTAGTTAAAATACGTAATGCTGGAATTTTGCTGCATTGTTTGATCCTCCATTTTTGTTCCCAGATGGCTATCCTGTCAACCTCATTTTGGGTTTGTGTGTGAGTGTATCTATATTGGCATGAGTGATAAGTTGTGTAATGTCGTCTGCATAGGCTGTGTGTATGGAGTTGTGGTATATAGGTGTTGGAATGTCGTTAGGTATAAAATGTAGAGAGGGTAGGAGAAAGGACAGATCCCTGGGGTACTCCAGCATTTAGTGTGAAAGTAGTCAGAGTAAACAGCTTGGAATTTGATTTCATGGTAGGCCGTCGAGGAAGGTTGACAGATGGAGTTTACGAGTATTGGAGGGCAGGTTGAAGTTAGTGCCAGAGTTTGTACTTGAGGCCCCTCGTGCCACACAGTGTCAAAAAGCTTTTTCAACGTATTTTGCAAACCAGGTTCTGTCCTGTTTCTTTGTTTAGTGTTTATGGTGGATGTAGTTGAGTTTGATGATTAATGGCATCCTGTGTGATGTGTGTGTTTCTGAAGCCAAACTGGCCTTCTGAAAGTAGAGCATTATGTTCCAGGTATTGCGAAGGCGATGATTAATGAGTTTTTTTCAAAGAGTTTTCCTAATGTTTCGAGGTGGCGTTGGGCGAATAGTTTTCTAGGGTCAGGAGTGGTCTTTATTGGGTTAGGAAGGAGGATAGCAGTGCAGCTTTGAAGAGGGAAGGGGAGTATCCGAGGCAAGGGAGGCATTGAGGAGGTTTGTGTAGGCAGTAATGATAGAGTCAGGAAGGTGTTTCTGGATATATGATTATGCCAGAGGCACACTAGGAGCATTTGGAGGAAGGTGTCTGAGGAGAGTTTTATGTCTGTGTTGGTGAAAGGAGTGTGTCGAGTTCTTGGGAGGAGGTAAGAGTGTTAGATGTTTGTGGCTGTCTGGTGTTGTTTCTGGGGTTGTGTGTGCAGTGTTCCAGTGTCTGCGTTCTGAGTGTGTTGAATAACGTTAGGGTGAGGTGGGTGAGCGTTGGAAGATGTTCCCCAGATGTGTTTGAATGATGTTGGTAGCATCCTGTGGTCTGAGTTGTGTGTGTGTGTTGTGGGTGATGTGTTTGAATGTGTTGGTGGGTGTAGTGCCTTGATGTTTTTGATAAGGTTCAGAAGGCTTTAGTGTTTTTTAACACGCTGCCTGTCCGTTTGTTGTATTAGTCGTGACCAGTAAGTTGTGGTCTGGTTCTAGGCTGTGGTAAAATGTTGTTTCTAGGTAAGTGAGATCTAATCGGACTTGATTAAATCTATGTTGTTGTTGTAGAGGAAGCGGTTGTGGTAGCTGATAATTAGTCTTCTTGTTCTGAGATGACTGGTTTGAAGGAAATAACGGTGTGGTGGAGTTTTCTTTGGTAGTGCGTTGTTGGCTGCTTGTGTAATGGTGTCCTGATGAGATCAAGTTGAGTATCGATGTCAGAGATAGGTTTGATTGTTGTAGTCCTAGGTGAGGTTAATATTGTCTATGTGTTGTTTGAAAGCATCCCAGTCAGCGTTCTTGTGGAAGAATGAAGGAGAGGTGGGTATGAGGATAGGGTTGGAGGAGATGTGTAAGATGATGGGATGTAGCAGAGCCTGTAATAGGGCCAGGTGAGATGTAATGTTGAAATAGAGTGCTGGCTCGGTTTCCAGAATATGTCTGGTTTGCCTTGGCCCGTGTGGTTGAAGAAGGTTTGAGGTCTGGGCCAAGATGAATTAGGTGTTTATGGTTTGTGAAGTGAGTAATTGGTGACCAAGTTGGTTGTTTCGGTGTGATGAAGGAGTGTGTTTGGATTCATGTCAGCTAGTAGGTAAGTTGGTGTGTTGGTGTAGTTGAAGACTAAGGAGAGGTGTGTATGTTGAGAGTAGTGTGTGGGCGTGATAGGTGTTGAAAAAGATAAAGGGTCCAAGGTGGGTGTGTATTATGACTGCTAGACAGGTTGGTGAATAAAAGGGATTGGGGGAGAAATTCATGTTTTTGTTGGAATTGACAAGGATGGCAACCCCATCGTGGTGGGATCATTAGGGGAATGTAGTGTTGTATAACAATAATGGCGGTAACATTGAGGGGCTTTGAGGCAGGTACTGTTTAGCAAAACACTATCTGGCCTCTCTGCTTCAAGGAGCTCGGCCAGTAGGTGTCTAATTGTAAAGTAAGACCGTACGTTGAACTGAATCGCTTAAAACGTGATTTAATGGTTTCTCTTAGCAAAGTTAATGTCGGGGGAGGAGTTCTGGATTAAAGCCCGTGATAGTGGTGCCATCAGTGGATGAGTGGTTTGTAGGTGCTACGGACCGTTTCCTGGAGGGGGAGGAAGAGATGGATCTGTGTTTTATGTTCTTTGGTCTGTCCGATAGGAAGTTGGGGTAGGTTTAGGTTTTGAGTGTATTTTGTTGGAGGCAGGTGGGTTGGACCTGGATTAGGTTTTGGTTGTAGTGGAGTGGGCGAAGGTGGATGAGCGGAAGTGGAAAGTTTTGGTAAGCTGTGAGGAAGTGGAAGCTTTGGAAGGGGATGAAGTGGGTAAGGAGTGGGGGGAGGGGTGGTCGTAGCAGTAGCAGTAGGGGTGTTGGTCCGGGGTGTAGATGTAGTGAGAGAGGTAGTGAGGAGGAGAGCTGGTGCGCGTAGGAAGTGGGGGGGTGGAGAGAGGAAGGAGGGAGATGTTGTAGGAGGCTTGGAAGGAAGCAGGAAGGAGGGATAATTAAAGATAGAAGATTGTTAGAGACAATGTGTTAAGTGGTGTGATATGGGATGTGAGTAGTCTGATTGGTAAGCCTGTGAGATTACCATCGCAGAGTGGGCAGCTGTGGCAAGTTGACAGTTAGTTTTGTATCTAGTGTGGGTGTAGAAGGAGAAGTGCTTGTTAGTCTGTGTGTTGGTGTTGATGTGTGTTGAGTAGAAGAGGTAGGACCAAGTGCGTGGGGAGGCCAGGCATTGGAAGTAGGGGAGGGGTGTGGAAGGGGAGGGAGGTAAGAGAAGGGGAGGGAGGAGCAGGGAAGGGGTGTGGGTAGGGAGGGAGGTTGGTTTGCTCTGAGGGAGGAGAGATGTGCTTCTAGAAGGGGCAGGAATTTGCAACTCAGTGTGTGACCCGCCGCAGTTTGAACATTTTAAGGGGGAGGTTGCAAGTATTCAGAAGTGGCCAGTTGCTGACATCTGGAGCAGACTTGTGTAGATGTGCAATGTGTTTTTGTGTGGCCGAATATGTAGCATTTTAAGGACATGTGTGATTGGGTGGAAGTTCGGAGTGAAGAGAGCGTTTGTAGGAATGCGGATGGTCTTGCAAAGATTCCTTGACTGAAGAGTGTATAGGCGTCAGCAGGAGTGGAACCAGGATTTTGAGAATGGTAGAGTTTTCTGGTCGGTAAAATATCGTCAAACCGAGACTTTGTTCTTAGTACTGATATCTTTTATTAAGTCTTATTTGTCTGTGACATAGGCTGTAAGGAGAGAGTAGTCTACGTGTTAGCAATGACTGTGCTTTTGGCACGGTGCTCAGGTGTCCAAATTATGGTGAGCCTGCGTTGTTGAAGTTTTTTGTCTGGTATCGCTTGAGGTGTACGCTTCGTAGGAATGTTTGGTCATGAAGGAGTTTGAAGCCTGAGTTGGTTTTGAAGACTTTAAGTTGAGGTGTCACCAGTGCTTGATATAATAAATGTTTCCGGACAGATAGGTGGCTCCCCAGTGATTAGAAAATTTGAGGTTTAGCGAGAAAGAATTGGATTTGTAGAAGCAGAGGCAGGTGTGGAGGTTGGGGGAGAGTGGAAGGGGGTGGGAGGTGGAAGGCAACGAAGGCATCGTCTAATTACGAAAAGTGTAATTGGAGGTGACAATCGGCCAAAAAGTGAGAGTACTCAGATAGGCAAGTACGTGTAAGTTGACACCGACTGGCCTGGCGCAGAGACATCTGAGGAGGTGAACTGAGCTTGATGGAGCACTGTATTATCCTGATGGTGGCGAGCCTAAAGGATGTATGGCGTGCAGTCAACTGCGAGAGAATTCAGGCAGCAAGAGGCTTACTGACCTTCGGTCGGCAACCACGACGCACCAATCTGATGGTGGAGAGGAAGACGAAGGTCAGCAAGCACTACTCAAAGCACTACTCAAACACGGGGTAATTCGAGAGGGCGAGATCGTCGATGTGTTAGGTAAGCACACGTCACCACTCGAGCTAAGTCGCTTGATCGCTTCTCACTGATGTTTTGATGATATATATCGCATACGTGCTGAGAAGGAGCTATAACCGTTGGCAGGAGAGGTGAAGCAGTCTTAGGTCTTGTAAATTTGTTCAATGTGGAAGTAGTCATGCCAAGAATTAGGCAAGCGAAGAATTCCCTACGCTTGACACATGAGTCTCTCACATTTAAAACATGTCGGTCTCTGAGAACCATTCATCTACAAAAACCTGTAAGACACTGCAACTACGTCTTGGGTATCTTAATGCATTTGGGAAATTCTTCGCTTGCCTAATTCTTGGGCACGACTACTTTACATTGAACAAATGTTACACGCTATGACTGCTTCACCTCTCCCTGCAACGGTTTATAATCTGCCTTATCAGCACGTTGCCCTATGCTATTCAAGATTGATGGACTGACCCACATCCGACACTCAAGGTTGAGGGACTGAATAACCTCATGTCTCCTCTGTTCTTCAAGATTTCTCTTTGTTAGTAAGAACTATGCAACAGTTTGGTATCTTTATTTCGAAACTTTCGCCTACACAGTAGGCTTCTTCAGTCGAGTACAGAAAAGTTGATAGAAGCAGAAGATACTTGAAGACGATGTAATCAGTCCATCACCCTTAAAGTTTTGAGGTGGTCAGTCCCTCAGTCTGGAGAAGAGCATTGTTCCGTTGTCTGAAACAATATGAAGTTGAAGTGACAGGATGGAGCCTTTATATAGTGCCAGGAGGTGAGACGTAGGTTGCTTTGGGAGGGCAGGTCCCTCTCAAACCCAGCCGTTCTCACTAGTAGAGGTTAAAGTTGATGGTCTGTACCAAGAAATAAATGGTATAAAATACCGACACAATGGAAATATAAACACAAATGCAGTATAATGTGATCCTTTATTGATATGTTTCGCCAACACAGTGGGCTTTTTCAAGTCACAAACAGAACTACCTGGGGTGGAAGGAACGCGAGTATTTATAGTCCGGTTCAGAATGCTGAGGTCAGGTGAAGAATGTTGCATCTGATGATGTACCGAGTGGGGTTATAGAGTCTAAAAACTTGGGTAGCTTGGAAAGGAGATTGGACAAGTTTGTGAGGCAGACCTTGCTACAGTGTTCCTTATGTGGGATAGCGACGAAGAAGTTTCTTGGCAAGTGGTTCAGCTATGTTATAGAAGCCACTATATCGACAATATTCAACGGAATAGTGCTTCTATACATAGCTGAACCACTTGCACAAGAAAACTTCTTCGTCGCTATCCCACATAAGAACACTGTAGAAGGTCTGATCACAAACTTGTCAATCTCCTTTCCAAGGCTACCAAGTTTTTAGACTCTTAACCCACTCGGTACATCATCAGATGCAACATTCTTCACCTGGACCTCTGCATTCTGAACCGGACTATAAATACTCGCGTTCCTTCAAACCCAGGTTAGTTCTGTTTGTGACTTGAAAAAGCCCACTGTGTGGGCGAAACATAGTCAATAAAGGATCACTTTTTACTGCATGTGTGTTTAATATTTCCAATTGTGTCGGTTATTTTATACCATTTATTTCTGGATACAGAACATCAACTTACCTCTACTAGTGAGAACGGCTGGCGTTTGAGGAGGGGACCCTGCCTCCCAAAGCAACCTACGTCTCACCTCCTGGCACTATATAAAGGCTCCATCCTGTCACTTCAACTTCATATTGTTTCAGACAACGGAACAATGCTCTTCTCCAGACTGAGGGACTGACCACCTCAAAACTTTAAGGGTGATGGACTGATTACATCGTCTTCAAGTATCTTCTGCTTCTATCAACTTTTCTGTACTCGACTGAAGAAGCCTACTGTGTAGGCGAAACGTTTCGAAATAAAGATACCTAACTGTTGCATATGTGTCTTACCTAACAAAGGAGAATCTTGAAGAACAGGAGGAGAATGAGGTAATCAGTCCCTCAACCTTGAGTCGATGTGGTCAGTCCATCAATCTTGAATAGAATAGGGCATACGTGCTGAGAAGGAGCTTATAAACCGTTGGCAGGAGAGGTGAAGGCAGTCATAGGTCGTGTAACATTTGTTCAATGTTGAAGTAGGTCGTGCCCAAGAATTAGGCAAGCGAAGAATTCCCAAGTATTAAGATCCCAAGAAGTTGCAGTGTCTGACAGGTTTGTAGATGAATGGTTCAGAGAACCGACATGTTGTTAAATTAGACGCATGTGCAAGCGAAGGGAATTCTTCGCTTGCCTAATTCTTGGGCAGGGGACCTTACTTCAACATTGAACAAATGTTACACGACCTATGACTGCTTCACCTCTCCTGCCAACGGTTTATAAGCTCCTTCTCAGCACGTATGCGATATATATCATCAAAACATCAGTGAGAAGCGATCAAGCGACTTAGCTCGAGTGGTGACGTGTTCTTGGCTTACCTAAACCACATCGACGATCTCGCCTCTTCTCGAAATTACCCGTTGTTGAGTAGTGCCTTTGAGTAGGTGCTTGCTGGACCTTCGTCTTCCTCTCCACCATCAGGATTGGTGCGTCGGTGGTTGCCGACCGAAGGGCAGGAAGCCTCTTGCTGCCTGAATTCTCTTCGCCTGTTGACTGCACGCCATACAGCCAGTCTCGCCACCACTCAGGATATACAGTGCTCCATCAAGCTACAGTTCACCTCCTCATGTCCTGCGCCAGGCAAGTTACGTGTTGTCACTTACACGTATTGCCTAGCTGAGTACTCTCACTTTTTGGCCGATTGTCCCTTCAATTACATCTTTTCGTAATTTAGACATCGATTGCCTTCGTTGCCTTCCACCTCCCACCCCCTTCCACTCTCCCCAAACCTCCCAAACCTGCCTCTGCTTCTTAAATCCAATTCCTTCTCGCTAAACCTCAAATTTTCTTATCCTTGGGATTTGCCACTTTCTGTCCGGGAAAATTTATTTATATCAGATCACATGGTGCACCTCATCTAAAGTCTTCAAAACCAACTCAGGCTTCAAAACTCCTTCTTGACAAACAGTACCTACGAGCGTACACCTCAAGCGATACCAGACAAAAAACTTCTCAACGCAGGCTTCACATTTTTGGACTCCTTGAGCCACCTTGCCAAAGCACTAGTCTTTCGGGGCCTAAACACGTAGACTTCTCTCTCCTGACAGCCTATGGAACAGACAAAGAAGACTTAATAAAAGTATCAGTACTAGAAACAAAGTCTCTGTGACGATATTTACAGACCAGAAAACTCTACCATTCTCAAAATACGCTGTTCTACTCCTGCTGACGCCTCTACACTCTTTCAGTCAAGGAATCTTTGCCCAAGGACCATCCGCATTCCTCCAAACGCTCTCTTCACTCCGAACTTCCCACCAATCACACAATGTCTTAATGACTACAAATTCGGCCAGACAAACACACATGCACATCTCCACAAGTCTGCTCCAGATGTTTCAGCAACGGCCACTTCTGGCAAATACTTGGCAACCTCCCTTAAATGTTCTAACTGCGGCGTGGTTCAACACAACTGCAGTTGCAAATTCCTGCCCTTTTAGAAGCACATTCTCTCTCCTCAGAGCAAACAACATCCCTCCTACCCAACCCCTTCCCTGCTCCTCCTCCCCTTCCCTTAACTCCTCACATTCCACACCTCCCTCCCCTACCCCCAATGCCTGGGCCTCCCCACGCACTTGGTCTACCTCTTCTACTCTACACACATCAAACACCAACACACAGACTACAGCACTTCTCCTTTACACCACACTAGACTACAAAAACTAACTGTCAACTTGCCACTGCTGCCCACTCTGCGATGGTAATCTCACAAGCTTACAATCAGACTACTCACTGTCCTTAACCTAATCTGTCTGCTAACAATCTTCCCTCTTTAATTATCCCTCCTTCTTCTTCTCTTCCAAGCCTCCTACAACCTCTCCCTCCTTCCTCTCTCCCACCCCCCCCATTCTACTCCCACCAGCTCTCCTCCTCCACTACCTCTCTTCACTACTTCTACACCTCCCACCAACACCCCTACTGCTACTTGCTACGACCACCCCTCCCCCCATTCCTTACCCACTTCATCCCCTTCCAAAGTTTCCCACTTCCTCACAGCTTACCAAAACTTCCACTTCCTCTGCATCCACCTTCGCCCACTCCACCACAACCAAAACCTCATCCAGGTCCAACTCCACCTCCTCCAGACAAAATCCACTCAAACCTAAACCTACCCCAACTTCTAACGGACAGACCAAAGAACATAAAAAACAGATCCATCTCTTCCTCCCCTCCAGGAAACGGGTCCGTAGCACCTACAAAACACATCCACTGATGGCACCACTATCACGGGCTTTAATCCAAACTCCTCCCCCGACATTAACTTTGCTAAGACGAAACCATTAAATCACGTTTTAAGGCGATTCAGTTCAACGTACGTTCTTACTTTACAATTAGACACCTACTGGCCGAGCTCCTTGAAGCAGAGAGGGCCAGATATTGTTTTGCTAAACAGTACCTGCCTCAAAGCCCCTCAATGTATCCCCCATTATGGTTATACTGCACTACAGTCCCCTATGATCCCACGAGGGGGTTGCCATCCTTGTCAATTCCAACATAAAACATGAATTTCTCCCAATCCCTTTTATTCACCAACACTGTCTTGCGGTCAGAATACACACCCACCTTGGCCCCTTTATCTTTTTCACCACCTATGCTCGCCCAAACACTACTCTCAACATACACGACCTCTCCTTAGTCTTCAACTACACCAACACACCAATTTACCTACTAGCTGACATGAATGCCAAACACACTGCCTTTCATCACACCAGTAACAACCAACTTGGTCACCAATTACTCAACTTCACAAACCATAAACACCTTAATTCATCTTGGCCCAGACTTCAATACCTTCTTCAACCACACGGGCCAAGGCAAACCAGACATCTTCTGGCAAACCGAGCCAGCTCTCTATTTCAACATTACATCTCACCTGGCCCTATTACAGGCTCTGATCACATCCCAGTCATCTTACACATCTCCTCCAACCCTATCCTCATTCCAACCACACCTTCATTCTCCTACAAGAACGCTGACTGGGATGCTTTCAAACAACACATAGACAATATTAACCTCACCTATGACTACAACAACAAACCTATCTCTGACATCGATACTCAACTTGATCTCATCCAGGACACCATTACACAAGCAGCCAACATCGCAATACCAAAGAAAACTCACACCACTCGTTATTCCTTCAAACCGTCACTCAGAACAAGAAGACTAATTATCTGCTACCACAACCGCTTCCTCTACAACACACATAGATTTAATCAAGTCCGATTAGATCTCACTTACCTTAGAAACAACATTTTACACAGCCTAGACCAAGACCACAACAATCACTGGTCACGACTAATACAACAAGCGGACAGGCAGCGTGTTAAAAACACTAAAGCCTTCTGGAACTTTATCAAAAAAAATCAGAGGCACTACTCCCACCAACAAATTCAAACACATCACCCACAACAACACACACATCTCAGACCCACAGGCTGCTACCAACATCTTCAAACACATCTGGGAGAACATCTTCCACGCTCACCACCTCACCTAACGTTATTCAACACATTCAGAACATAGAACACTGGAACACTGCACACACACAAGAAACAACACCAGACAGCCACATACATCTAGACACTCTTACCTCCTCCCCAAAAACTCGACACTCCTTTCACCAACACAGACATTAAAACTCTCCTCAGACACCTTCCTCCAAAGGCTCCTGGTGCCTCTGGCCTAAACCATATTATCCTGAAACCTTCCTGACTCTATCATTACTGCCTACACAAACCTCCTCAATGCCTCCCTTGCCTCTGGATACTTCCCTTCCCTCTTCAAAGCTGCTACTGCTATCCTCCTTCCTAAACCCAATAAAGACCACTCTGACCCTAGAAACTATCGCCCTATCAGCCTCCTCGAAACTTTAGGAAAACTCTTTGAAAAACTCATTAATCATCGCCTTCGCAGATACCTGGAACATAATTCTCTACTTTCAGATGGCCAGTTTGGCTTCAGAACACACAGATCCCCACAGGATGCCATTAACATCATTCTCAACTACATCCACATAAACACAAAACAAAGAAACAGGACAGCCCTGTTGCAAAAGACGTTGAAAAAGCTTTTGACACTGTGTGGCAAAGAGGGGCTCAAGTACAAAAATCTGCACTAACTTCAACCTGCCTCTCAATACTCGTAAACTCCTCTGCAACTTCCTAGACGGCCGTACCATGAGAATCAAATTCCAAGGCTGTTACTCTGACTACTTCACACTAAATGCTGGAGTACCCCAGGGATCTGTCCTTTCCCTACCCTCTACATTTTATACACTAACGACATTCCAACACCTATATACCACAACTCCATCACACTAGCCTATGCAGACGACATTACACAACTTATCACTCATGCCAATATAGATACACTCCCCACACAAAACACAAAATGAGTTGACAGGATAGCCATCTGGGAACAAAAATGGAGGATCAAAACCAATGCAGCAAAATCCAGCATTACGTATTTTAACTACAGGAAACGTGATCCTCCATTACCTGTCGAACTCAGAACAGCTGACACCCGCACTTACTTCCCTATCACACAATCTGTCACTGTCCTTGGCGTTAATCTTGACTACCTTCTTCGTTTACACGGACACATTCACTCAAGGCATGCAATAGCTAGTAAGGCCCTTGCGGGCCTCTACAAGCTGAAACATGCCTCTCAACGCACCAAAAATACACCTCTACAAATCCCTAATACGTCCTCTGATAACTTACTCTCCTCTAGCCCCTCTCTCTTGCAGCAAAAACAAACTTACTTAAACTGCAGCGTGTCCAGAACAAGGCGCTGCGCTGGGTGCTTGATGTCAGATGGGAGGACTTCGCCACAAGCGAGTCTCTCCATGCCCAGTTAGACGTCCCTGCGCTGAATCTGTACTGGAAGAGGCTCAGTGACAGACAGATAGACAAACTTGAGACACGACATGACTACTGGACCTCTCTCCTTGACGAAGACATTCGCAGACCCACAAACCAACACAACCTTTTCTACTCCTTGCATGATCCTGCTCCTAACCCTACTTACAAATAACCTTGGATCCGCTGACAGGTACCTTCTAAGACAGGTACCATTCTCTGACCCACGTTCGCCTTAGCTTTTTTGGGTTAAGACATGACTCAGTTCTGCACTCCTCTCTAGCTCTAAAGGTCGCAAGTCCCTTACTCCCAGCTCACCCCACCGGAGTCCCAACAGAAGAACCGGAATTTCTCTTTTCAATATCTGTCCCACGATCGCCTTTGCTGCTGGGTTAAGCCCTGGCTCTATTTTCTACGACTAAGAACACTCCTCTCCAGCACTATTCTTCGTCTGTCCCGTCTTCCCCGCTCATCCCATTTGGGATCTTACCTGAACTTTCGTTCGTTCGTTCGTTCGTTCCTATGCTCGTATTACGACAATCCATTGACACACTCTCAGTTCACGGAGTTCACTACCTTATCAGAAGATAGGCACATGGCTTCTGCCGAAAAGAAGAGGCACGATGCTCCATGAACACGACGGAGGACTCAGATTTGGAAATGTGGGGCGAAATTCTAGCGAAGAAGTTGCGAGAGGAAGAGGAAGATCCTGCTCACATTGTAGCAGATCTGACAGTCCCAACCATGGAGCCAGCGACAATAGAAACAGGTGCGGAAATAAACACCGCACCCCCCCGAAAACCAAGAGGGATGGAACACTGTGGACAAGAAGAAGAAGCACCGTCCGTCCAAGGAGCAGGCAAACCAGCTCAACCGACCTGGCAAATTCAAGGTGAAGTCTTATGGGGACCACAGAACCCACTATGGGGTTGTTTCATACCTGGAATCACGACACAACCTGAAGTTCAAGATATGGTTCAACTTGAGGGGAGAACCAATATTGACTCCTCTCAACAAGGAAATGTATACCACCTTGAAGAGAGTCATGGAGACAGATCGCTCATTCACCCTGGAGGAACTGGACTCTCGGCAGAAGATCACCAAGGGTGTAGTGATGCGATACCCGCTGATGATGCCCATCGAGGCAGTAGCAGCTCACCCCGTGTGGTGTCAGCTCAACGTCTCAAGCAAAGACGGCAGGCAACGCACCAACCCGACAGGTTCTCATTCAGCATGTAGGACCACTGCCATCCCAGCTGGACCTCGGTTCTTGGGGCAGGTACGATGTCAGGACCTTCACAGCAGAACCAGTTCGCTGTTTCAAGTGAGCGTT
>NC_069431.1:37334502-37352270 GCF_026875155.1 Cherax quadricarinatus
TGGTAAGTGTGGAAGGCATTTTGCGCACGTAGTATCATATCTTGGAGGGGATTCCAACCGTTTTGGATACTTTTTTGGTTGTGTGTTGGATATGGGTGCTGAAATTCAGGTTGTTGTCGAGGTATAGGCCTAGGAATTTGCCCTCATTATGTCTGGCAATTAGAGTGTTGTCGATCTTAATGTTAATTTGTGCAACTCCTGCTCTACTACCAAACATAATATAGTAGGTTTTGTCAGTGTTAAGTGTAAGTTTATTGGCTGTCATCCAAGTCGATATTTTGATCAGCTCCTCATTAACAATGGTGTTGAGGGTGGCAAGATTAGGGTGAGAGATGACATAAGTCATGTCGTCAGCAAAGAGAATGGGTTCAGGTGTTGGGATAAGTTTGGAAGATCATTGATGTATATGAGGAAGAGCAGGGGACCAAGGACACTTCCCTGCGGAACTCCAGTATCAAGTGGCCATGTTGTTGATGTTGTGTCTTTAATGGGGACATACTGATGCCTATTAGTAAGGTAAGATTTAAAATATGCAACCGCATGGCCTCTTATACCATAATGGTCAAGTTTGTGGAGTAGGATGCCGTGGTCTACTGTGTCAAAAGCTTTTCTTAGGTCAATAAAAATTCCTAGCAGATATTACTTATTTTCCAATGCTGTGTAAAGCAGATCTAGCATTTTTATAATTGCATCATTAGTGCTTTTATTTTTCCTGAATCCAAATTGGCAGGGGTTGAGTATGTTTTGTGCCGTTATAAATGAATATAGTCTCCTGTGCACGAGTTTCTCAAAGATTTTGTATAGCAATGGTAAGTTTGATATTGGCCTATAGTTGTTTAAATCTGTAGGGTCACCACCTTTATGTATTGGTGTAACCCTTGCCGTCTTGACTAGTTTCGTGAAGGTGCTAGTTTCTAGTGACTTGTTAAAAAGTAGTGAAATAGCATGTGAAAGGACATGGGTCGCTCACTTGTACAATAATGGTGGGACATGAGACAGATTCCCTGAGTTATTTTTAAGTGACTTTATAATCTCGGTGACTTCCGTGGGCTCAGTTGGTACAAGATAGAGGGAATTTGGGAAATTCCCATCTAGGTAGTCCCCGACATGGGCATTGGTACATGGGATTTTATTGGCGAGATTAGATCCTATGGTTGAGAAGAAGTCGTTTATCTTGTTAGCTGTGTCAGTGGGATGCAGTGGTGGTTCATGAGATTTAGTTAGGACAATATTCTTGTTTTTTTTCAGTTTGTGGGTCCCTAGAATCTGAGAGAGTGTTTTCCAGGTCTTTTTTATTTCTCCTCTTGTGTCAGTGAATCTGCTGTAGTATAGTTGTTTGGCTTTCTTTATTACTTTGGTGAGAACTGATGAATAGTGTTTAAGAATATCTTTGTGTATTAAGCCCGGTCTATATTGCTTTTCATATTGGTGTTTCTTATCAATGGATTTCAGAATGGTGCTGGTTAGCCATGGGAAACCAAGCCATTTGTTTGTGATCTGTTTTGTTTTTATAGGACAGTGTTTGTTGTATAGTCTAAGTAATTTGTTAAGAAAAATGTCTGCCCAGTCATCAATACCATTGGCCTTGGAGAATTCTGTAGGCCAGTCAGCAGTCTTTAACCCTTTGACTGTCGAAGGGCCCAATCCTGAAGTTGCTCCTGGTGTCGCAAAATATTCGAAAAAAAAAAAAAATATTTTTTCTTATGAAAATGTTAAGATTATTTTTCTGATTGTTTTAGTCCCAAAAAAAAAAATTTTCCCATCAGTACTTACCGAGATATAGAGGCATGAAGTTTGCAGAAAATGAGCCGCGTATGGCAACAGCGGCGACTGCCGCTCACCCGGTAAACTTTGGTTTACTTGTATTTGAAGGTTTGTTGTTTTTTTCACTATTTTATTTTTTTACATAACTTATGTGGCCTGTGAGCCCAAAGTAGGTGCAATGTAAAATATATACACTCGTTGTATACAACAAAAATAAGCACAAAAAACATAAAATTCAATAAAATTGTTTACAAAACTTGTTTACAAAAACATAACAATACAAAAAAATTTTTATTACTATTGTTCTATAATTTATATACCAATATTACAGTCACTAAACAAAAACTCCTAGAAGTTCTGTAGCTTGTGGAACTCTGTGAAACATGGTGTCATACACAGTGGTGTTTTACACTCTTACACATAAAACATGGTGTCATACGCAGTGGTGTTTTTACACTCTCAACACATAAAACATGGTGTCATACACAGTGGTGTTTTACACTCTCACACATAAAACATGGTGTCATACGCAGTGGTGTTTTACACCTCTCACAAAATAAAACATGGGTCATACACAGTGGTGTTTTACACTCTCACCCCATAAAATCAGTGTGTGTGCATTTTTGTTGAATTTTTTTTTTATGTGCAAAAGACAAAACACCTCGTCTGAGCAGTTTTCTTCAAAGTATTAGCAGGCAGTTGTGTTATGTAGCTATCCTAGGTAAATGGTCGTGTGTCATCCTTCCTTCCTAATTTCCTTCATTCCTTTCCTTCCTGAGGTACCTGGAGGGCATTCCCCCTCTCTCCTAAAATTCCTTCATCTGTCCTTCATTACTTTTTCCTTCCTTTCATCTAGTCCTTCCTTCATTCCTCCCTTCCCTTTTTGCTTCGGGTTTTCTATAATATATATACACATATTTTAGCACTAGATACTTCATAAAACTGCTATTACACCCTTCAGCAAGCTTGTCTTGTGTGCGAGTGGTGTGGCTTATAATTGGTTTTGAGTCAGGAGTCCGGCAGCTGTCAAAATGACAAAAGTCTCATTAGTCACTCCCCCCCTACCGCCTGTCCAAAACAAGGGGGTTCGGATGCTGCTTCCCCCCTCCATTCTATCAAAATTATCTTTCTCCCCAAAATTCTATCTCTTTCAATCTGTCTCTCTTTCACACTGTCTATCTCTGTTCTCACGGGTACACATAAATACAACTATACATAGTGTAATTACCTAGGATAACCCCAAAATAAACAGACAAAGTGCTAATACCTGCTTGAAGATGTGAGTAAAGGTGAGATGACACAGTCTTGTGGCTCACTCTGAGACAGAGCTAGACGGATAGACAGGGTTTGGAAAGACAGACAAATAGACAGACAGACAAATTTTTTCTTCTTCTTCTTCTTCTCTTCTTCTTCTTCTTCTTCTTTTTCTTCTTCTTTCTTTCTTCTCTTTTCTTCTTCTTCTTCTTCTTCTTCTTCTTCCTCTCTCCTCCTCCTCCTCCTCCCCTCCTCCTCCTCTCCCCTCCCCTCGCTCCTCCTCCTCACTCCTCCTCCTCCTCCCTCCTCCTCCTCCTCCTCCTCCTCCTCCCCCCCCTCCTCTCCTCCTCCTCTCCTCCTCTCCTCCTCCTCCTCCTCTTCCTCCCCTCCTCCCTCCTCTCCCCTCCTCCCCCTCCTCCTCCTCCTCCTCCCCTCCCCTCCTCCTCCTCCTCTCCTCCTCCCTCCCCCTCCTCCTCCCCCCCCTCCTCCCTCCTCCTCCTCCTCCTCCTCCTCCTCCTCCTCCTCCTCCTCCTCCTCCTCCTCCTCCCCTCCTCCTCCTCCTCCTCCTCCTTCCTCCTCCCCTCCTCTCCTCCTCCTCCTCCTCCCCCTCCTCCTCCTCCCCCCTCCTCCTCCTCCTCCCTCCTCCTCCTCCTCCCCTCCTCCTCCTCGCTCTTGACAGATGGACAGCTTCCACCCTCGTTTACGCTCATCAAAGGTCAGCTCTTATCAGTGTTATCTCCCCCTTATCTTGTCACTGTCATGGGGTGAACTGTTTTTCATGCCTCAAGGGAACATATTATTACATATTATTATTATTAGGTATTAGGTATTATTATTATTCTTATTCTTATTCTTATTCTTCTTATTCTTCTTATTCTTCTTCTTCTTCTTCTTCTTCCTCTTTTTCCACCTTCCACCTTCCTCCCTCCTCCCTCCCCTCCTCCCTCCCCCCCTTTCCCTCCCTCCCTCCTTCCTCCTCCCTCCCTCCTTCCTCCTCCCTCCCTCCTTCCTCCTCCTCCCCTCCTTCTTCCCCCTCCCTCCTTCCTCTCCTCCTCCTCCCACCTCCTCCCTCCTTTTTTCCTCCTCCCTCCTTCCTCCCTCCTTCCTTCCTCTTCCTCCTTCCTTCCTCTTCCTCCTTCCTTCCTCCTCCTCTTCTTCCTCCTCCTCTTCTTCCTCCTCTTCTTCCTCCTCTTCTTCCTCCTCCTCTTCCTCCTCTTCCCTCCTCCCCCTCCTCCCTTCCCTCCTCCCCCTCCATTGCTTTTGGTCCCCAAACTCCTCGAAATCATAAAATTTGGGATCTCATTGACACTTCCATCATGTTAGAGCATCACTTGGGAAGAGAAGAGTCCCAGATTTGAAGGGAAGTCACATATTTCTTACCGCTAGACATGCTGGAAAAGGACGACTGAAATGGTATTCCCACAATGCACCACTGGCTCCCCGATTTTTTTTA
The DNA here is from genome assembly GCF_026875155.1 of Cherax quadricarinatus. NCBI lineage: Eukaryota > Metazoa > Arthropoda > Malacostraca > Decapoda > Parastacidae > Cherax > Cherax quadricarinatus. Next base: position 37,338,974 of record NC_069431.1, read on the forward strand.
TATGGTGCACACTGACCATGGAGACCCATTCTCTCACATGTGGGCCTACCAGCTTTCTCCTGCTTGATTTGAAGCCCCTAGAATTTATGCGTATAGATACGTCAAACACGGTATCTCCTATGACGTACATATACGACCGCGACAGTCAAAGGGTTAGGTCAGCTGTGAAATTCCTTGTTGAGGCCTCGTCATGGAGTCTAAATGAAACTTTGTTGTATTCCAGTGGTGGTTTACTAATGTTTGTTAAGAGGAAGGTAGGGTAGTGGTCAGTAGTGCTATCTGTGATTATCCCTGATTTAAGGGGGGCTAGTATATTGGTCCATATGTGGTCTATTATGGTTGCACTTGTCTCAGTGAGCCTGGTTGGTTTAGTTATTGTTGGTATGAGATGTGTGTTGTTCATATTGTTGATGAAATCAGTTACAGGCTGATCATCTAGTAGGCCAAGGTTGATGTTGAAGTCTCCAGCTAAGAGAAGATGGTGCTTATTCATTTGTCTGTTTGTTATTAGTGCATTTAATTTCTCACTGAAATTTGGGATGTTTGTGTGGGGTATCTGGTAAATGGCACCGATTGTTATAGGTGTCTTAAGGTTTTTTACAGTAAAATTAGCAAAAATGTATTCCCCATATTCATCACTAAAGCAAGTAGTGCTAATACAAGATAATTGGTTAGAGTAATAGATTGCAATACCACCCCTAACTTGGTATGGTCTGCAGTTGTGGATTGCTGTGTATCCTGGTAGAGGGTAGATATCTATTGTGTCCTGCTTAAGCCAGGTCTCAGTAAGAATAATGCAGGAGAAGGGTGTTTTTAGCAACTCAAGGAGTGCCAGGAGGTCATCATAGTGTTTGCTTAAGGACCTGATGTTGTAATTATGTACTGATAGACTTTTAGCATTGTTTAGGGTAGTGCTGGCTTGTGATGCTGTGTAATAAAGGCAGTTACTTTCCAATAGGTTTTGATTGGGTGTCAGATTATGGAGGTTTAGATCAGGGTCAACGTGATCAATCATCTTTTAGGTTTAAATTATGGTTATTTATATCCTGAGTTGTGTGTTGAGTTCTAGTACTGATATCTGTAGTGGTGGAAGTTTTAAACAAGTATATAGCTAAAGCATTGTGATGTGGTAGGATGTAAAAAAGACGATAGATTCTGTAGATATTAAACACAATTAAGACTATGAGGTAGAATGGTCATTGAATACAACAATGACAATCAAAAGTAGTTGGGGTATTGGAAATTTAGGGGGGCACAAATTTATGGCAGTGTAACACTAACGGTGGACTGTGAGTATTATCTGCACTTTACTCTGATTCTGTTAGTCCAGCCTCACTTTGGAATGTTTTAAGGTCATGTTCTAGTATGGTATGACAAAGGTATCATGGCAAGTATCACTACAGGTTGTATGGCAAAGGTATCATGGTAAGTAACACTACAGGTGGTATGACAAAGGTATCATGGCAAGTAACACTATAGGTGGTATGACAAAGGTATCATGGGAAGTAACATTATATGTGGTATGACAAAGGTATCATGGCAAGTAACACTACAGGTGGTATGACAAAGGTATCATGGCAAGTAATGCTGTAGGTGGTATGACAAAGCTATCATGGCTAACACTACAAGTGGTATGACAAAAGTATCATGGCAAGTAACACTACAGGTGGTATGACAAAGGTATGGCAAGTAACACTGTAGGTGGTATGACAAAGGTATCATGGCATGTAACACTAGGTGGTATGACAGAGGTATGGCAAGTAACACTATAGGCGGTATGATGAAGGTATCATGGCAAGTAACATTACAGGTGGTATGACAAAGGTATCATGGCAAGTAACACTATAGGTGGTATGATAAAGGTATCATGGCAAGTAGCACTACAGGTGGTATGACAAAGGTTTTATGGCAAGTAACACTACAGGTGCTATGACAAAGGTATCATGGCAAGTAACATTATACATGGTATGACAGAAGGTATCATGGTCAGTAACACTACAGGTGGTATGAGAAAAGTATCATGGCAAGTAACACTACAGGTGATAGGACAAAGGTATCATGGCAAGTAACACTGTAGGTGGTATGACAAAGGTATCATGGCAAGTAACACTATAGGTGGTATGACAGAGGTATGACAGGTAACACTATAGGTGGTATGACAAAGGTATTATGGCAAATAAGACTATAGGTGGTATGACAAAGGTATCATGTCAAGTAACACTACAGGTGGTATGACAAAGTACAACATACATTAATACAGTGAAACCTTGACTTACGAGTTTAATCCATTCCAGGAGCTAGCTTGTAACTCATATGATGTAATAAACAATATAATTAACACAGAAACATAATATATACTCTAGAATGAATAAAATAAGCCATAATATGGTGGCAGAGGCAGCAGCAGAAGCGTCCGCCATTTCCTGTCCAATTTGACTATATAATATCTTCCCATGCTCGTATTGTAAGAGAAAACAGAGTATTTTTGAGGCTAACTGCAGTAGATCACTAGTTTTCTAAGGAAAACGCTGAAAATATTGTATATAAACACATAATAAATCATAATGCACTACAGAATGTAAAAAAATAATAAACTGTTCATATAAAGTGTATATGTACTTATACATTGAGCATTACTGATACAGTTTGTTTTGTTTAATCACTGAGCATAATTGATATGGTATTTCCTGCAAGCTGCTTCTCTCTCAACCACATCAGCAGCAACTTCTCCATCTTTTCATGGACAGAGGTCCATTATTTTAACACCCTTGGCTGGCACTGTTGCCTTTATCAACTTTTGCTGCTTTAGTATTATACATATAGTAGATGTACTGCTCTGGTATTGTCTGGGTAAATCCACAACTCGTGCACCTTGCATATGTTTATCTATGATTTTATGCATTAATTCCATGGAAATCATCGTCTTTTTCTTCTCAGCACTGTCCTTTGCACTTATTTTCTTAGGACCCATGGTTAGAAAAGCGAAATTTGGCCAAATGACTGAAAATTGTAAGCAAAGCATGAGAGAACTGCTTCAACAGCGATGTAAACATATGTACTGTCAACTAGCGGCAGCATTCTGAATTATTATTACGTACGTATGTCCATTATTTTTATTATTATTATTATTATTGTTATTATTATTGTTATTAATTCAGGGAACTGAAGCTCTATCATTATAATAATAATAATAATTATTATTATTATTATTATTATTATTTATTATTATTATTATTATATTATTATTAATTTAGGGAACTGAAGCTCTATTGTTTTTATAATAATAATAATAATAATAATGATGGAGCTTCAGTTTCCTAAATTATCAATAATAATAATTATAATAATTATTACAATAACGATAGAACTTCAGTTCCCTAAATTAATATTAATACATTATTATAATATCGAGGGCTTCAGAGCGAAGTCAACTCAGTGCACTGTTTACCTCGCTGTGGGAGCAGTTCTCTCATGCTTTGCTTACATTTTTGACAGTCATTTGGCCAAATTTTGCTTTTCTAACCCTGAGTCCTAAGAAAGTAAGTGTAAAGGACAGTGCTGATAAGAAAAAGAGGATGATTTCCATGGAATTAAGCATGAAAGCATAGATAAACATGAAAGGTGTCCAGGTTTTGGGTTGAGGGGGAAGTGTAGGGGAGCTGGCTCGTAACTTAAATGTTGGCTCGTAACTCAAAGCAAAAAAATTGACCAATTAACGGCTCGTATCTCAAAAAACTTGTACATTGGGACACTTGTAAGTCAGGGCTCCACTGTGCTAGTGAAGGTTTCAGTACAACAGTTGTATTGGAAAACTGTACAGCTTAATATTCAGAATATTGAGAAGGTAGAGAGATAAGATTATAATGGTGAGTCATATTATTCACCATGACATAAATAATACTCGTGTTATTCACTGTGGCATAGATAACACTCATATTAATACTCATGTTACTCACTGTGGCATACATAACACTCCTGTTACTGTGACATAAATACAGTGGACCCTCGACATTCGATACTAATCCGTTCCTGAGAGCTATCGAATGTCGAAAATATCGAAAGTCGAATTAATTTTCCCCATAAGAAATAATGGAAATCAAATTAATCCGTGCAAGACACCCAAAAGTATGAAAAAAAAAAATTTACCACATGAAATATTAAGTTTAATAAGAACATAAGAACAAAGGAACACTGAAGAAGGCCTACTGGCCCATGCGAGGCAGGTCCAAGTCTCCTTCCGGCTTAAGCCAATGCACCCAACCTAGTCAGGTCAGGTTACATTGACTTAAGGGAGGAACACGGCAACCGACCTGGTAGCACAAGCTATCAGGTCCAACTCACACCCACCCACATCCACTCATGTATTTATCCAACCTATTTTTAAAGCTACACAACGTTCTGGCCTCTATAACTGTACTCGGGAGTTTGTTCCACTCATCCACAACTCTATTACCAAACCAGTACTTTCCTATATCCTTCCTGAATCTGAATTTTTCCAACTTAAAACCATTGCTGCGAGTCCTGTCTAGGCTAGATATTTTCAGCACACTATTTACATCCCCTTTATTTATTCCCGTCTTCCATTTATACACCTCAATCATATCCCCCCTAATTCTACGTCTTTCTAGAGAGTGCAGATTCATGGCCTTTAGTCTATCCTCATAGGGAAGGTTTCTGATACATGGGATCAACTTTGTCATCCTCCTTTGTACATTTTCCAGAGAATTTATATCCATCCTGTAATACGGTGACCAAAACTGTGCAGCATAATCTATATGAGGCCTAACCAAGGATGTATAGAGTTGAAGAACAACCTGAGGACTCCTATTATTTATGCTTCTTGATATGAAGCCAAGGATTCTATTAGCTTTATTACGAACACTTATGCACTGTTGTCTTGGTTTCAGATTACTGCTAACCAGAACTCCTAAATCTTTTTTGCAATCTGTAATATTAAGATCTACATTATTTAGTTTATATGTGGCATGGTTATTGTCCTGTCCAACATTTAGAACTTTGCGTTTGTCTATATTAAACTGCATCTGCCACTTCTCCGCCCACTGCATCAGTCTATTCAAATCTTCCTGGAGTGCTCGAATGTCCTCGTCAGAATGAATTCGACGGCCTATTTTGGTGTCATTGGCAAACTTGCCGATGTCGCTCTTTATGCCCTCATCTATGTCGTTTATGTAGATAGTGAACAGCAGGGGGCCCAACACTGACCCCTGTGGAACACCGCTCGTAACGCTTCCCCACTCTGATTTCTCCCCATTTATGCAAACTCTCTGCTGCCTATTTGTCAACCATGCCTCTATCCAGGAAAAAATTTCTCCTCCTATTCCATGTGCTTTAATTTTCCTCAATAGTCTCTGATGTGGGACCCTGTCAAAAGAATAATTACAATAACATCAATAACAATAGAATAATAACAATAGAATAATTGACACTTACCTTTAACCCTTTGACTGTATATACATGTATAGGTCTTATGAGGTACCGTGTTTGATGTATATACTGTATACTCAAATTCTAGCGGCTTCAAATCAAGCAGGAGAAAGCTGGTAGGCCCACATGTGAGAGAATGGGTCTGTGTGGTCAGTGTGCACCATATAAAAAAAATCCTGGAGCACGCAGTGCATAATGAGAAAAAAAAACTCCGACCGTTTTTTTTAATTAAAATGCCGACTTTGTGGTCTATTTTCGTATAGTATTTATGGTTGTATTCTCGTTTTCTTGGTTTCATTTGATAGAATGGAAAACATATTATAGAAATAGAGGTGATTTTGATTGATTTTACTATAAAAAGAACCTGGAAATGGAGCTCAAAGTAGGGGAAATGTTTGATTTTTGCCAATGTTCAAAAGTAAACAAATGATGTCATTGTCCAATAAATATCCAACTAGCCATTCTAATATGCAGTCATGAATGGGTTGATGTTATTTATACAATTATTACAGTATTGCAGTAGTCTGCATAATAGTAAGTCTTCTATTTTTTGTTAGAATAAAAATTCAAAATAGAAAGCAAGAGTAATATCAGAGGGGCCTGGAGACATGACTGATGAGGAAAGAAAATGTTATTTTAGAGCCAGGAATGTCTGCATTATTCATTCTAGACCTTATTTTGAAATTGTCATATTTTTTAATTTTTGTGAAATTGGCCAAATTGCAAATTTCTGACCACATTATTAGATAGTTGAAATCGGTAAATGGGCAGTTTCTTGTACTCAATCGATAGAAAAAATGGAGTTCTGAAGAAATAGCTATGAGCCTGGTCGACTGGAACAACAGAATTAGCCGAAAATAGGGCTCAAATTGGGCGAAATCGCCGATTCGTAAATATCGCCGAGGTTGCTAACTTTGCAAGAGCATAATTCCATCAGTTTTCCATCAAATTTCGTTTTTTTGGTGTCATTACAATCGGGAAAAGATTCTCTATCATTTCATGAGAAAAAATTATTATTTTCTTTTTTTTGAAATTTTGCGACACCAGGAGACACCTCAGGGTTGGGGGTTGCGACAGTCAAGGGGTTAATGAAGATCTGGTATGATTGATGGGATGGGAGGAGGGGAGAGTGTCGAAGTTGTTACTGTTTAGAAGGGGAATCCCCTTCCATTAGGACTTGAGGTAGCAAGTTCGTTTCTGGGGTTACTTCTCTTCTTCTTTTAATGCCACTAGGACCAGCTTGAGAGTCACTGGACCGCTGTTGCCGTTCCTTTAAGATTTGTCTAAAATGGGCCATAACATTGTCATTGTAATAGTCACCAGCACAGCTTGCAATAGCTGTGTTAGGGTGATTTTCATCCATAAAGGTTTGCAGTTCAACCCACTTTGCACACATTTCCTTAATTTTTGAAGTAGGCACAATGTATTCCACAACTGGCATAGGCTTCTCAGGGTTAGCCCCAAACCCTTCAAAATCTTTCTTAATTTCCATACTAATTATCACCCTTTTTACCACAGGATTGGCACTAGAAGCTTTCTTGGGGCCCATGGTGACTTATTTTGCAGAAACAAGCACCAAAAACAGTGATAATATGGATAATATGGAATGTACCGAATGTATCCTTAGATGCGCGCACACTGGCTGGCTTGTAAACACCGGCACACACGGGGCAGTTCAATCCACACATGGACATGTCTCGTACGAATCGTATCGGATGTCGGGTTTTCCATCGAATGTTGAGGCGAAATTTTTGCATTAAAATGCATTGAATGTCGGATTTATCGAATGTCGATGCCATCGAGTGTCGGGGGTCCACTGTAATACTCATGTTACTCACCGTAACACATAATACTTATGCTACTCACCGTGACATAAATAGTAAAGCCTCTCCTCACTTAACGATATACTCGTTTACCGACAACTCGGGCTTATGACGGGCTCTCTGACCAGTATGCATACCTAAATACTGTATGTTAGAGCTGATTTCATCTATTCCATTTATTAAAATATACAGTACACTACTGTATAAACATTTAAAAATATACTAAAAATGTTATAAATGTTGCAGAGATGACATTAAAGCAATATTAAAGATGGTTGACTGCTATGGGACTATGGGACTGTTATGTTGTTGTCCCTTATTACTTTGATAGTAAGGTTCTCACTACATGTTCTAGTGTGGGGTAGCTTTTTACTTAATGGCCTTATCTGTCCAGGGGTAATACTTACATCATGGCTGATCATCCTCAGTGTGTCTGATATCCTTTCACCAGCCCTCTTCACAGGTTATGTAAACTACTGCTATAAAAATATAACTGTATTCTAAATAGATATGTACAGAATATACAATTAAAGCATTCACATATTCAAAATATAAGCCTGCACACTCCTTAGCTGCTCTCCCACATGGTGCATCTCAGCAACTTTGTCCTTCTCTCTTCTTGACTAACTCTGGGCGAACCAGTGTTTTGACACACTTTAGTCACCCTGGGTATGAGGGCCACAACTTAAGCTATAAAAACTCACCCCTGGAGCACACATAATGCCCCCAAAAATAGAAGAAGGCCCCAGGGGTCCTGCCAGTTTGATGTCCACCAACAGAGAGAGAAAGAGAGAGAGAGAGAGAGAGGGGAGGAGCCTAGCTAAGCTCCTTCCACACCCACCAAAACAAAAGACTGTTGCTAAGCACAATTCTCCAGTTACCACAATTCTACCACACCTTAATTTTACTTTTACAAAAAGAACTACAACTTTATAAACTAATTATTTAAATTGTGTGTTTGTGTGTCTATAGTATAACCTATTATATTGAGAAAAATAGGCTTGACCCAGCTACCTCTCAGTCATAAGAGTGATCTGCTCTTATGACATTTAGAGCTAAGTCCCCATCAATTCAATATAATTAGGTATTCCAGAGTAACTGTTACTTATAAATACATGTTGGGTCCTATAGCCCCATAACAGGGACCCAACACATATTGATGTTTATAAGTAAGTTACTCTGGAATACCTACTTATATTGAACAAATGGGGGCAAGATTGCTTAAATGTCATAAGGGCAGATCACTCTTATGGCTGTAAGGCATCTGAGTCAAGCCTGTTTTTCTCAATATAATAGGTTATATTATAGACACACAAACACACAATTTAACCCTTTCAGGGTCCGTCCTGTAGATCTACGGCTTCACGTTGAGTGTCCACACCATAGATCTACGCCAAAATTCTAGCACCGTCAAATTTAGTGTGAAAACGCTCATAGGCCTACATGTGAGAGAACGGGTTTGCCTGGTGGGTGTGCACCATAAACAAAAAAATACCGAGGAAAATTTTTTGCGATATAATGCATTGAATACCGGATTTATCGAATACTGATGCCATCGAATACCGGGGATCCTCTGTAGTGCAGAAAACCCTGACTATCCTCAACCTTCTACCTCTGGTGTGGGCACTCGTCAGTCATGGTTGGTTGTACCTCAGTGCAAGAGAAAACTATTATTTTCACGTGGCCAAGTGTTATGCAGGGTTCTGCATGACACTGTAATGTACATATAGTGGAGAAGTGTGCCATAATAGTATGAATGTTATAATTGTAAAGAATAATTTTATAATTCATAATGTGCTTTTGGGGGTACTGTAAAGTAGGTTAAACTATAATTATGAAGAAATCCTGCTAGGGATTTATTTTCCAACTATGTTTGGGTACGCTGGGTAAGCGTGGCTGGGGGCAGTCACGTGGGGTCAGCATGGTGTGGAGGCTGGCGTCGTAGGTGCTGTGTGTTTAAGCTAAGTTTGTAGTTGTGTACTCCTTTTGTTTAACCAACTCAAGCCATAGGCTCTCCTATGGCTTACCTGTATGTTCACCCAGGCTCTGACATGGTCAGGATGCTGTGGGATGAGGGAGGAAATAAGAAATGGGGTTTGTAGTGGAGTAGTGACGGTCTGGTGCTGACTCGGCCTGGTGGTTATGGTGGCTGGACCTCCAGCCAGCTGTTTCTTGTGTACCCTCATTTGGGCATTTAGGATTAAGGTGTTCCTAGAGTGTGTATATAGTGTTATGTTGAATAAATAGATATATTTTCCTAACTGGGATTTTTGCCTAACCCTCTGTTAACCAACCCATTGAAGTAACACTTACTGGTTTAACGCTTTCTATTTAGACTGGGATAGCCCTGGGTGGCCTGTTTATGCTTGAGATGTGTGTAACTTTTACCTTTGCCCTTAGGCAAGGCTCTAGCCCCCAGCTATCCCACCTTTATGCATAACATGGGGGCCTGTATATGGGAGAATTATAAAATTTTGTGGTAATTCAAGTTTTCAACCTGGAAAATCAATAACCATTCTTTACTGGGTTGGTCAGAGGAAGCATTCTCTATAACACTCACACTAAAATAATAATTTACCTTTGTTTGCAATATTGCTGTTTTTTAGGGTGTTATTATTGATTAATACCCTGTGCATAACTTACCTTTGTTTGCAATATTGTTGGTTTTTAGGGTGTTATTACTGATTAATTTAAACCCTGTGCATAACTTACCTTTGTTTGCAATATTGTTGATTTTTGGGGTGTTATTAATACCTGATAGGTTGTGCATAATTTACCCTTGCAGGTACAATCTTGCTGATTTTTAGGGGGTTATGTTCACCTAAATTTCTGGGAATAATTTTCCTTTGCAGGTGCAGTAGCTCCATTTTTTCTGCCAGGATTTTCTTGTGTGCAATCCTGTTTAATTTTGGGGAGTCACATGACAATCACTCCTTGTGAATATACTATTTCAGTGTATGTACTTTGCTATGTGCTTTATTATTTTATATCAGTAAGTTCTGTGGATAATAGCAAGATTTGGTGCTATTATTTCTCAATTTTGTAGTGTTAGAGTGTTCAGCAGAAGTTTGTGGTTACAGGAAAGTGGGTGCGGGAGGGAAGAGGAGCGATTGGTGGAATGATGATGTAAAGAGAGTAGTAAGGGAGAAAAAGTTAGCATATGAGAAGTTTTTACAAAGTAGAAGTGATGCAAGGAGGGAACAGTATATGGAGAAAGAGAGAGAGGTTAAGAGAGTGGTGAAGCAATGTAAAAAGAGAGCAAATGAGAGAGTGGGTGAGATGTTATCAACAAATTTTGTTGAAAATAAGAAAAAGTTTTGGAGTGACATGAACAAGTTAAGGAAGCCTAAAGAACAAATTGATTTGTCAGTTAAAAATAGGAGAGGAGAGTTATTAAATGGAGAGTTAGAGGTATTGGGAAGATGGAGGGAATATTTTGAGGAATTGGTAAATGTTGATGAAGATAGGGAAGCTGTGATTTCTTGTATAGGGCAAGGAGGAATAACATCTTGTAGGAGTGAGGAAGAGCCAGTTGTGAGTGTGGGGGAAGTTCGTGAGGCAGTAGGTAAAATGAAAGGGGGTAAGGCAGCCGGGATTGATGGGATAAAGATAGATATGTTAAAAGCAGGTGGGAATATAGTTTTGGAGTGGTTGGTGCAATTATTTAATAAATGTATGGAAGAGGGTAAGGTACCTAGGGATTGGCAGAGAGCATGCAGAGTTCCTTTGTATAAAGGCAAAGGGGACAAAAGAGAGTGCAAAAATTATAGGGGGATAAGTCTGTTGAGTATACCTGGTAAAGTGTATGGTAGAGTTATTATTGAAAGAATTAAGAGTAAGACGGAGAATAGGTAGCAGATGAACAAGGAGGCTTTAGGAAAGTAGGGGGTGTGTGGACCAGGTGTTTACAGTGAAAACATATAAGTGAACAGTATTTAGATAAGGCTAAAGGGGTTTTTGTGGCATTTATGGATTTGGAAAAGGCATATGACAGGGTGGATAGGGGGCAATGTGGCAGATGTTGCAGGTGTATTGTGTAGGAGGTAGGTTACTGAAAGCAGTGAAGAGTTTTTACGAGGATAGTGAGGCTCAAGTTAGAGTATGTAGGAAAGAGGGAGATTATTTCCCAGTAAAAGTAGGCCTTAAACAAGGATGTGTGATGTCAACGTGGTTGTTTAATATATTTATAGATGGGGTTGTAAGAGAAGTAAATGCGAGGGTCTTGGCAAGAGGCGTGGAGTTAAAAGATAAAGAATCACACATAAAGTGGGAGTTGTCACAGTTGCTCTTTGCTGATGACACTGTGCTCTTGGGAGATTCTGAAGAGAAGTTGCAGAGATTGGTGGATGAATTTGGTAGGGTGTGCAAAAGGAGAAAATTAAAAGTGAATACAGGAAAGAGTAAGGTTATGAGGATAACAAAAAGATTAGGTGATGAAAGATTGGATATCAGATTGGAGGGAGAGAGTATGGAGGAGGTGAATGTATTTAGATATTTGGGAGTGGACGTGTCAGCGGATGGGTCTATGAAAGATGAGGTGAATCATAGAATTGATGAGGAGAAAAGGGTGAGTGGTGCACTTAGGAGTCTGTGGAGACAAAGAACTTTGTCCTTGGAGGCAAACAGGGGAATGTATGAGAGTATAGTTTTACCAATGCTCTTATATGGGTGTGAAGCATGGGTGATGAATGTTGCAGCGAGGAGAAGGCTGGAGGCAGTGGAGATGTCATGTCTGAGGGCAATGTGTGGTGTGAATATAATGCAGAGAATTCGTAGTGTGGAAGTTAGGAGGAGGTGCAGGATTACCAAAACTGTTGTCCAGAGGGCTGAGGAAGGGTTGTTGAGGTGGTTCGGACATGTAGAGAGAATGGAGCGAAACAGAGTGACTTCATGAGTGTATCAGTCTGTAGTGGAAGGAAGGCGGGGTAGGGGTCGGCCTAGGAAAGGTTGGAGGGAGGGGGTAAAGGGGTTTTGTGTGCGAGGGGCTTGGATTTCCAGCAGGCATGAGTGAGTGTGTTTGATAGGAGTGAATGGAGACAAATGGTTTTTAATACTTTACGTGTTGTTGGAGTGTGAGCAAAGTAACATTTATGAAGGGATTCAGGGAAACTGGCAGGCCGGACTTGAGTCCTGGAGATGGGAAGTACAGTGCCTGCACTCTGAAGGAGGGGTGTTAATGTTGCAGTTTAAACTGTAGTGTAAAGCACCCTTCTGGCAAGACAGTGAGGGAGTGAATGGTGGTGAAAGGTTTTCTTTTTCGGGCCACCCTGCCTTGGTGGGAATTGGCCAGTGTGATTATAAAAAATAATATTTCTCAAAATGGCTGACACTAGTGAAAATTCTGGGGATGACTTCAGTAATGATGATGATAGTGACGTTGATTGCGATTTTATTGCTCTTGACGATCATTCGAGTAGTGATAGTGAAGAATCATATTCACCAGTGAAGCGTTGGTATGTACGCTGCCACATGCGCTCGGGTAGTGTACCCTATGCCATGCCCAGGGGACGGAGTACATCCCTGAGTACATCCCGCGGCCCTACACCAGGTATAGATAGTGATAGTGAGGATGATGTGTCTACACTTGGCATGGATAGACCACAGGCATCAGTAGATGGTGGTAGTGGTGATGGTAGTGCCACGGCCATGCGTTACTCACCAGCCCAGGCTGGGACCCATGCTGCTGACTCCTCAGTTCAAGGACAAAGCGGAGCATCAGCCACCAGCCCACCACAACCACAACTACCCGCACAACCAACCTATGATGTCCAGAATCCACCAGCAAACCGTATCTGGGATTGGCAGCAAAATCCCAATTTTGTTCCAAGCCCCACCACTTTGATGACTCTGAAAGTGAAATTCTACCAACTTGTCCCCTGCAAATACGATCATGTCACCACAGTCAAGACTACACCTGTGGAAAGAGACGACTGTTGCAGAAATGTATTTTCTTTTTGCAACAATATGCTTATGCCATGTCTATAAGCATAATATAAAAGCATACTGGTCCCAATCGGGTAATTTTTACC
>NC_069431.1:37352770-37372645 GCF_026875155.1 Cherax quadricarinatus
TAAACCAGTCTCAGTAATGGCAAATACATCATGTCCCTGCACTAGCAACTAGTCTCAACTCGTCCATCTTATCCTAGCACTGCGACTATTTGTGTAATATATACTTAAGGACCCTCCTTTCTCTTTATCATTTCCTGCTCCTTTCTGTTATTCCACTAAACCTATTACTGTCCTTGTCAATTAGTGCCACTGGCCTTCCGATATCCACCTCATTTTGCCTATTACTAGTTCTCCTAGTACTCATATTACTACCCTGAGACTTCACAGTTTTTTCCGCAGAAACCATACCACTAACTATTCCTAGTTTAAAGACCTAACAGCTCCCTCCACTGCGTTGGCCAGTGCTCCCACCCCACACCTAGACAAGTGAACCCCATCCCTGGCATACATGTCATTTCTGCCATAGAAGAGGTCCCAGTTGTCAATGAATGTTACCGCATTTTCCTTACAGTATTTGTCCAGCCAGCAATTGACACCAATTGCTCTGGACAACCATTCATTTCCAACTCCTCTCCTTGGCAAAATGCCACATATGACAGGTTTCCCACCCTTCTTCCTAATTATCTCTATTGCTGACCTATACCTGCTAATCAGGTCCTCACTCCTACGTCTGCCAACATCGTTGCCTCCAGCACTGAGACAGATAATAACGATTGCTCCCATTACCTCTCATGATGTCATCCAGACGGCTAACAATATCCTTCATCCCAGCCCCAGGAAAACACACTCTCTGCCTCCTACTCCTATCCTTCAAACAGAAAGCCCTATCCATGTACCTAATCTGGCTATCCCCAACAACAACAATGTTTTTACCTTCCTTGGCGTCGTCCGTAGTGATGCTCCGAGTAGTCGACTCACATTCGCCAGGTAGCATTACACCACTTGTAGAATTCGTCATGACGTTCTCGATGGTCTTCGTTGGGGTTTCTAGGGATGTCTCACTCACGTCTGCCAATGCTTCCTTGGTGCTCGTTGTGGCATTCCCAGTAGAACACTCACATTCGCCAGGTAGCACCGAGAATGAGTTGGAAGTTTCCACGGCAGTCTTCTGGTTTCTCGTTGTTTGTGCCTCTCCAACCGTTTTCTTAATCTTCAGCTTGGTTCCATGTTGCCCGGCCACTGACCAAGCTCCCCTCTTAACCTGGGGACTCACAACAGGAGGATTACTACGAATCCTCTTGTTCTCCTCCGTTAATCTCCGTATCTCCAGTTTAGCAACTCTGAGGAAAGGTAGCTTGTCATTGGACTCTTCTTCTAGTGTAAACTGAATCGCTGGTTCAACTGCGTTGAGCCTTGCCTGAAGATCCCGTACATCAAAACGTTTTGGAGTTATTACGAGGACATCGTCCACGTAACGTAACCAAGTGACGCTTGAAGGGATGATGTTGGCGAAGTGTTCGGACTCTAGGTGTTCCATGTATAAGTTGGCTAGGACGGCAAATATTGGGGACCCCATTCCCATGCCGTAGGTTTGTTTGTAGAGCTTGTTATTGAAGGAAAAACAGTTGAAGTTAACACAGAGTTCAATCAAGTCAACAAAATCTCCAGGAGGTAAAGGAAAATTAAGGTCCTGGTTGACTTTACGTCGTAGAACCTCGATGGCTTTTTTGGTAGGTACTCTTGTGAAGAGGGAAGTCACATCCAAACTGCTTAGTTTCTTGTTACTGATGGAGAGGTTACGGATGCATTCTTCCTCAAGGAACTCGTTGCTGCAGATTCTGAGTGCACGCAGGAAGAAGCCTATAATTACACCACGTTTGGTTTTGGTGTCGTGGTGAGAATGAACATTAAAATGGTATAAAATACCGACAGATTGTTAGGTAAGACACATATGCAACAGTTAGGTATCTTTATTTCGAAACGTTTCGCCTACACAGTAGGCTTCTTCAGTCGAGTACAGAAAAGTTGATAGAAGCAGAAGATACTGTGTAGGCGAAACGTTTCGAAATAAAGATACCTAACTGTTGCATATGTGTCTTACCTAACAATCTGTCGGTGTTTTATACCATTTTAATGTTCATTCTGTCAGACACTGCAACACAAGGGTATCTTGGTACAGACAATCTACTTCGACAACCTCTACTAGTGAGAACGGCTGGGTTTGAGAGGGACCTGCCCTCCCAAAGCAACCTACGTCTCACCTCCTGGCACTATATAAGGCCCCATTCTGTCACTTCAACTTCATATTGTTTCAGACAACGGAACAATGCTCTTCTCCAGACTGAGGGACTGACCACCTCAAAACTTTAAGGGTGATGGACTGATTACATCGTCTTCAAGTATCTTCTGCTTCTATCAACTTTTCTGTACTCGACTGAAGAAGCCTACTGTGTAGGCGAAACGTTTCGAAATAAAGATACCTAACTGTTGCATATGTGTCTTACCTAACAGTCGTGGTGAGAGTAGAAGTGGAGAAGATCGTTTTGGTTGGTGGGTTTTCGATAGACTTTAAGATTCCATGATGTTGCAGTGTCTGACAAGTTGTGTACGAAAGGTATATAATAGACTTTAAAACGAAGTTCGTGGTCAGCTTTGCAGAGCAGGACATCAAGGAAAGGAAGAGTGTTGTCGACTTCTTCTTCAAGTGTGAGCTGGATTGAAGGCTCGACCTGGTTGAGCTTGTCTTGGAGAGCTTGAACGTTGAAGCGTTTAGGAGTTATGAGGAGAATGTCGTCAACATAACGGAGCCAGGTGACAGACGAAGGAATAATGGTGGAGAAACGTTCGGCTTCTAGATGTTCCATGTATAGGTTCGCGAGGACTGCACTGAGTGGCGAACCCATGGGTAGTCCAAAAGTCTGCTGAAAGAGGTGATTTTCGAAAGAGAAACACGTAAAGCCAACACATAGTTCAACAAGGTCGATGAAATCGCTGGCTGGAATGGGAAGATCAAGTGAATCGTCAATTTTCCTGCGCAAGAAATCGATGGCTTGTGTAGTAGGTACTTTGGTGAATAGGGAAGTCACGTCAAGGCTGGAAAGTTTCTTGTTCCTGATGTTGATGTGAGCGGGGCTGATGGTCCCCAGAAGGCGACCTTCTCAACCGCATCCGTAACCTCTCCATCCGTAACAAGAAACTAAGCAGTTTGGATGTGACTTCCCTCTTCACAAAAGTACCTACCAAAAAAGCCATCGAGGTTCTACGACGTAAAGTCAACCAGGACCTTAATCTTCCTTTACCTCCCGGAGATTTTGTTGACTTGATTGAACTCTGTGTTAACTTCAACTGTTTTTCCTTCAATAACAAGCTCTACAAACAAACCTACGGCATGGGAATGGGGTCCCCAATAAGTGCCGTCCTAGCCAACTTATACATGGAACACCTAGAGTCCGAACACTTCGCCAACATCATCCCTTCAAGCGTCACTTGGTTACGTTACGTGGACGATGTCCTCGTAATAACTCCAAAACGTTTTGATGTACGGGATCTTCAGGCAAGGCTCAACGCAGTTGAACCAGCGATTCAGTTTACACTAGAAGAAGAGTCCAATGACAAGCTACCTTTCCTCGACGTCCTCATTCACAAAGTAGACAACAACCTAAGATTTCAAGTTTATCGGAAACCCACCAATAAAAATGATCTCACACACTTCTATTCCAGTCAAGATACCAAGACCAAAAGAGGCATCATCATCGGTTTTTTCCTAAGAGCATACCGAATTTGTAGTCCTGAGTTTCTTGACGAGGAATGTACTTACATTCACCAAACATTCACTGAGTTACAATTTCCTTCTTTTTTCATCAAAGACTGCAAGAAAAGAGCTCTTCAGATCATCAATTCTCCACGCATCAACACCGCTCCCAACAAAGTTATAATTCTTCCCAACAGCCAGGTTGCACTAAACGTCTAAAAAAGTACTTTCACAAGCTAAACACCAGAGTCGCCATCGCTTCTACCACTTCAATAAAGGATCTAACCAGGACAAAACCCAAGCACCACGAACCAGTCAATGCAGGAGTTTACACTATACCCTGTGGAGGCTGTGACAAGATCTACGTAGGTGAAACAGCAAGAAACCTCGACACCCGCCTCAATGAACACATATACGCATGTAGGAACGACAACTTAAAACAACGCCTGTGTACAACACCGAAATTCCACCAATCATCTTATGAAATTCAGAGACGCCCAATTAGTGATAAAAGAAACTAATTTCCGCACACGCAAGTGCCTTGAATCAGCACTGATCGCTGTTTCGAATACAATTAAACAAAACAACGGCAAGCTTCACCATCTCCGAAGTCTTAGCAAGAATCCTCCTGAAAACAGTAAACCCTGCCATCACATAGTCTCTCCTTGTTATACTACACAAAGCACAGAGAGTGAACACTGAAACAAGCTGCCTCATTCCAGTTTATATTTGTCCAACCTATTTTTATGTTACCCAAGTAATAGCTTTTATATCCTTTTACTCATGTACGAATTAATTGCTCTACCATATTGTATTACTTTTGTCACTACCACTACTACTACTACTACTACTACTACCACTAGTGAACATCGAAATGGTACCTCACTAGTATTCACCTCACTCTGAGCCTTTATATACCCTCTGTGTCCATGTCGGTATTGTATACCATTTTGATGTTCATTGTTTGTAATGGCTTGATAAAGCTCCTGGAGAGCGAAACGTTGCCACAATAAATGTCACATTAGTTGCACTTGTGTCCTTTTACTTTACACAGCTCTATACATCACTAGTGAGGCCTCATTTAGATTATGCTGCTCAGTTTTGGTCCCCTTACTACAGGATGGACATAGACTCATTAGAGAACATACAGAGAAGAATGACTAAAATGATTTACTGTGTAAGGAACCTCCCGTATGAAGATAGACTTAAAGCCTTAAATCTCCACTCTCTGGAGAGGCGTAGAATAAGGGGAGATATCA
The DNA here is from genome assembly GCF_026875155.1 of Cherax quadricarinatus. Taxonomy (NCBI): domain Eukaryota; kingdom Metazoa; phylum Arthropoda; class Malacostraca; order Decapoda; family Parastacidae; genus Cherax; species Cherax quadricarinatus. Next base: position 37,357,661 of record NC_069431.1, read on the forward strand.
TTGAAGTGTATAAGTGGATGACGGGCATAAACAAGGGAGACATTAATAAAGTACTGAGGGTGTCGAACCAGGTAAGAACCAGGAATAATGGATTTAAGTTGGATAAATTTAGATTTAGAAAGGACATAGGTAAGTACTGGTTTTCTAACAGAGTTGTAGATGCGTGGAACAGTCTTCCCAGTGGGGTGATAGAGGCTAGGACCTTGGGTAGCTTTAAGAAGAGACTGGACAAATATATGAGTGGGAGGGGCTGGGTTTGATTGGTGTCATGGGGTACGGGAGTTATTTCTTGGGTAGCTTTAGGTAGAGATCGTTTTGATAAGGACCTGCCTCGTATGGGCCAGTAGGCCTTCTGCAGTGTTCCTACATTCTTATGTTCTTATGTACAGATAACTCTGTATCACCGTGGGTTGCCAAAGCTTATTCCTTGTGTAGCCTTGAAAATGGATTGGGCAAATATTTTTGTTAGAGAATCTGAGTTTGAGAATAACCTGTCACAGGCCTATTGGCTCATCCTCGGCACGTTCTTATTACTCATATCCTTTCTTCACCTGACCGACTCATTACCAGATGAACTGACCAGAACAGTGTGAACATTAAACTGTGTTTGAGCAGCATACGTTGCAACATTGCAGCATCCTTTCTCCTGCCTGAGACGGGTCATCACAAAATTGTTACGCGTGCCAGGACTCCGGCCTTGGCGATCATTATACATACATACATTCCGCGTCCACAGAACAGCTAAATTAGATCGATATCTCCTTCGATATCCTCAGATTAAAACCTGTGTCCTGACGAATCAGTCAAAGTTCCAAGCTTCCATTCAAGGAAAACTATCAAAATGGACCGTGAGCTACACGACCATGTAATGGACGAAATTTGTTCTCTCGATTTCAGTGTAGGTCCGTCCAACATACCCCTATCTCCTACTCATGAACCTGTGTTCAACGTTGATCGCTTACCAGATTCTCGTTTACAACAGATATCCACGGAACTTTTGTCCGTGTTTAATGACATTATCGAAGAACTAGACAATCACACCCATTCCAACTACCAGGAGCCAGTGGTCCTGCCCAACTACCAGGAGCCAGTGGTCCTGCCCAACTACCAGGAGCCAGTGGTCCTGCCCAACTACCAGGAGCCAGTGGTCCTGCCCAACTACCAGGAGCCAGTGGTCCTGCCCAACTACCAGGAGCCTGTGGTCCTGACCCAACTACCAGGAGCCAGTGGTCCTGCCCAACTACCAGGAGCCAGTGGTCCTGCCCAACTACCAGGAGCCAGTGGTCCTGCCCAACTACCAGGAGCCAGTGGTCCTGCCCAACTACCAGGAGCCAGTGGTCCTGCCCAACTACCAGGAGCCAGTGGTCCTGCCCAACTACCAGGAGCCAGTGGTCCTGCCCAACTACCAGGAGCCAGTGGTCCTGCCCAACTACCAGGAGCCAGTGGTCCTGCCCAACTACCAGGAGCCAGTGGTCCTGCCCAACTACCAGGAGCCAGTGGTCCTGCCCAACTGCCAGGGGCCAGTTGTCCTGCCCAACTGCCAGGGGCCAGTGTTCCTGCCCAACTGCCAGGAGCCAATGGTCCTATCCAACTGCCAGGAGCCAATGGTCCTGCCCAACTGCCAGGAGCCAAAGATCCTGCCCAACTACCAGGATCCCAGAGATCCTGTCCAACTACCAGGATCCAGGGATCCTGTCCAACTACCAGGATTCAGAGATCCTGTCCAACTACCAGGATTCAGGGATCCTGTCAAACTACCAAGAGCCAGTGGTCCAGTCAGACTACCAAGACCCAGTGGTCCAGTCAGACTACCAAGACCCAGTGGTCCAGTCAGACTACCAAGACCCAGTGGTCCAGTCAGACTACCAAGACCCAGTGGTCCTGTCCAGCTCCCTAGAGCCAATGGTCCAGTCAAACTGCCAAGAGCCAGTGGTTCAGTCAAACTCCCAGCAACCAATGGTTTATTCTGCCTGCCAGGAACCGATGGTACATCCCGTCTGCCAGGGCTCTGAGGTAGAGACTACGTACGTGGAACTTGTGATGCAGCCCAAGCACCGAGAACCAGTGATGAAGTCTCGATTCTTAATCAACCAAAAAGCTGGGTCACGTATTTCTAAAAAAGAACCGGTGAAACTGGAGTCAAAAGTCAACCACAGCAACCTATTTTCTGAGACACTGGCCGTTAACGGTCAATCTGCGGCTTCTTCCTTCGACACGAAGGAGGAGGAAGTTCTTGCTGCAGGAGGGCCAACACGCAGTCCTCAGAGTCATCAATGCCTTCTCTGTTCTAAGATTTACGCATCGGAGGCTTGGCTTAAGCGTCACCTTAAGTTACATCACCATGTAAAAATGGTCCTGTCTAAATGCTCGGAACCGGTGGTTCAGTCCCAATGCAAGGAACCATTGATTCTTCCTAAATTTAAGGAGCCAATGGTTCTTCCTAAATTTAAGGAGCCAATGGTTCTTCCTAAATTTAAGGAGCCAATGGTTCTTCCTAAAGCTAAGGAACCATTGATTCTTGCTAAATTTAAGGAACCAGTGGTTCTTGCTAAATTTAAGGAACCAGTGGTTCTTGCTAAATTTAAGGAACCAGTGGTTCTTGCTAAATTTAAGGAACCAGCGGTTCTTGCAAAATTTAAGGAAGCAGTGGTTCTGGCTAAATTTAAATTGGTGCGATCCAGTTGCAAGGAACCAGTGGTCCAGCCCGAGTACCAGAAACCAGTGGTCCAGTCCGAGTACCAGGAACCAGTGGTCCAGTCCGAGTACCAGGAACCAGTGGTCCAGTCCGAGTACCAGGAACCAGTGGTCCAGCCCGAGTACCAGGAACCAGTGGTCCAGCCCGAGTACCAGGAACCAGTGGTCCAGTCCGAGTACCAGGAACCAGTGGTCCAGTCCAAATACCAGGAACCAGTGGTCCAGTCCAAATACAAGGAACCAGTGGTCCAGCCCGAGTACCAGGAACCAGTGGTCCAGCCCGAGTACCAGGAACCAGTGGTCCAACCCGAGTACCAGGAACCAGTGTTCCAGCCCGAGTACCAGGAACCAGTGTTCCAGCCCGAGTACCAGGAACCAGTGGTCCAGCCCGAGTACCAGAAACCAGTGGTCCAGCCCGAGTACCAGGAACCAGTGGTCCAGCCCGAGTACCAGGAACCAGTGGTCCAGCCCGAGTACCAGGAACCAGTGGTCCAGCCCGAGTACCAGAAACCAGTGGTCCAGCCCGAAAGTGTACCAGGAACCAGTGGTCCAGTCCGAGTACCAGGAACCAGTGGTCCAGCCCGAGTACCAGGAACCAGAGGTCCAGCCCGAGTACCAGGAACCAGTGGTCCAGTCCGAGTACCAGGAACCAGTGGTCCAGTCCAAATACCAGGAACCAGTGGTCCAGTCCAAATACCAGGAACCAGTGGTCCAGTCCAAATACAAGGAACCAGTGGTCCAGCCCGAGTACCAGGAACCAGTGGTCCAGCCCGAGTACCAGGAACCAGTGGTCCAGCCCGAGTACCAGGAACCAGTGTTCCAGCCCGAGTACCAGGAACCCGTGTTCCAGCCCGAGTTTCCAGAAACCAGTGGTCCAGCCCAAGTACCAGAAACCAGTGGTCCAGCCCGAGTACCAGGAACCAGTGGTCCAGCCCGAGTACCAGGAACCAGTGGTCCAGCCCGAGTACCAGGAACCAGTGGTCCAGCCCGAGTACCAGAAACCAGTGGTCCAGCCCGAGTACCAGAAACCAGTGGTCCAGCCCGAGTACCAGAAACCAGTGGTCCAGCCTGAGTACCAGAAAACCAGTGGTCCAGCCGAGTAACCAGAAACCAGTGGTCCAGCCCGAGTACCAGGAACCAGTGGTCCTGCCCGAGTACCAGGAACAAGTGGTCCAGCCCGAGTACCAGGAACCAGTGGTCCAGCCCGAGTACCAGGAACCAGTGGTCCAGTCCGAGTACCAGGAACCAGTGGTCCAGTCCGAGTACCAGGAACCAGTGGTCCAGTCCGAGTACCAGGAACCAGTGGTCCAGCCCGAGTACCAGGAACCAGTGGTCCAGTCCGAGTACCAGGAACCAGTGGTCCAGTCCGAGTACCAGGAACCAGAAGTCCAGACCAAGTACCAAGAACCAGAGGACCAGATCATGGCGGTTCTTGATGACTCTGCAACTTGTTCCACTGTCAACACGGAGGAAGTTCCTGTGGCAGAAGGACCTGTTTGTCGACGCAAGACTCGGCAGTGTCCTCACTGCTCGAGACTGTACTCTTCAAAGACTCGGCTTAAGAAACACCTTAAATCTCATCTTCCTCAGGTAAGTCTTTAACGTTTTGAATCATTGTTAGATAACGTGATACTCGTTGCTGCATCATATTTGCATACTCTCGTGCTGTTACGCTTTTCATGTCTTACATTCATAATCACCATCATTTTTTCCCAATATAATGTCCATTCTTACAAAAATGTGTAAATAATGTTTATTTTTAAATATGTTCTTATTTTCGTTTGTTTCTAGAAACGGAAAGAAGCTGAGTGGGTCGTAATTGGAAAAGGACTGAAGCTTACTATTAAGAAGATTGGCGGTTCAGGATGAAGATTGAACTCCGTGTTATTGTTTACAAGTGTTTAGTGTAGTATATTTTTGTAATAAATATTATTAAAAAACATTTGTGTTTGTTGAACAAACTGACATCCAGAATCAGTACAGAAACATTAATCATAAATGTACATCCTACCAGAACCACTAACGCATATTTGTTAGATATCCTTATAGATACTTTGTTATACTTTACAACACTCAGTTGCTATCTTACTCTGCTCACACACTGAGGTCCGTGGTTCGATCCCCAGTACGGATGGAAACATTTGGGCGTGCTTCCTTTAGATACCTTGTTCACCTAGCGACTGGTGTGGGTCACATCCTGGGGGGACAAAATTAACTCAATTTTCTCTCTATATAGTACGTCGCTGATGTCAGCTAGGTCAGTATACGCTGTACATAATGTTGCATATTAACAATTATTTCCTGTTTGAATTTACAAAGACAAAAATGACTTCCATAAATTAATAAATATGTGGGAGCTGAATTCCGAACGTTCCTTTAGTAAGAACATAAGAACGAAGGAACACTGCAGAAGGCCTACTGGCCCATGCGAGGCAGGTCCAAGTCTCCTACCGGCTTAAGCCAATGCACCCAACCTAGTCAGGTCAGGTCACATTGACTTAAGGGAGGAACACGGCAACCGACCTGGTAGCACAAGCTATCAGGTCCAACTCACACCCACCCACATCCACTCATGTATTTATCCAACCTATTTTTAAAGCTACACAACGTTCTGGCCTCTATAACTATACTCGGGAATCTTGGTACAAAGACTTCAACGCTTGCCCAACCTTCGGACGATGACCTACTTACACTAGTGGCAGGTCCCACTAAGATCCCGCCTCCTCCTGCTTCAACTCATCTCACCGCAGTATATAAGCCACCTCTCTGGCCCTATTCTGCACTTACTACAAGAGTGATGGACTGAACACATCGAATCCAGGTTGAGGGACTGATTACCTCATACTTCTACTCTCCTTACCCATTTCTACTTTGTATTGGACTGATGAAGCCACTGTGTGGCGAAACGTTTCTTCAATAAAGATTCCCATGTGTTGCATAAGTGTCTCAATTCTTCAACTCGGGAGTTTGTTCCACTCATCCACAACTCTTTTACCAAACCAGTACTTTCCTATATCCTTCCTGAATCTTAATTTTTCCAACTTAAAACCATTGCTTCGAGTCCTGTCTAGGCTAGATATTTTCAGCACAATATTTACATCCCCTTTATTTAAGAACATAAGAACATAAGAATGTAGGCACACTGCAGAAGGCCTACTGGCCCATACGAGGCAGGTCCTTATCAAAACGACATCTACCTAAAGCTACTCAAGAAATAACTCCCGTACCCCTTGACACCAATCAAACCCAGCCCCTCCCACTCATATATTTGTCCAGTCTCTTCTTAAAGCTACCCAAGGTCCTAGCCTCTATCACCCCACTGGGAAGACTGTTCCACACATCTACAACTCTGTTAGAAAACCAGTACTTACCTATGTCCTTTCTAAATCTAAATTTATCCAACTTAAATCCATTATTCCTGGTTCTTACCTGGTTCGACACCCTCAGTACTTTATTAATGTCTCCCTTGTTTATGCCCGTCATCCACTTATACACTTCAATGATATCTCCCCTCATTCTACGCCTCTCCAGAGAGTGGTATTTTATACCATTTATTTCCAAGTCTATATTCATACGGGAGGTTCCTTACACAGTAAATCATTTTAGTCATTCTTCTCTGTATGTTCTCTAATGAGTCTATGTCCATCCTGTAGTAAGGGGACCAAAACTGAGCAGCATAATCTAAATGAGGCCTCACTAGTGATGTATAGAGCTGTAAAATAACTTTTGGACTTCTGTTACTTATACTTCTTGAGATAAATCCAAGTAATCTGTTGGCCTTGTTGCGCACACTGAGGCACTGCTGTCTTGGCTTTAGATTTCTGCTTACCATGACTCCCAAGTCTTTTTCACATTCTGTATGACCAAGCTCTACTTCACCTAGATTATAGCTTCGAGGGTTATTTTCATTACAAAGGGCAAGTACCTTACACTTATCCACATTAAACTTCCTCTGCCATTTCTCAGACCAAGACATTAGTTTGTTCATATCGTCCTGGAGTTCATTGATATCCTCCTCAGAGTGAATTATACGGCCTATCTTTGTATCATCAGCAAACTTACTCATGTCACTCATGTCCCTTCATCAAGGTCATTAATGTAAATTATGAACAAGAGAGGGCCCAAAACTGATCCTTGTGGAACGCCACTAGTGACTAATCCCCATTCAGATTTCACTCCATTAATGGTAACTCTCTGCTTTCTATTGGTAAGCCATACCTCAATCCATGCTAGAACTTTACCTCCTATACCATGAGCTGCCACTTTTCTCAAGAGTCTCTTGTGAGGTACTCTGTCGAAGGCTTTACTAAAATCCAAATAAACAATATCATATTCCTTATCACTGTCAACTGCCTCAAATGTTCTATTGAAGAACTTCAGTAAGTTTGTCAGGCAGGAACGACCTCTCGTGAATCCATGCTGAGATTCATTTATCAAGTTATGCTCTTCAAGGTGACTTCTGATAATGTCAGCTATAATTGATTCTAATAACTTGCCCACTATAGATGTCAGGCTTATTGGACGGTAATTTGAAGGAGTGGACTTATCCCCCGATTTGAATATAGGAACCACATTAGCCATCTTCCACATCTCTGGCACAACACTGGTAAGGATGGACGCATTGAATACACTCGTTAATGGCTGACTAAGCTCCATCTTGCATTCCTTAAGTACCCTTGAAAACAACTCATCGGGTCCTGGGGACTTATTTTGTTTCAGTTTTGTCTATCCGCTTAATAACCATGTCCCTCGTGACAGTAATATTAGTTAACTTGAATTCATCAGGAACTAAATAATTGTTAATTACTGGAATCTCATTTACATCTTCCTGTGTAAAAACTGACAAAAAATAGTCATTAAATAAGGAACACATTTCCAGTTCATTATCCGTCAGCTGTCCATTCCCAGATTTCAGAGGTCCTACTTTTTCCTTCACCTTCGTCCTATACACTTGAAAGAACCCCTTTGGATTAGTCTTTGATTCATTAGCAACTCTAATTTCATAGTCACGTTTAGCCTTTCTAATCGCTTTTTTTTACTTCTCTTTTAAGCTGAACATATTGGTCAGTAAGGTTAACCTCTCCTCTTCTGATGCGCCTATAAATTCCCCTTTTCTCCCCTAATAGATGCTTTAGCCTCCTGTTATGATGAATGGTTTGAAAAACCGACATGTTGAAGATTGAGACACTTATGCAGCATATGGGAATCTTTATTCAGGAAACGTTTCGCCACACAGTGGCTTCATCAGTCCAATACAAAGAGGAAGGCGTAAGGAGAGGAGGAGAATGAGGTAATCAGTCCCTCAACCTGGAGTCGATGTGTTCAGTCCATCAATCTGATTACCTCATTCTCCTCCTCTCCTTACGCCTTCCTCTTTGTATTGGACTGATGAAGCCACTGTGTGGCGAAACGTTTCCTGAATAAAGATTCCCATATGCTGCATAAGTGTCTCAATCTTCAGCCTCCTGTTAACCCATTTGGGATCGTTATTATTAGACCTAATTTCTCTCTGGGGAATGTATATACTCTGGGCACTGTGTACATTATTAAGAAAACAATCATAAAAGCAGATCCCTTCATATTCATAAGTAAGATTATCGTCAATAAAATCATTAGCTAGATAACCCCAATCAAGATTAGACAGATGTTCCCTAAGTCCATTATAATCGGCAGAACGAAAATCGGGGATTTTTACTGTATTATCATTATTCTTGCATTCCCAATTAATGCTAAAGGTGATGGATTTGTGATCACTTGCGCCAAGCTCTTCAGTGATCTCCAGATTATTCAAGAGTGTTTCCTTATTTGACAAGACTAGGTCTAGCAAATTATTACCCCTGGTAGGTTCAGTTACACTCTGTTTCAAAAAACAGTACTGAACTGTTTCCTGTCTTCCATTTATACACCTCAATCATATCCCCCCTAATTCTACGTCAAGTCTGTTCCGACAGGAAAGGGCACACTGCTGAAACAGTTAAAAGAACATAAGAACATAAGAAAGGAGGAACACTGCAGCAGGCCTGTTGGCCCATACTAGGCAGGTCCTTTACAATTCATCCCACTAACAAACATTTGACCTACCCAATTTTCAATGCTACCCAAGAAATAAGCTCTGATGTGCAAGTCCCACTCAAATCCAACCCATCCCACTCATGTATTTATCCAACCTAAATTTGAAACTACCCAAAGTCCTAGCCTCAATAACCCAACTAGGTAGACTGTTCCACTCATCCACTACCCTATTTCCAAACCAATACTTTCCTATGTCCTTTCTAAATCTAAACTTATCTAATTTAAATCCATTACTGCGGGTTCTCTCTTGGAGAGATATCCTCAAGACCTTGTTAATATCCCCTTTATTAATACCTATCTTCCACTTATACACTTCGATCAGGTCTCCCCTCATTCTTCGTCTAACAAGTGAATGGAACTTAAGAGTCTTCAATCTTTCTTCATAAGGAAGATTTCTAATGCTATGTACTGATTTAGTCATCCTTCGCTGAATGTTTTCTAACGAATTTATGTCCATTCTGTAATATGGAGACCAGAATTGAGCTGCATAATCCAGGTGAGGCCTTACTAATGATGTATAAAGCTGCAGTATGACCTCTGGACTTCTGTTGCTTACACTTCTTGATATAAATCCCAGTAATCTATTTGCCTTATTACGTACGCTTAGGCATTGCTGAAGAATTGAGACACTTATGCAACACATGGGAATCTTTATTGAAGAAACGTTTCGCCACACAGTGGCTTCATCAGTCCAATACAAAGTAGAAATGGGTAAGGAGAGTAGAAGTATGAGGTAATCAGTCCCTCAACCTGGATTCGATATGTTCAGTCTATCACTCTTGTAGTAAGTGCAGCATAGGCAAAAAAAGCAAACAAGTTTAATTAAGATCCCAATGGGATGAGCGGGGAAGACGGGACAGATGAAGAATAGCTCTGGAGAGGAGTGTTCTTAGTAAGAGAAATAGAGCCAGGGCTTAACCCAGCAGCTAAGGCGATCGTGGGGCAGACTTGAGAACAGGAATAGCAGGGACTGTTGCATTGAACTTGTTGTAGTTGAAGTCTTGAATCTTGAGTAGCTGGCAGCAGGCTAGGTCACATCAGAGGGTAGAACACATATGGGAGTTATAGGAGTAACTGAGGGGGCAGGTTAGCAATGGAGCCATTTTCAAACTTTTGAAGCTGCTTCTAGATAGGTTGGTATAATTTAGCCTTGTTGCTGAAGGTGAAACGTAGGGGCCCTTGATGAACTCAAGAACTTTGGGTGAGTGTGAAGTGAAGGGTGATTCCCAATGCATACTTGACTGTTCCAGCACCGGGGCTTTTGGTAGAGTTCAGTACAGGTCCATGGTGTCAGTATTTGAAGGAGAAGTGTAAAAGGAAAGGGTTTTTCCCCATGAGGGTTTACGGGAGTCGTCGTTATCTCCTCTTCTGGAGTGGATTCACTGGGAGAATCTACAATGGTGGCAGCAGGTGACTGAGGTTCGACAGGAGCAGCTGTGAGGTTAATGGTTGTGTAAACAGCAGCTGGGAGAGTGGGAGGCGGTGGTTGGGGCAACTTGATCAACGTTGTCACGGTGGAAGTGGTTATAGAAGTTACAAGAGCAGTTGCTTGGGCAGGAGACAGGTCTGTAGGTGCAGTAAAGTTCAGGACGTTGGGAAGGATCTTGAGGATGTCTTCTGAAGGTGGGATTCCGGGAAAATTGAAGCAGGCATGTTGTTCAGAGGGAAATAGTTTCGTTATATGGTGTTGAAAGTGCTGGGGCTTGCTGCGTTTGCAAGGTGTGCATACACCAGCAGTACAGCACCTTGGAGGGAGCACCGTCGGGGAGTGGAGAGAGGGATTTTGCGGCGAGGGTGCCTGTAGATTAGCGTGTAGAGTCTTGAGGGCGTCGGTTTGTGGTTGGTTTAAATTGCAGCATATGTCGGTGAATTGGAGGTTTTCTTCAGAACTTTAGTTTTCTTCAATATGATTTTCTTTCCTGAGTGGGCATTTGCTGAAAGGGTATGATGATTACCCTTGCAGTTAAGACATGTTGGGGTGTTGTAGTAATGGTGCAGGATCTGAAATCGTGTCCATCATTCCCACATTTTGAACAATACTTCTTATTCTTGAGGGGGGCAGTCCTTGGTGGTGTGATTATAAGTAGCAGGTCCAGCAGTGGGAAAATGTATGTGAACGTTCTTGTTCTATATGATTTGGGGTGAATGTGGTAATATGAGATGGCCAGACCGTCAGAGAGAGCTTGGGCAGCCATGGAGATGTCTGAGAATGTAATCTTTAGCATTGATGTGGCGTTTGGGTCTTGAGATGCTGTCTACCGGGGCCCCACGGGGTTTTGTTCCTCAATAGATGTCTCAGTGCTTCAGTAGAGAGAGAGGTGACGATATTGTCAAGTCTTTTCACAAAGACCGAACGTTTCGACTTCAAGAATGGAGACGGGGATAGAGTGAATTGTTCTGTTTGTAGGGTCCTGATTGAAGAGTCGTCCATTAGTTTTAGTGCTTCCGTGTCATCTGTGCAGACGACAATGAAGGAGTCTTTCAGAGAGTGGATTGCCGTAAATTTGACCTGCAGGCAGGTCCTAACGACGGTAGCTAAAGCTAACTTCGAGGAGTCATTTATTGCACCATTCACAGGCTTGATTTTCACACGATTCGACAACATTGAGTTTGAGAGGGACCTGCCCTCCCAAAGCAACCTACGTCTCACCTCCTGGCACTATATAAAGCTCCATCCTGTCACTTCAACTTCATATTGTTTCAGACAACGGAACAATGCTCTTCTCCAGACTGAGGGACTGACCACCTCAAAACTTTAAGGGTGATGGACTGATTACATCGTCTTCAAGTATCTTCTGCTTCTATCAACTTTTCTGTACTCGACTGAAGAAGCCTACTGTGTAGGCGAAACGTTTCGAAATAAAGATACCTAACTGTTGCATATGTGTCTTACCTAACAAAGGATATCACGTTTGTAGAATATAAATTCTACACCCCGACAGGGTCGAAGAGAGGCTTCTTGCGGTGTAGAGCAACTGTATGATCGGACTGTGTGATCGAGCGACAGTGCAGCATAGGGCCAGAGAGGTGGCTTATATACTGCGGTGAGATGAGTTGAAGCAGGAGGAGGCGGGATCTTAGTGGGACCTGCCACTAATGTAAGTAGGTCATCGTCCAAAGGTTTGGGCAAGCGTTGAAGTCTTTGTACCAAGATTCCATGATGTTGCAGTGTCTGACAGATGTGATGAATGGTTTTGAAACCGACAAGTTGAAGAATTGAGACACTTATGCAACACATGGGAATTGTAGATGAATGGTTCAGAGAACCGACATGTTGATAAATTAGACACATGTGCAACTCTTGGGTATCTTTATTGAGGAAACGTTTCGCCACACAGTGGCTTCATCAGTCCATACAAAGGAGAATCTTGAAGAACAGGAGGAGAAATGAGGTAATCAGTCCCTCAACCTTGAGTCGATGTGGTCAGTCCATCAATCTTGAATAGAATACGGCATACGTGCTGAGAAGGAGCTTATAAACCGTTGGCAGGAGAGGTGCAGCATCATAGGTCGCGTAACATTTGTTTTAATGTTGAAGTAGGTAGTGCCCAAAAATTAGGCAAGCGAAGAATTCCCAAGTATTTAAAATCCCAAGAAGTTGCAGTGTCTGACAGGTTTTAGATGAATGGTTCAGAGAACCGCATGTTTTTTCAAGATTCTCCCCCCTTTTATGGACTGAGAAGCCACTGTGTGGCGAAACGTTTCCTCAAAAAGTACCCAAGAGTTGCACATGTGTCTAATTTATCAACACATGGAATCTTTATTGAAGAAACGTTTCGCCACACAGTGGCTTCATCATCCAATACAAAGTAGAAATGGGTAAGGAGAGTAAAAAATATGAGGTAATCAGTCCCCCAACCTGGATTCGAAAGTGTTCAGTCTATCACTCTTGTAGTAAGTGCAGCATAGGGCCAGAGAGGTGGCTTATATACTGCGGTGAGATGAGTTGAAGCAGGAGGAGGCGGGATCTTAGTTGAGGGACTGATTACCTCATACTTCTACTCTCCTTACCCATTTCTACTTTGTATTGGACTGATGAAGCCACTGTGTGGCGAAACGTTTCTTCAATAAAGATTCCCATGTGTTGCATAAGTGTCTCAATTCTTCACTTTTCGGTTTTCAAAACCATCCATCACATCTGTCAGACACTGCAACATCATGGAATCTTGGTACAAAGACTTCAACGCTTGCCCAAACCTTTGGACGATGACCTACTTACATTAGTGGCAGGTCCCACTAAGATCCCGCCTCCTCCTGCTTCAACTCATCTCACCGCAGTATATAAGCCACCTCTCTGGCCCTATGCTGCACTTACTACAAGAGTGATAGACTGAACACATCGAATCCAGGTTGAGGGACTGATTACCTCATACTTCTACTCTCCTTACCCATTTCTACTTTGTATTGGACTGATGAAGCCACTGTGTGGCGAAACGTTTCTTCAATAAAGATTCCCATGTGTTGCATAAGTGTCTCAGTTCTTCAACTTGTCGGTTTTCAAAACCATTCATCACATTAGGCATTGCTGTCTTGGTTTAAGGTTGCTGCTTACCATAACCCCCAAGTCCTTTTCGCAATCTGTATGGTTAAGTTCTACATTATTTAACTTATAAGTGATAGGGTTATGGACACTCCCGAGCTTCAGAACCTTGCATTTATCTACATTGAACTGCATCTGCCACTTTTCTGACCAAGAGTAGAGTTTGTCTAAATCCTCCTGAAGTTCCCTAACATCTACGTTTGAATCAATTATCCTACCTATCTTCGTGTCATCGGCGAATTTGCTCATATCACTAGTAATTCTTCTTCAAGATCATTGATATATATTATAAACAACAACGGGCCCAAGACTGATCCCTGTGGAACGCCACTTGTTACTGATCCCCACTCGGATTTAACCCCATTTATGGACACTCTTTGCTTCCTGTCTGTGAGCCATGATTCGATCCACGAGAGCACCCCCAATGCCATGAGCTGCTACTTTCTTCAACAGTCTTTGGTGCGGAACTCTATCAAATGCCTTACTAAAATCTAAGTAAATAATATCAAATTCTTTATCGTGGTCAACAGCCTCAAAAAGCTTTACTGAAGAAAGTTAATAAATTAGTTAGACAAGACCGGCCTCTTGTGAATCCATGCTGAGTATCATTAATCAAGCTATGCTTATCGAGATGGCTTCTTATAATCTCAGCTATAATTGACTCTAGTAATTTGCCTACAATTGAGGTCAGGCTTATTGGGCGGTAATTTGACGGTAACGACTTGTCCCCTGTTTTAAAAATAGGAATTACATTAGCCATCTTCCACATATCAGACACTGCACCTGTTTGAAGAGATAAATTAAAAATATTAGTTAATGGTTCACAGACTTCCATTTTGCATTCCTTTAGAACCCTTGAAAAAACCTCATCAGGACCCGGTGACTTATTTTGCTTCAGTCTGTCTATCTGCTTCAAAACCATTTCACTAGTGACTGTGATGTTACATAATTTATCTTCTTCTGATCCACTATAAAAATTAATTACCGGAATATTATCAGTGTCTTCCTGGGTAAAAACCGAGAGAAAATACTTATTTAAAATCGAGCACATTTCATTCTGAACATAAAATGGTATAAAATACCGACAGGTTGTTAGGTAAGACACATATGCAACAGTTAGGTATCTTTATTATGAAACGTTTCGCCTACACAGTAGGCTTCTTCAGTCAAGTACAGAAAAGTTGATAGAAGCAGAAGATACTTGAAGACGATGTAATCAGTCCATCACCCTTAAAGTTTTGAGGTGGTCAGTCCCTCAGTCTGGAAAAGAGCATTGTTCCACAGTATGAAACAATATGGAGAAGAAGTGACAGGGTGGAGCTTTTTATAGCGCCAAGAGGTGAGACGTAGGCCACTAGGAGAGGTAAGAACTCAGATGTTGAGAAGTCAGGTCCCTCTCAAATCCAGCCCCTCTCACTAGTGGAAGTTGTCGAAGTTGATTGCAGGTCTGTACCAAGATACCCTTGTGTTGCAGTGTCTGACAGATTGAACATAAAATGGTATAAAATACCGACAGGTTGTTAGGTAAGACACATATGCAACAGTTAGGTATCTTTATTATGAAACGTTTCGCCTACACAGTAGGCTTCTTCAGTCAAGTACAGAAAAGTTGATAGAAGCAGAAGATACTTGAAGACGATGTAATCAGTCCTCCCTTAAAGTTTGAGGTGGCGTCCCTC
>NC_069431.1:37373145-37395716 GCF_026875155.1 Cherax quadricarinatus
CATATATAACGGACAAAAACAAGATGTGAAAAAATGGCTATATCACAGGATTCATCAAGTTGCAAAGAAATTTTTGCTGGGCTAGATTTGATCTGTTGATTAACCTGTTGTCAAATATCTTGGGATATTTCTATGATACGCCGGTGAATTGTCAATAGAAAGGGAAATGGCTTGAATCTTCTGCTGTTCTTTATTCCCACATACATGTTCAACCATGACTAAGGCACAAGGATTAATCAGCTTCTCGGCTATGTCATGAGGTTTCTTTGCCTTTGCTATTAGCATCACTACATGATAGGAAGCTGCAAGCATTGGTTTCTTCTCAGATACGAAGCCAAGCCTGGATAGTGCTCCTGCAGCCCTAAACCTAACTCTCTCTGCCTCATATGTAGCACGGTTATCAGATGCATGGGCAGGATGTGTAGCTTCCAGATGCTGTTTCAATATTGAGGATTTCAGTGACCCATTTCCAAGAACTTTTGAGCACAGCAGACACTGAGGCTTGTCCACACCATCACAGCAGACACTGAGGCTTGTCCACACCATCACAGCAGACACTGAGGCTTGTCCACACCATCACAGCAGACACTGAGGCTTGTCCACAACCATCACAGCAGACACTGAGGCTTGTCCACACCATCACAGCAGACACTGAGGCTTGTCCACACCATCACAGCAGACACTGAGGCTTGTCCACACCATCACAGCAGACACTGAGGCTTGTCCACACCATCACAGCAGACATGAGGCTTGTCCACACCATCACAGCAGACACGAGGCTTGTCCACACCATCACAACAGACACGGGAGCTTGTCCACACCCATCACAGCAGACACTTAGGCTTGTCCACACATCACAGCAGACACTGAGGACTTTCCACATCCATCACAGCAGACACTGAGGCATTCCACACCATCACAGCAGACACTGAGGCTTGTCACAACCACAGCAGACCCCGAGCTTGTCCACACCCATCACAGCAGACACTTAGGCTTGTCCACATCATAACAGACACTGAGGCATGTCCACACACAGCAGACATTGAGGCTCTCCACACCATCAGAGCAGACACTGAGGCTTGTCCACACCATCACAGCAGACACTGAGGCTTGTCCAACCATCACAGCAGACACTGAGGCTTGTCCACACCATCACAGCAACACGAGGTTTCACCATAAGAGAAGCTTTCCACACCACACAGCAGACTTTGGGCTCCTCCATACCATCACAGCAGACACTGAGCCTTGTCCAAACCATCACAGCAGACACTGAGGCTTGTCCATACCATCAACAGCAGGACCCACCTGAGGTTTTTTGTCATACCATCACAGCAGACACTGAGGCTTCTCAGCACCATCACAGCAGACATGAGGCTTCTCCACTCCATCACAGCAGACATGAGGCTTCTCCACTCCATCACAGCAGACATGGGGCTTCTCCATACCATCACAGCAGACACTGAGCCTTGTCCACACCATCACAGCAGACATTGAGGCTTGTCAATACCATCACAACAGACACTGAGGCTTGTCAATACCATCACAGCAGACACTGAGACTTCTCCACACAATCACAGCAGACATTGAGGCTTCTCCACATCATCCCAGCAGACACTGAGGCCTCTCCACACTACAGCAGACACTGAGGCTTCTCCACACCATCACAGCAGACACTGAGGCTTCTCCACACCATCACAGCAGGCACCGAGGCTTCTCCACACCACAGCAGACATGAGGCTTGTCCATACCATCACAGCAGACACTGAGGCTTGTCCAAACCATCACAGCAGACACTGAGGCTTGTCAATACCATCAAAACAGACACTTGAGGCATGCCCATACCATCAGAGCAGATATTGAGGCTTCTCCACATCATCCCAGCAGACACTGAGGCTTCTCCACACCACAGCAGACATTGAGTCAAGAAAATTCTTTTCATAATGTGTATAGTCTGAATTAATTATTTTCAGACTGTGTAAGTAATTCAAATTTGACCTCAAGATCATCAAAATCTATGTTTGTATCTTGAGTTAATCCTATACAGACTGAAATTAGAAAAGCAAAAAGAGATTATGAGGTTAAAGTTGCAAGAGAATCGAAGACTAACCCAAAAGGATTCTTTCAGGTATACAGAAGTAAGATCAGGGACAAGATAGGCCCACTCTAAAGTTCCTCGGGTCAGCTCACTGACAGTGATAAGGAAATGTGTAGAATTTTTAACACATACTTCCTCTCACTTTTTACACAGGAGGATACCAGCGATATTCCAGAAATGATAAATTATGTAGAACAGGACGATAATAAACTGTGCACGATTAGGGTCACAAGTGACATGGTCCTTAGGCAAATACATAAATTAAAACCTAACAAATCCCCAGGCCCTGATGAACTGTATGCAAGGGTTCTAAAGGAATGTAAAGAGGAGCTTAGCAAACCTTTGGCTAATCTTTTCAACATATCATTACAAACTGGCATGGTGCCAGATAAGTGGAAAATGGCAAATGTGATACCTATTTTTAAAGCAGGTGACAGGTCCTTAGCTTCGAACTATAGACCAATAAGCCTAACCTCCATAGTGGGAAAATTTATGGAATCAATAATTGCCGAGGCAGTTCGTAGCCACCTTGAAAAGCATAAATTAATCAACGAATCTCAGCATGGTTTTACAAAGGGGGGTTCCTGCCTTACGAATTTATTAACTTTTTTCACTAAGGTATTTGAGGAGTTTGCATAAATGGGGAGAAATCAGAGTGGGGAAGCGTCACGAGCGGTGTTCCACAGGGGTCAGTGTTGGGCCCCCTGCTGTTCACAATCTACATAAACGACATAGATGAGGGCATAAAGAGCCACATCAGCAAGTTTGCCGATGACACCAAAATAGGCCGTCGAATTCATTCTGACGAGGATATTAGAACACTCTAGGAAGATTTGAATAGACTGATGCAGTGGTCGGAGAAGTGGCAGATGCAGTTTAATATAGACAAATGCAAAGTTCTAAATGTTGGACAGGACAATAACCATGCCACATATAAACTTAATATTACGGATTGCGAAAAAGATTTAGGAGTTCTGGTTAGCAGTAATCTGAAACCAAGACAACAGTGCATAAGTGTTCGCAATAAAGCTAATAGAATCCTTGGCTTCATATCAAAAAGCATAAATAATAGGAGTCCTCAGGTTGTTCTTCAACTCTATACATCCTTGGTTAGGCCTCATTTAGATTATGCTGCAGTTTTGGTCACCGTATTACAGAATGGATATAAATGCTCTGGAAAATGTACAAAGGAGGATGACAAAGTTGATCCCTATGAGGATAGACTAAGGGCCCTGAATCTGCACTCTCTAGAAAGACGTAGAATTAGGGGGGATATGATTGAGGTGTATAAATGGAAGACAGGAATAAATAAAGGGGATGTAAATAGTGTGCTGAAAATATCTAGCCTAGACAGGACTCGCAGCAATGGTTTTAAGTTGGAAAAATTCAGATTCAGGAAGGATATAGGAAAGTACTGGTTTGGTAATAGAGTTGTGGATGAGTGGAACAAACTCCCAAGTACAGTTATAGAGGCCAGAACGTTGTGTAGCTTTAAAAATAAGTTGGATAAATACATGAGTGGATGTGGGTGGGTGTGAGTTGGACCTGATAGCTTGTGCTACCAGGTCGGTTGCCGTGTTCCTCCCTTAAGTCAATGTGACCTGACCTGACTAGGTTGGGTGCATTGGCTTAAGCCGGTAGGAGACTTGGACCTGCCTCGCATGGGCCAGTAGGTCTGCTGCAGTGTTCCTTCGTTCTTATGTTCTTATATGTAGTGATATCAGAGATAAAGATCACTGAGTTATATGAGTGATATCAGAGACACTGATGTCGATACAGGGGCAGTAGGTAGTAGGGAAACAAAAAATGCACCAGCAGGGAACACAGCCTCAAAAAATCCTAGGAAACATAATTCCAATCTCTGCAAATTCTATGCTTTGGGTATCTGCAGGCATGGTATATCTTGAAAAACAGGTGGGACCATCCCAAAAAATACCGCGCACACATGACAACAGGAGGGTGCGACTCACCTTCCTGTAACTTATTTAACCCCGAAATGTCACTCGTCAGTCCATGAAAGCCAATGGTACGTATACTGCAAGGCACATCATGTGAAGGGGACAAGAAGACACCGACCAACTAGACTATGGGAAACAAAAGAAAGGAGCCGTAACCTCTCCAGAGAAAGTGGTTTTTTAGTGCCAGGAAGAAAAAAATACTGGTAAGAAATAACAAAAATGTTATACCAACACTTGGTATAGTTATACCAACACTTGGTATAGTTATACCAACACTTGGTATAGTTATACCAACACTTGGTATAGTTATACCAACACTTGGTATAGTTATACCAACACTTGGTATAGTTATACCAACACTTGGTATAGTTATACCAACACTTGGTATAGTTATACCAACACTTGGTATAGTTATACCAACACTTGGTATAGTTATACCAACACTTGGTATAGTTATACCAACACTTGGTATAGTTATACCAACACTTGGTATAGTTTATACCAACACTTGGTATAGTTATACCAACACTTGGTATAGTTATACCAACACTTGGTATAGTTATACCAACACTTGGTATAGTTATACCAACACTTGGTATAGTTATACCAACACTTGGTATAGTTATACCAACACTTGGTACAGTTATACCAACACTTGGTATAGTTATACCAGGGTAGCGATCGGCCTAGGAAAGGTTGGAGGGAAGGGGTAGAGGTTTTGTGTGAGAAGGACTTGGACTTCCAGCAAGCATGCATTAGGGTTTTTGATGGGAGTGAATGAAGACAAATGGTTTTTAATAATTGACGTGCTATTGGAGTATTAGCAAAGTAACATTTATGAAGGGACATAGGTGCGTGAAAGGGGAAGTGGTGAAATAAAATAAAATAAATGAAGAAGGAACAGAAACACGAGACAGGAGAGAGAAAGACAACCCAGAGGAGAAAAGGAGAGAGGAAAGGGGAAGAGGAAGAAGAAAAAGAAAAAGAAAAAGTGAGGATTCAGGTTAAGTCACGGGTGTTCTGAAGTGTTAGTGTGACTTTGTCAATGGTCCAAGTCGGACCGAAACGTCGTCGTAAGCTTTTCTCTTTTATGTGCGGGTTATTTGTGTATTGTTATACACCATCACAGCAGACACTGAGGCTTGTTCACACCACAGCAGACACTGAGGCTTGTCCACACCATCAGAGCAGACACTGAGGCTTGTCCACACCATCACAGCAGACACTGAGGCTTGTCCATACCATCACAGCAGACACTGAGGTTTCTCCACACCATCACAGCAGACACTGAGGCTTCTCAGCACCATCAGTGGTGACGTGTACTTAGCTCAGTGAAGACCTGTTTGTGTGCTCTTGAGTGGTGACCTGTACTTTGAGTGCTGACCTGTACTTAACTCTGTGAAGAAGTGTCTTGTTTGCTCCCGTGGACTGAACCAAGATGCCCTCCATCGAGCAACTTTACCAGCAACTTAAGGAAGAATTGAGGGCAGCGAAGATGGAGATACGGCGATTGACCGAGGAAAACAAGAGGATTCGTAGTAGTCCTCCTTTTTCGAGTCCTCAGGTCAAGAAGGGATCGTGGTCAGTGGCTGGACAGCAGGGGACGACGAAGTTGACGATCAAGAAGACGAATGGAAAGCCTGAAACGATGAAGAAGAAAGAGACTGCTGTGGAAACTCCCGTGGAAACCTCCAACGCATTCTCGGTGCTACCCGACGAATGTGAGTCTACTACTGGGATCGTCACGACGAACGACAACAAGGAAGGTAAGAATATTGTTGTTGTTGGGGATAGCCAGGTTAGATACATGGATAGGGCATTCTGCTTGAAGGACAGGAGTAGGAGACAAAGGGTATGCTTTCCTGGGGCTGGGATGGAGGACATTGTTAGCCGGCTTGACAACATCATGAACGGTAATGGGATCAATCCTATTATTTGCCTCAGTGCTGGAGGCAATGATGTAGGCAAGCGTAGAAGTGAGAATTTAGTTAGAAAGTTCAGGACAGCTATAGACATGATTAGGAAGAAGGGGGGGGCGCCCTGTTATATGTGGCATTTTGCCAAGAAGAGGTGTTGGTAATGAATGGTTGTCCAGAGCAATTGGTATTAATTGTTGGCTGGAAAAACACTGTAAGGATAATGCATTACCATTCATTGACAACTGGGACAACTTCTATGGCCGAAATGACATGTATGCCAGGGATGGGGTTCACTTATCCAGGGCAGGTGTGGGTTTTCTTGCTAACTCAGTTGAGGGGGTTGTTAGGACTTTAAACTAGGATTAGTTAGAGGTATGGGTTTAGAAATGATTAATAATGAGTATGGATATATTGACTTATGCTCTGATATTAAGAATCTTAATAGTAACTGTCATGGAGTAACTCTGGGTAATGATAATTTCAAAAATTGTGTAAAAACAAAGATGAATAGGAAAAATGTGCAGAAGAAAAAACATATGATGGTATTTTATGCTAACAGTCGAAGTGCAAGAAATAAAATTAATGAACTACGTTTGGTAGCATGTGCTGGGAACTTTGATATCATTGCATTAACTGAAACGTGGTATGATTTAAAGAGTCGGGATATGACTGTTGAGTGTAATATTCAGGGATTTAAGTTATTCAATGTGGATAGATGTAATGGGAAGGGGGGAGGAGTTGCATTGTATGTTCGAGAAAATATTAATTGTTGCTTAAAAACAAGTATAAAAATAGATGGAGCAGTAACAGAGTCTGTTTGGGTAGAGTTCGTAGAGGGTCAAGAAAAACTAATTCTAGGTGTAATATACCGACCTCCAGGCTTGGATCACGATAGAGGGAGACTTCTTTGGGACGAAATTGTTAGGGCTTCTGTACACAGTAACGTAGTCATAGTAGGGGACTTTAACTTTAGCCAAATTGACTGGAATTCTTTGACAGGTAATCTAGAGTCCAGTGACTTCATGGAAACAGTTCAGGACTGTTTTTTGAAACAGAGTGTAACTGAACCTACCAGGGGTAATAATTTGCTAGACCTAGTCTTGTCAAATAAGGAAACACTCGTGAATAATCTGGAGATCACTGAAGAGCTTGGCGCAAGTGATCACAAATCCATCACCTTTAGCATTAATTGGGAATGCAAGAATAATGATAATACAGTAAAAATCCCCGATTTTCGTTCTGCCGATTATAATGGACTTAGGGAACATCTGTCTAATCTTGATTGGGGTTATCTAGCTAATGATTTTATTGACGATAATCATACTTACGAATATGAAGGGATCTGCTTTTATGATTGTTTTCTTAATAATGTACACAGTGCCCAGAGTATATACATTCCCCAGAGAGAAATTAGGTCTAATAATAACGATCCCAAATGGGTTAACAGGAGGCTAAAGCATCTATTAGGGGAGAAAAGGGGAATTTATAGGCGCATCAGAAGAGGAGAGGTTAACCTTACTGACCAATATGTTCAGCTTAAAAGAGAAGTAAAAAAAGCGATTAGAAAGGCTAAACGTGACTATGAAATTAGAGTTGCTAATGAATCAAAGACTAATCCAAAGGGGTTCTTTCAAGTGTATAGGACGAAGGTGAAGGAAAAAGTAGGACCTCTGAAATCTGGGAATGGACAGCTGACGGATAATGAACTGGAAATGTGTTCCTTATTTAATGACTATTTTTTGTCAGTTTTTACACAGGAAGATGTAAATGAGATTCCAGTAATTAACAATTATTTAGTTCCTGATGAATTCAAGTTAACTAATATTACTGTCACGAGGGACATGGTTATTAAGCGGATAGACAAACTGAAACAAAATAAGTCCCCAGGACCCGATGAGTTGTTTTCAAGGGTACTTAAGGAATGCAAGATGGAGCTTAGTCAGCCATTAACGAGTGTATTCAATGCGTCCATCCTTACCAGTGTTGTGCCAGAGATGTGGAAGATGGCTAATGTGGTTCCTATATTCAAATCAGGGGATAAGTCCACTCCTTCAAATTACCGTCCAATAAGCCTGACATCTATAGTGGGCAAGTTATTAGAATCAATTATAGCTGACATTATCAGAAGTCACCTTGAAGAGCATAACTTGATAAATGAATCTCAGCATGGATTCACGAGAGGTCGTTCCTGCCTGACAAACTTATTGACGTTCTTCAATAGAACATTTGAGGCAGTTGACAGTGATAAGGAATATGATATTGTTTATCTGGATTTTAGTAAAGCCTTCGACAGAGTACCTCACAAGAGACTCTTGAGAAAAGTGGCAGCTCATGGTATAGGAGGTAAAGTTCTAGCATGGATTGAGGCATGGCTTACCAATAGAAAGCAGAGAGTTACCATTAATGGAGTGAAATCTGAATGGGGATTAGTCACTAGTGGCGTTCCACAAGGATCAGTTTTGGGCCCTCTCTTGTTCATAATTTACATTAATGACCTAGATGAAGGGATTACTAGTGACATGAGTAAGTTTGCTGATGATACAAAGATAGGCCGTATAATTCACTCTGAGGAGGATATCAATGAACTCCAGGACGATTTGAACAAACTAATGTCTTGGTCTGAGAAATGGCAGATGAAGTTTAATGTGGATAAGTGTTTGCCCTTGGTAATGAAAATAACCCTCGAAGCTATAATCTAGGTGAAGTAGAGCTTGGTCATACAGAATGTGAAAAAGACTTGGGAGTCATGGTAAGCAGAAATCTAAAGCCAAGACAGCAGTGCCTCAGTGTGCGCAACAAGGCCAACAGATTACTTGGATTTATCTCAAGAAGTATAAGTAACAGAAGTCCAAAAGTTATTTTACAGCTCTATACATCACTAGTGAGGCCTCATTTAGATTATGCTGCTCAGTTTTGGTCCCCTTACTACAGGATGGACATAGACTCATTAGAGAACATACAGAGAAGAATGACTAAAATGATTTACTGTGTAAGGAACCTCCCGTATGAAGATAGACTTAAAGCCTTAAATCTCCACTCTCTGGAGAGGCGTAGAATGAGGGGAGATATCATTGAAGTGTATAAGTGGATAACGGGCATAAACAAGGGAGACATTAATAAAGTACTGAGGGTGTCGAACCAGGTAAGAACCAGGAATAATGGATTTAAGTTGGATAAATTTAGATTTAGAAAGGACATAGGTAAGTACTGGTTTTCTAACAGAGTTGTAGATGTGTGGAACAGTCTTCCCAGTGGGGTGATAGAGGCTAGGACCTTGGGTAGCTTTAAGAAGAGACTGGACAAATATATGAGTGAGAGGGGCTGGGTTTGATTGGTGTTGGGAGGTGCGGGGGTTGTTTCTTGAGTAGCTTTAGGTAGATGTCGTTTTGATAAGGACCTGCCTCGTATGGGCCAGTAGGCCTTCTGCAGTGTTCCTACATTCTTATGTTCTTATGTTATCACAGCAGACATGAGGCTTCTCCACTCCATCACAGCAGACATGGGGCTTGTCCATACCATCACAGCAGACACTGAGCCTTGTCCAAACCATCACAGCAGACACTGATTCTTCTCCACACCATCACAGCAGACATTGAGGCTTGTCAATACCATCACGACAGACACTGAGGCTTGTCAATACCATCACAGCAGATACTGAGACTTCTCCACACAATCACAGCAGACATTGAGGCTTCTCCACATCATCCCAGCAGACACTGAGGCCTCTCCACACCACAGCAGACACTGAGGCTTCTCCACACCATCACAGCAGACACTGAGGCTTCTCCACACCACAGCAGACATGAGGCTTGTCCATACCATCACAGCAGACACTGAGGCTTGTCCAAACCCCGAAATGTCACTCGTCAGTCCATGAAAGCCAATGGTACGTATACTGCAAGGCACATCATGTGAAGGGGACAAGAAGACACCGACCAACTAGACTATGGGAAACAAAAGAAAGGAGCCGTAACCTCTCCTCTCCAGAGAAAGTGGTTTTTTAGTGCCAGGAAGAAAAAAATACTGGTAAGAAATAACAAAAATGTTATAGATTGAGACACTTATGCAGCATATGGAAATCTTTATTCAGGAAACGTTTCGCCACACAGTGGCTTCATCAGTCCAATACAAAGAGGAAGGCGTAAGGAGAGGAGGAGAATGAGGTAATCAGTCCCTCAACCTGATGGACTGAACACATCGACTCCAGGTTGAGGGACTGATTACCTCATTCTCCTTCCTCTCCTTACGCCTTCCTCTTTGTATTGGACTGATGAAAGCCACTGTGTGGCGAAACGTTTCCTGAATAAAGATTTCCATATGCTGCATAAGTGTCTCAATCTTCAACTTGTCGGTTTTCAAACCATTCATCACAATGTTATACCACACTTGGTATAGTTATACCAACACTTGGTTTTAGTTATCCCAACACTTGGTATAGTTATACCAACACTTGGTATAGTTATACCAACACTTGGTATAGTTATCCAACACTTGGTATAGTTATACCAACACTTGGTATAGTTATACCACACTATGGTATAGTTATACCAACACTTGGTATGTTATACCAACTTTCAGTGGGTGTTAACAACACTTGGGTTAAGTAAATATAGAGAACTTATTGGTATGCGTTTTCCCAACACTTGGTATAGTTATAAACACTTGGTATAGCCTATACCAACACTTTGGTATAGTATACCAACACTTGGGTTAGCTTAACACCAAAACACTGGGAATACCCTTTACCAACACTTTATAGCAACATGACTTGGTCATAGCATACCAACATTTGGTTAGCAATATACCAACACTTGGTATGTCTAACCAACACCATTGGTTGTCATATACCAACACTGGATAGCATCCCAACACAGGTATGCTATACGAGCACTTGTACATATACGCAACACTTGGCTTCTCACTATCCAACACTTGGTATAGGCTATCCAACCATAGGAATAGCTTTCCAACACTAATGGTTGTAGTTATACCAACACATTGGTGAAAGTTATCACCAACCAACTATGGTATTTTAACAACATTGGTACTATTCCTACCCAAAAATCTTGTCAGTTAAGAACACTTGGTATAGTATACCAAGGTACATCGGTGGAAGGTTGGAGGAAGGAGTAGAGGTTTATGTGGAGAAGGACCTGGACTTCCAGCAAGATGCATAGGGTTTTTGGAGGGAGTAAAAAATTGATGACAAAATGGTTTTAATAATTGGCGTGCTATTGGAGTTTTAGCAAATACATTTATGAAGGGATTCAAGTGAAACAAGACCGGACTGGTCCTGGAGATGGAAAGTGTAACAGTGTCCATGCACTGCACTATGTAAGGAGGGTGTTAATGCTTGCAATGTTATAACACTGGTAGTATAGCGCACTCTGACAAGATAGCACATTGGTGAAAAGTTTTCTTTTTCCACCTGCTTAGTGATCAACTTGCGATGGTTAATAAAAAATAAACAACAGGAAATACCATGGTAGCATAGCCCCAGTTGGATAGTGATACCCGGTATAGTAAACCAACATTTTAAAGTTATACCAATTCTAAGATACAAACACTTGGTATAGCTTAGCAAATTGGTTATATATACCAACACTGTATAAAAACTGGTAGAATCAACCTTGGAGGCTAACAACACTTGGTGTAAGTTGGTTTAAAAGGTTGTTTACCAGAACATTAGGAGTTAACGATTGGCGGCACACACCCCTCTCTGGGGTATGGGCCAAACATAAGTTTCCTGGTGTTCCGACACTTGTTAAAGCTTACAAACTCTGGTAATATTACCTTACCTGGTGTTAGTTATCCAATTGGAAGTTATACCACCCACTTTCTCCTAAATCACGTTGGTATCTATACCAGAGTATTACTGTTTGTTCCTCTCTAGTGTTTAGTTTACCAGAATGATTTGGATTTATCATCTTTTACTTTCTAAAGTGGTATAGTTATCATGGGACGATGGCTAGAAAGGGTTTTATTTTCTTTAAATTTGGTCAGCTACTGTGTCCTTGGCGTGGTTTCAGGATGAGCCAGTAAATGGGAAGACGTAATGTTAATAATACTTATCATTATTTACAACTACGGGCCTTACATTCTATGAAGGTTTCCCCCAAGTGGTAAGATTCAGAACATCGGATTACCATTGCAAGGAAACCTACATAAATAACATCAGAGGAACTTCTAGGGCCATATAACTATCAGCCACTCACAATGAACTGAATGGGCCATTTTTTTTTTTGGGATATTTAAATTTTTAAGTAAAAAATCTCAAAAACATATTTGGTTTTCCTAAAACATTACTTTATTATTTAATTTTCCAATTATTTCTATGTTAGTAGAGGCGTTCACTGACACACTGATGTTAGTAGTCTTTGTAGATAGTGGGGAGTCCGAAAAAATGCGCTAGTAGGGGAAAAAATATCCCTGAAATGTGTTACTCGTCAGTCCATGGAAAACAATGATACAACACATACTAGACAAGAAGATACAGATCACTCGGACCATGGGTAAAAGACAAATAACATAAATATCTATCATTTATATTTATTTATAGATAATATAAACTTTTAACATTGACTTAAGACTAACACTATTTACTGTAGAGGACAGACTGTTTGAGTGATCATCTGAGTGCGAGTGCTGGTAACGGTGCTATACTCAGGAACATATAAAGTGCTTGTAACTGGAATGGTATCTTCCACAGTCAAGAACATTTCCACCGTAAGTTCCTGTGTCCACGTCACCGTAGATGTTTGGGTTTGAAAAACAGTGTGAATGGCATCAGATAAAAGCGTTTCATAATTTGTTGTTGCTAGAAGCAAAGTTTGTTTTGCTTCAACAGTATTGAAGACAGTATAGTGGTTGGTGTTGATAACGGTAGCAAAGTTCACAAGAGTTGTGGTGAGAGAAAGGGTGGTGCTCAGAATGCGAGACACTGGAATAGCCACAGTGGTCGTTATCACGTACGTCTCTGTCACCTGTAAAAAATGTAAGTAGTTAATATTAATTCATATTTGCTGTGTATGGAAATATAAATATATAGTATATTCAAAGATGCTGAATGACTAATATAAATATAATTATGTACCTGCAATTTGCTGATTTCAGATCTTATAGGGAAGAGGCTTGAAGTGGTATAAGGGACTGTGCTTGTTAAGGGCACTGCAGATAGCTTGTATACTGGTGCTCTAAGCGCTTCTTTTACTATATGAATATCCTGGAGTTGTACAGTTGTCTGGGAGAACTGAGGCACCTGGGAAACATCACACTTGCGTAACTTTTTGAAGAAGAATCCTGCAGCAGGATGCTGAAAGATCAACACGATGAGCAGGACAAACACAGATGCCATGTTATTGCTAGGCTAAGACAGTGATGAGGAGTAAGACGATGATGTTCACAGCCTTGTTGACTTCTGACTGATTATAAAAGTTACCATCACGCCTTTATATAGTGCCACTCTCAGGAGGTACAAGAAGTAGTAGTAGTAGTAGCAGTGGTGGTAGTAGTAGTAGTAGTAGTAGTAACAATTATGGTTGTAGTAAGGCCGTAAGAATAGAGAAGCATTGCATTAGGCCTATAGGCCCATAGCAGGCAGGTCCTTCTGAGACAACCCCTCTTACAAAAAAATTCTCTAAGGAATAAGTTTTGACTATCTTCACAACCTCATGCTTACGTGTCTTTCTAAACCACAACCTCATGTTGCCCAGGTCCCACTCACATCCATCCCATCTTACTCATGTATTTATTCAATCTATTCTTGAAGTTACCTGAGACACATTCTTTAACTCACAAGAAAGGAGGAACACTGCAGCGGGCCTACTGGCTCATACTTCGCAAGTCCTCAAACCCGTACGCACTAACAAATAAGAACATAAGATTAGAGGAACACTGCAGAAGGCCTACTGGCAAGGCAGGTCCTTATCAAAACGACCTCTACCTATTGCTTCCCAAGAAATAACTCCAATACCCAGTGACACCAATCAAACCCAGCCCCACACACTCATAAGAACATAAGAACATAAGAAAGGAGGAACACTGCAGCAGGCCTGTTGGCCCATACTAGGCAGGTCCTTTACAATTCATCCCACTAACAAACATTTGCCCCCCCCCCAATTTTCAATGCTACCCAAGAAATAAGCTCTGATGTGCAAGTCCCACTCAAATCCAACCCCTCCCACTCATGTACTTATCCAACCTAAATTTGAAACTACCCAAAGTCCTAGCCTCAATTACCCAACTAGGTAGACTGTTCCACTCATCAACTACCCTATTTCCAAACCAATACTTGCCTATGTCCTTTCTAAATCTAACTTATCTAATTTAAATCCATTACTGCGGGTTCTCTCTTGGAGAGATATCCTCAAGACCTTGTTAATATCCCCCTATATTAATACCTATCTTCCACTTATACACTTCGATCAGGTCTCTCCCCTCATTCTTCGTCTAACAGTGAATGTAACTTAAGGTCTTCAATCTTTCTTCAATAAGGAATATTTCTATATGCTACTGTATTAATTTAGTGCATCCTACGCTGAATGTTTTCTAACGAATTTATGTCCATTCTGTAATATGGAGACCAGAATTGAGCTGCATAATTCTAGGTGAGGCCTTACTATGATGTATAAAGCTGCAGTATGACCTCTGGACTTCTGTTGCTTACGTCTTGATATAAATCCCAGTAATCTATTTGCCTTATTACGTACGCTTAGGCATTGCTGTCTTGGTTTAGGTTGTCGCTTACCATAACCCCCAAGTCCTTTTCGCAATCTGTATGGTTAAGTTCTACATTATTTAACTTATAAGTGCTAGGGTTATGGACACTCCGAGCTTCAGAACCTTGCATTTATCTACATTGAACTGCATCTGCCACTTTTCTGACCAAGAGTAGAGTTTGTCTAAATCCTCCTGAAGTCCCTAACATCTACGTTTGAATCAATTATCCTACTATCTTCGTGTCATCGGCGAATTTGCTCATATCACTAGTAATTCCTTCATCAAGATCATTGATATATATTATTAACAACAAGGGCCCAAGGACTGATCCCTGTGGAACGCCACTTGTTACTGATCCCCACTCGATTTAACCCCATTTATGGACACTCTTTGCTTCCTGTCTGTGAGCCATGATTCGATCCACGAGAGCACCCTTCCCCCAATGCCATGAGCTGCTACTTTCTTCAACAGTCTTGGTGCGGAACTCTATCAAATGCCTTACTAAATCTAAGTAAATAATATCAAATTCTTTATCGTGGTCAACAGCCTCAAAAGCTTTACTGAAGAAAGTTAATAAATTAGTTAGACAAGACGGCCTCTTGTGAATCCATGCTGAGTATCATTAATCAAGCTATGCTATATCGAGATGGCTTCTTATAATCTCAGCTATAATTGACTCTAGTAATTTGCCTACAATTGAGGTCAGGCTTATTGGGCGGTAATTTGACGGTAACGACTTGTCCCCTGTTTTAAAAATAGGAATTACATTAGCCATCTTCCACATATCAGACACTGCACCTGTTTGAAGAGATAAATTAAAAATATTAGTTAATGGTTCACAGACTTCCATTTTGCATTCCTTTAGAACCCTTGAAAAAACCTCATCAGGACCCGGTGACTTATTTTGCTTCAGTCTGTCTATCTGCTTCACAACCATTTCACTAGTGACTGTGATGTTACATAATTTATCTTCTTCTGATCCACTATAAAAATTAATTACCGGAATATTATTAGTGTCTTCCTGTGTAAAAACCGAGAGAAAATAATTATTTAAAATCGAGCACATTCATTCTCTTTGTCAGTAAGATGCCCATAGTTATTTTTAAGGGGACCTATCTTATCTCTGACTTTGTTCTATAGACTGGAAAAAACTTTTTGGGTTAGTTTTAGAATTCCTAGCAACTTTAATTTCATAGTCCCTTTTAGCTTTTCTTATCCCCTTTTTAATGTCCCTCTTAATGTCAATATACTGATTTATAAGATGACTCCTCGCCTCTTTTGATACGCCTATAAATTCCTTTATGTCCTAGTAGATATTTCAGCCTATTATTCATCCATTTTGGGTCATTTCTATTTGATCTAATTTCCTTATAAGGGATAAACGTTCTTTGAGCAGCATGTATTGTGTTCAGAAAACTGTCATATTGATAGCTCTCTTCGTTAACCCAGTCAACAGATGATAAGTGTTCTCTAAGCCCATCGTAATCTGCTAAGCGAAAATCTGGGACTGTTACTGAGTTTATCCCTACTATCATACCTCCATTCAATTCTACTTGTAATTGATTTGTGGTCGCTAGCACCCAGTTCCTCTGAGACTTCTAAATTATTAACAAGGGATTCATTGTTTGCCAGAACTAAGTCAAGCAGGTTATTACCCTTGTAGGTTCTGTCACAAACTGCTTCAAAAACAATCCTGAACTACTTCTAAGAAATCGTATGATTCTAATTCCCAGTCAAGAAATTCCAATCAATATGACTAAAGTTAAAGTCTCCTAGAATTACTACATTATCGTGCCTTGTGGCCCTAACAATTTCCTCCCATAGTAGTCTCCCCTGGTCCCTATCTAAATTTGGGGGACGGTATATCACACCTAAAATTAATTTTTCATGCCCCTCTGAAAATTCTATCCAAACAGACTCTGTATGTGTTACTTCAGACTTAATACCCGTTTTTATGCACAGTTCAAGCGATCTCGGACATACAATGCCACCCCACCCCCCTTCCCGATTTCTTCTATCTACTTGGAACAATTTAAAACCCTGAATGTGACATTCTGCAGGCATGTCCCGACTTTTTGAATTAAACCACGTCTCAGTAATGGCAAATACATCTATGTTACCTGCACTAGCAACTAGTCTCAGCTCGTCCATCTTATTCCTAGCACTGCGACTATTTGTGTAATAAATATTTAATGACCCTCCTATCCTTTACCCTTCCTGCTCCTTTCTGTTATTCCACTAAACCTATTACTGTCATTGTCAATTAGTGCCACTGGCTTTCCAATATCCTCCTCATTTTGCCTATTACTAGTTCTCCTAGTACTCATGTTTACTACCCTGCGACTTCACAGTTTTCCCCAAAAACCCATACCACTAACTATTCCTAGTTTAAAGACCTAACAGCTCCCTCCACTGTGTTGGCCAGTGCTCCCACCCCACACCTAGACAAGTGAACCCCATCCCTGGCATACATTCATTTCTGCCATAGAAGAGGTCCCAGTTGTCAATGAATGTTACCGCATTTTCCTTACAGTATTTGTCCAGCCAGCAATTGACACCAATTGCCCTGGACAACCATTCATTTCCAACTCCTCTCCTTGGCAAAATGCCAATATGACAGGTTTCCCACCCTTCTTCCTAATTATCTCTATTGCTGACCTGTACCTGCTAATCAGGTCCTCACTCCTACGTCTGCCAACATCGTTGCCTCCAGCACTGAGACAGATAATAGGATTGCTCCTATTCCCTTCATGATGTCATCCAGACGGCTAACAATATCCTTCATCCCAGCCCCAAGAAAACAGACTCTCTGCCTCCTACTCCTATCCTTCAAACAGAATGCCCTATCCATGTACCTAATCTGGCTATCCCCAACAACAACAATGTTTTTACCTTCCTTGGCGTCGTCCGTAGTGATGCTCCGAGTAGTCGACTCACATTCGCCAGGTAGCATTACACCACTTGTAGAATTCGTCATGACGTTCTCGATGGTCTTCGTTGGGGTTTCTAGGGATGTCTCACTCACGTCTGCCAATGCAGACGTGAGTGAGACATCTATCACCTAACTGGGAAGAACATAAGAAAGGAGGAACACTGCAGTAGGCCTGTCGGCCCGTACTAGGCAAGTCTTTTACAATCCATCCCACTAACAAAACATTTACCCAACCAAATTTTCAAAACTACCCAAGAAATAAGCTCTGATAATAAATTAGACACATGTGCAACTCTTGGGTATGGAAATATAAACACATATGCAGTATAATGTGATCCTTTATTGACTACGTTTCGCCCACACAGTGGGCTTTTTCAAGTCACAAACAGAACTACCTGGGGTGTAAGGAACGCGAGTATTTATAGTCAGGTTCAGAATGCTGAGGTCAGGTGGAGAATGCTGCATCTGATGATGTACCGAGTGGGGTCTGACGACACAAGGAATGCCTGCGTACAACACCGTAATTCACACAACCACTTGATAAACTACAGAAACCCAAGACTTATCGCCACAGAAGACAACACTCAATACCGAAGAATCCTGGAATCATCACTTATTTCTATGTCCGACAACTTCAACCAGAATAGTGGATTCTACAACATAGCTGAACCACTTGCTAAGAAACTTCTTCATCGCTATCCCACATGAGAACACTGTGGGGGGTCTGCTCACAAACTTATTCAATCTACTTTCCAAGCTACCCAAGATTTTAGACTCTATAACCCCACTCGGTACATCATCAGATGCGTTTGTAGATGAATGGTTCAGAGAACCGACATGTTGATAAATTAGACACATGTGCAACTCTTGGGTATCTTTATTGAGGAAACGTTTCGCCACACAGTGGCTTCATCAGTCCATACAAAGGAGAATCTTGAAGAACAGGAGGAGAATGAGGTAATCAGTCCTCAACCTTGAGTCGATGTGGTCAGTCCATCAATCTTGAATGCACATGTGTCTAATTTATCATCATCAGATGCAGCATTCTCCACCTGACCCCAGCATTCTGAACCTGATAAAATACTCGCGTTCCTTCCACCCCAGGTAGTTCATGTTTGTGAAATTTAAGACATTTGTGCAACATCTGGATATCTTTATGGTAGTAGACGTTTCGCCATCCAGTGGTTTATCAATTCAGATTCTAGGACTATAGGAACACAGTAAACTATATACAAAAGATGAGGTATCAGTCCCTCGGCTTGGATTAGTGTTCACAGCATCGTGGTGGAAGAGAGTTGGAGCAAAGGCAGAAGATCTGGCGCTTTTTTAGGCGTCAGTGAATGGGACGGGCAGCATACGAGGGCTTCACTGGTAGGCGGGATTCCCCAGTGGAAGTAGGTCCTTCCCAAAGAGATGGGTAGTTGCAGCAAGCCGTGAAGAAAGCCCTTGTAGATGTCCTCTGAACCAAGATTCCATGATGTTGCAGTGATGACAAGTTGTGCAAAAAAAGGGTATAAAATACGACAATATTGAAAGTTAAGACAATGTGCAACATCTGGTATCTTTATTGTGTAGACGTTTCGCCATCCAGTGGCTTTATCAATACAATTCTAGACATAATAGAAAGCCAGTAGAACTTCATACCAAAAGATTGAGGTAATCAGTCCCTCGCCTTGAGTTAGTGTTACATGCATCGTGGTGGAGGAGAGTCTGGAGCAAAGGCAAGAAGCACTGGCGCTTTTTATAGGCGTCAGTGAATGGGACGGGCAGCAGACGAGGGCAGTCACTGGTAGGCGGGATTCCCCAGTGGAAGTAGGTCCTTCCCAAAGAGATGGGTTAGTTGCAGCAGCCGTGAAGACCTTCTTCACGGCTGCTGCAATAGAGATAATAGGAAGAAGGGTGGGAAAACCTGTCATATGTGGCATTTTGCCAAGGAGAGAGTTTGGAAATGAATGGTTGTCCAGGGCAATTGGTGTCAATTGCTGGCTGGACAAATACTGTAAGGAAATGCGGTAACATTCATTGACAACTGGGACCTCTTCTATGGCAGAAATGACATGTATGCCAGGGATGGGGTTCACATTGTCTAGGTGTGGGGTGGGAGCACTGGCCAACACAGTGGAGGGAGCTGTTAGGTCTTTAAACTAGGAATAGTTAGTGGTATGGGTTTTGGCGGGAAAACTGTGAAGTCGCAGGGTAGTAACATGAGTATCTAGGAGAACTAGTAATAGGCAAAATGAGGAGGATATTGGAAAGCCAGTGGCACTAATTGACAATGACAGTAATAGGTTTAGTGGAATAACAGAAAGGAGCAGGAAGGGTAAAGAGATAGGAGGGTCATTAAATATTTATTACACAATAGTCGCAGTGCTAGGAATAAGATGGACGAGCTGAGACTAGTTGCTAGTGCAGGTAACATAGATGTATTTGCCATTACTGAGACGTGGTTTAATTCAAAAAGTCGGGACATGCCTGCAGAATGTCACATTCAGGGTTTTAAATTGTTCCAAGTAGATAGAAGTATCGGGAAGGGGGGTGGGTGGCATTGTATGTCGAGATCGCTTGAACTGTTGCATAAAAACGGGTATTAAGTCTGAAGTAACACATACAGAGTCTGTTTGGATAGAATTTTCAGAGGGGCATGAAAAATTAATTTTATGGTGTGATATACCGTCCCCCAAATTTAGATAGGGACCAGGGGAGACTACTATGGGAGGAAATTGTTAGGGCCACAAGGCACGATAATGTAGTAATTCTAGGAGACTTTAACTTTAGTCATATTGATTGGAATTTCTTGACTGGGAATTTAGAATCATACGATTTCTTAGAAGTAGTTCAGGATTGTTTTTTGAAGCAGTTTGTGACAGAACCTACAAGGGGTAAAAACCCTGCTTGACTTAGTTCTGGCAAACAATGAATCCCTTGTTAATAATTTAGAAGTCTCAGAGGAACTGGGTGCTAGCGACCACAAATCAATTACAAGTAGAATTGAATGGAGGTATGATAGTAGGGATAACTCAGTAACAGTCCCAGATTTTCGCTTAGCAGATTACGATGGGCTTAGAGAACACTTATCATCTGTTGACTGGGGTAACGAAGAGAGCTATCAATATGACAGTTTTCTGAACACAATACATGCTGCTCAAAGAACGTTTATCCCTTATAAGGAAATTAGATCAAATAGAAATGACCCAAAATGGATGAATAATAGGCTGAAATATCTACTAGGACATAAAGGAATTTATAGGCGTATCAAAAGAGGCGAGGGTCATCTTATAAATCAGTATATTGACATTAAGAGGGACATTAAAAAGGGGATAAGAAAAGCTAAAAGGGACTATGAAATTAAAGTTGCTAGAATTCTAAAACTAACCCAAAAAGTTTTTTCCCGGTCTAAGAACAAAAGTCAGAGATAAGATAGGTCCCCTTAAAAATAACTATGGGCATCTTACTGACAAAGAGAATGAAATGTGCTCGATTTTAAATAATTATTTTCTCTCGGTTTTTACACAGGAAGACACTAATAATATCCGGTAATTAATTTTTTAGTGGATCAGAAGAAGATAAATTATGTAACATCACAGTCACTAGTGAAATGGTTGTGAAGCAGATAGACAGACTGAAGCAAAATAAGTCACCGGGTCCTGATGAGGTTTTTCAAGGGTTCTAAAGGAATGCAAAATGGAAGTCTGTGAACCATTAACTAATATTTTTTAATTTATCTCTTCAACAGGTGCAGTGTCTGATATGTGGAAGATGGCTAATGTAATTCCTATTTTTAAAACAGGGGAAAAGGGTCGTTACCGTCAAATTACCGCCCAATAACCTGACCTCAATTGTGGGCAAATTACTAGAGTCAATTATAGCTGAGATTATAAGAAGCCATCTCGATAAGCATAGTTTTGATTAATGAAAACTCAGCATGATTCACAAGAGGCCCGGGCTTGTTAACTAATTTTTAACTTTCTTCAGTAAAGCTTTTGAGGCTGTTTACCACGATAAAGAATTTGTATTATTTTTTACTTAGTTTTTGTAAGGCATTTGATAGAGTTCCGCACCAAAGACTGTTGAAGAAAAATAGCAGCTCATGGCATTGGGGAAGGGTGCTCTCGTGGATCGAATCATGGCTCACAGACAGGAAGCAAAGAGTGTCCATAAATGGGGTTAAATCCGAGTGGGGATCAGTAACAAGTGGCGTTCCACAGGGATCAGTCTTGGGCCCGTTTGTTGTTTATAATATATATCAATGATTTTTGATGAAGGAATTACTAGTGATTATGAGCAAATTCGCCGATGACACGAAGATAGGTAGGATAATTGATTCAAACGTAGATGTTAGGGAACTTCAGGAGGATTTAGACAAACTCTACTCTTGGTCAGAAAAGTGGCAGATGCAGTTCAATGTAGATAAATGCAAGGTTCTGAAGCTCGGGAGTGTCCATAACCCTAGCACTTATAAGTTAAATAATGTAGAAAATTAACCATACAGATTGCGAAAAGGACTTGGGGGTTATGGTAAGCAGCAACCTTAAACCAAGACAGCAATGCCTAAGCGTACGTAATAAGCAATAGATTACTGGGATTTATATCAAGAAGTGTAAGCAACAGAAGTCCAGAGGTCATACTGCAGCTTTATACATCATTAGTAAGGCCTCACCTAGATTAAAGCAGCTCAATTCTGGTCTCCATATTACAGAATGGACATAAATTCGTTAGAAAACATTCAGCGTAGGATGACTAAATTAATACATAGCATTAGAAATATTCCTTATGAAGAAAGATTGAAGACTCTTAAGTTACATTCACTTTTTAGACGAAGAATGAGGGGGACCGATCGAAGTGAAATTTAAGGAAGATAGGGATTAAAAAAGGGGGGCTTGCCAGTAGGGGGAAAAACTAATTTTAATCTTGAGGTTTAATGATGAGTTGGGGAGGTGATCACAATCACT
>NC_069431.1:37396216-37412909 GCF_026875155.1 Cherax quadricarinatus
TTTAAACAATGATGAGGGGGAATACACATGAGAACGTGTACACATGTATGTATATATGTGTGTTCGTAGCATGGTGTTTGTGTGTTTGTAGTGATGTGTATGTGTAGATGAAAGTGAAAAGTAAACATCAGAAGAAAACTACATAATTCACAATTAAGAACACAGTTTTGTGGAACAGGTGTCAGCCTGGCTGACTCTGCTGTCAGCAGAATCAGCCAGTCAGTATGAAAGAAATGAGGCAATAAGAAGGCTAAAACTGGGAAATTTAGAATGGATTAAGATTGAAGTTTGTAACGCAGTTGTAATAAAGTACTGGAATAGTTAATGATTTTGCTCATAATGTTTATAAAAGAATAAAAGGGACAAAAAACTTTAAAGAATGTAATAATAATGTTATAAGACTATTGACCAGACCAGGTAAAGTGTATGTCAGAATTATCATTGTTGAAGTGATGGTAAAGGAAATATGGATAAAGAAAAGTGTTAATTCAGAAAGTGAAGGTAATCTGTGTATCATGTGTAAACACTGAAATACATAAGTCAAGAACACTTACATAAAGGAAAGCTGCACTTGGGTGTATTTATA
Organism: Cherax quadricarinatus; assembly: GCF_026875155.1. Lineage (NCBI taxonomy): Eukaryota > Metazoa > Arthropoda > Malacostraca > Decapoda > Parastacidae > Cherax > Cherax quadricarinatus. Next base: position 37,396,803 of record NC_069431.1, read on the forward strand.
GGTTTGAAAAACATATATGAGAGATGTTAGTAGAGTTTTGATAACTATAGTGTTGATTTAAGTTATAATATGCAACAAAGATGGTAAATATTTGCCCAAAAAATGGGTCTTAGATAATGTGTGATGTCGCCTGTGGTCGTAAAGACGTGTGATGTCACTGTACTTTGTACGAACGCAATATATATACAAGGCAAGCCATGTTGTTAGGTAAGACACATATGCAACAGTTAGACAACTTTATTCCGAAACGTTTCGCCTACACAGTAGGCTTCTTCAGTCGAATACAGAAAATAGGCAGGAACAGTAGAGATGTGAAAACGATGTAATCAGTCCATCACCCTTGTAGTCGTAGAATTTGAGGTTGTCAGTCCCTCGGCCTGGAGAAGTTCAGTTCCATAGTCAGGAACTATCTGAAGATCAAGCAAAAGCAAAGCAAACAAGTTTAGGTAAGATCCCAATGGGATGAGCGGGGAAGACGGGACAGATGAAGAATAGCTCTGGAGAGGAGTGTTCTTAGTAAGAGAAATAGAGCCAGGGCTTAACCCAGCAGCTAAGGCGATCGTGGGGCAGACTTGAGAACAGGAATAGCAGGGACTGTTGCATTGAACTTGTTGTAGTTGAAGTCTTGAATCTTGAGTAGCTGGCAGCAGGCTAGGTCACATCAGAGGGTAGAACACATATGGGAGTTATAGGAGTAACTGAGGAGGCAGGTTAGCAATGGAGCCATTTTCAAACTTTTTGAAGCTGCTTCTAGATAGGTGGTATAATTTAGCCTTGTTGCTGAAGGTGAAACGTAGAGGCTTGATGAACTCAAGAACTTGGGTGAGTGTGAAGTGAAGCGGTGATTCACATGCATACTTGACTGTTCCAGCACCGAGGCTTTTGTAGAGTTCAGTACAGGTCATGGTGTCAGTATTTGAAGAAGTGTAAAAGGTAAGGTTTTCCCATGAGGGTTTACTGGAGTCGTCGTTATCTTCCTCTTCTGGAGTGGATTCACTGGGAGAATCTACAATGGTGGTAGCAGGTGACTGAGGTTCGACAGGAGCAGCTGTGAGGTGTAATGGTTGTGTAACAGCAGGCTGGGAGAGGTGGGAGGCGGTGGTTGAGGCAACTTGATCAACGTTGTCAGCGGTGGAAGTGGTAATAGAAGTTACAGGAGCAGTTGCTTGGGCAGGAGACAGGTCTGTAGGTGCAGTAAAGTTCAGGACGTTGGGAAGGATCTTGAGGATGTCTTCTGAAGGTGTGGATTCCGGAAAATTGAAGGCAGGCATGTTGTTCAGACGGAATAGTTCGTTAATAGTGGTGTTGAAAGTGCCGGGGCTTGCTGCGTTTGCAAGGTGTGCATACACCATGCAGTACAGCACCTTGGAAGGTGCACCGTCGGGGAGTGGAGAGAGGGAGTTGCTGGGCGATGGTGCCTGTAGATTAGCGTGTAGAGTCTTGATGGCGTCGGTTTGTGGTTTGGTTATTGCAGCATATGTCGGTGAATTGGAGGTCTTCTTCAGAACTTTAGTTTTCTTCAATATGATTTCTTTCCTGAGTGGGCACTTTGCTGCAAGGGTATGATGATTACCCTTGCAGTTAAGACATGTTGGTGTTGTAGTAATGGTGCAGGATCTGAAATCGTGTCCATCATTCCCACATTTTGAGCAAAACTTCTTATTCTTGATGGGGCAGTCCATCAATCTTGAATAGATTGATGGACTGACCACATCGACTCAAGGTTGAGGGACTGATTACCTCATTCTCCTCCTGTTCTTCAACATTATCCTTTGTATGGACTGATGAAGCCACTGTGTGGCGAAACGTTTCCTCAATAAAGATATCCAAGAGTTGCACATGTGTCTAATTTATCAACATGTCGGTTCTCTGAACCATTCATCTGGTTCAGACATGTAGAGAGGAGAGAAGGCAGGGTAGGGGTCGGCCTAGGAAAGGTTGGAGGGAAGGGGTAAAAGATGTTTTGTGTGGGTTTGGACTTCCAGCAAGCATGCGTTAGCGTTTTTGATAGTGAATGGAGATAAATGGTTTTTAATAGTTGACGTGCTATTGAAGTATTAGCAAAGTAACATTTATGAAGGGATTCAGGGAAACCGGCAGGCCGGAGTCGAGTCCTGGAGATGGAAAGTACAGTGTCTGCCCTGCACTCTGCAATGTTATAAACTGTAGTGCAAGCGCATATCTGACAAGACATGGAATGAATGATGATGAAAGTTTTTCATTTTCGGGCCATCCTACCTTAGTGGGAATCTGCCGATGTGTTAATAAAAAATAAGAGACAGAAACTCCCAGGCAGCAGTAGCACCAGATGGAGATGTAGGGGAAAAAAAAAATATCCCTGAAATGTGTTACTCGTCAGTCCATGGAAAACAATGATACAACACATACTATCAGGCACACTCGGACCATGGGTATAAGACAAATAACATAAATATCTATCATTTATATTTATTTATAGATAATATAAACTTTTAACATTGGCTTAAGACTAACACTATTTACTGTAGAGGACAGACTGTTTGAGTGATCAACTGAGTGCGAGTGCTGGTAACGGTGCTATACTCAGGAACATATAAAGTGCTTGTAACTGGAATGGTATCTTCCACAGTCAAGAACATTTCCACCGTAAGTTCCTGAGTCTGTGTCCACGTCACCGTAGATGTTTGGGTTTGAAAAACAGTGTGAATGGCATCAGATAAAAGCGTTTCATAATTTGTTGTTGCTAGAAGCAAAGTTTGTTTTGCTTCAACAGTATTGAAGACAGTATAGTGGTTGGTGTTGATAACGGTAGCAAAGTTCACAAGAGTTGTGGTAAGAGAGAGGGTGGTGCTCAGAATGCGAGACACAGGAATAGCCACAGTGGTCGTTATCACGTACGTCTCTGTCACCTGTAAATAGTTATTAATATTAATTCATATTTGTTGTGTATGGAAATATAAATATATAGTATATTCAAAGATGCTGAATGACTAATATAAATATAATTATGTACCTGCAATTTGCTGGTTTCAGATCTTATAGGGAAGAGGCTTGAAGTGGTATAAGGGACTGTGCTTGTTAAGGGCACTGCAGATAGCTTGTATATTGGTGCTCTAAGCGCTTCATTTACTATATGAATATCCTGAAGTTGTACAGTTGTCTGGGAGAACTGAGGCACCTGGGAAACATCACACTTGTGTAACTTTTTGAAGAAGAATCCTGCAGCAGGATGCTGGAAGATCAACACGATGAGCAGGACAAACACAGATGCCATGTTATTGCTAGGCTAAGACGGTGATGAGGAGTAAGACGATGATGTTCACAACCTTGTTGACTTCTGACTGATTAAAAAAGTTACCATCACGCCTTTATATAGTGCCACTCTCAGGAGGTACAAGTAGTAGTAGTAGTAGTAGTAGTAGTAGTAGTAGTAGTAACAATTATGGTTGTAGTAGTAAGGCCGTAAGAATAGAGAAGCATTGCATTAAGCCTATAGGCCCATAGCAGGCAGGTCCTTCTGAGACACAACCCCTCTTACAAAAAAATTCTCTAAGGAATAAGTTTTGACTATCTTCACAACCAGGTCCAACTCACATCCAGCCCATCTTACTAATGTATTTATTCAACCTATTCTTGAAGTTACCTGAGACACATTCTTTAACTCACAAGAAAGGATGAACACTGCAACGGGGCTACTGGCTCATACTTCGCAAGTCCTCAAACCCATACGCACTAACAAATAAGAACATAAGAATGGAGGAACACTGCAGAAGGCCTACTGGGAAGGTAGGTCCTTATCAAAACGACCTCTACCTAATGCTTCCAAAGAAATAACTCCCGTACCCAATGACACCAATCAAACCCAGCCCCTCCCACTCATATATTTGTCCAGTCTCTTCTTAAAGCTACCCAAGGTCCTAGCCTCTATCACCCCACTAGGAAGACTGTTCCACGCATCTACAACTCTGTTAGAAAACCAGTACTTACCTATGTCCTTTCTAAATCTAAATTTATCTAACTTATATCCATTATACCCTCTATCACCTAACTGGGAAGAACATAAGAAAGGAGGAATACTGCAGCAGGCCTGTCGGCCTATACTAGGCAGGTCTTTTACAATCCATCCCACTAACAAAACATTTACCCAGCCAAATTTTCAAAACTACCCAAGAAACAAGCTCTGATAAATGAATGGTTCAGAGAACCGACATGTTGATAAATTAGACACATGTGCAACTCTTGGGTATCTTTATTGAGGAAACGTTTCGCCACACAGTGGCTTCATCAGTCCATACAAAGGAGAATGGACATCAAAATGGTGGAAATAAATGGTATAAAATACCGACACAATGGCAATATAAACACAAATGCAGTATAATGTGATCCTTTATTGACTACGTTTCGCCCACACAGTGGGCTTTTTCAAGTCACAAACAGAATGGTATACAATACCGACAGGTTGTTAGGTAAGACACATATGCAACAATGAGGAAATGGTATGGTGATACCGACAAGATGTGGAAAAAGACACTTATGTACAGTTCAGGACATTTATTAAAGGAAACTCTCACCATGACACAAGAACTAAAAGAGGGGTAGTTATTGGCTTCTTTCTGAGAGCCTACAGAATTTCCAGTCCGCAGTTCCTCGAAGAAGAATGTACATACATCACCAACTCTTTTAGTTCACTACACTTTCCCCTACACTTCATACGTGACTGCAGGAAACGTGCAACACGTATCCTCAGCAAGACCAACACCTATCAAATTGAAGAAAAGCCTCCAAGTTACATCGTTTTACCGGTCAGCAACGTTGCCACTAATGTTTCAAAAATGTTTGACAGAAAACTGGCTAAAATATCTACCAGCTCTTCAACTACTATTAGGAACCTGATACAAAAACCCAAGCATGATTCTGGCACAAGTGCAGGAATCTACACTATACCATGTGGGGTGTGTGACAAAGTATATGTAGGGGAAACAGCCAGAACTCTGGACATTAGAATAGCAGAACACAAAAATGCTTGCAGAAATGATGACCGCAAAAACGCATGTGTTCAACATAGAGACGATGTTGGACACCTCATGAAATTCAATGAAGCTAAACTAGTTATTAAAGAAGACGACTTAAGACGGAGAAAATGCATTGAAGCTGCACTAATTTCTGTCAGTAACACTATAAAGCAAAAATCCGGTAGTTACAGTATTTCAAAATTACTAAGCAAGAGGATATTACCCATCCTGGGAACTGGTGTTACTTGATGCCAGCAGGTCCCTCTCTAACCTCACCTCCTTAGTTCCATTACTACTACTACTACTACTATTACCACCTCTACCCACGCTTCACCTCACCGGACTCCCACCACTAAATATATGTGTGTTTTCTTAGTTTTCTCTGTATTAGGACTGAAGAAGCCACTCGTGGCGAAACGTTTCCTTAATAAAATGCCCCTGAACTGTACATAAGTGTTTTTTTTCCACACATATTCAACAGTTAGACAACTTTATTCCGAAACGTTTCGCCTACACAGTAGGCTTCTTCAGTCGAATACAGAAAGTAGGCAGGAACAGTAGAGATGGGGAAGACGATGTAATCAGTCCATCACCCTTGAAGTCGTAAAATTTTTGGAGGTTGTCATTCCTCGGCCTGGAGAAGTTCATTCCATAAGAACATAAGAACATAAGAATGTAGGAACACTGCAAAAGGGCCCTACGGGGCCCATACGAGGCAGGTCCTTAAAAAACGACATCAACCTAAAGCTACTCAAGAAATAACTCCCGTACCCCTTGACACCAATCAAACCCAGCCCCTCCCACTCATATATTTGTCCAGTCTCTTCTTAAAGCTACCCAAGGTCCTAACCTCTATCACCCCACTGGGAAGACTTTTCCCACGCATCTACAACTCTGTTAGAAAACCAGTACTTACCTATGTCCTTTCTAAATCTAAATTTATCCAACTTAAATCCATTATTCCTGGTTCCTGACTATGGAACTGAACTTCTCCAGGCCGAGGGACTGACAACCTCAAATTCTACGACTTCAAGGGTGATGGACTGATTACATCGTCTTCACATCTCTACTGTTCCTGCCTACTTTCTGTATTCGACTGAAGAAGCCTACTGTGTAGGCGAAACGTTTCGGAATAAAGTTGTCTAACTGTTGCATATGTGTCTTACCTAACACAAAGGAGAATCTTGAAGAACAGGAGGAGAATGAGGTAATCAGTCCCTCAACCTTGAGTCGATGTGGTCAGTCCATCAATCTAGTATTCTATTCAAGATTGATGGACTGACCACATCGACTCAAGGTTGAGGGACTGATTACCTCATTCTCCTCCTGTTCTTCAAGATTCTCCTTTGTATGGACTGATGAAGCCACTGTGTGGCGAAACGTTTCCTCAATAAAGATACCCAAGAGTTGCACATGTGTCTAATTTATCAAGCTCTGATAACTCTATCCACTCATATGCAAGTCCCACTCAAATCTAACCCCTCATAAATTATGTAGAACAGGACGATAATAAACTGTGCACTATTAGGGTCACAAGTGACATGGTCCTTAGGCAAATAGATAAATTAAAACCTAACAAATCCCCAGGCCCTGATGAACTGTATGCAAGGGTTCTAAAGGAATGTAAAGAGGAGCTTAGCACACCTTTGGCTAATCTTTTCAACATATCACTACAATATGTAAAGTAAAAGGACACAAGTGCAACTAATGTGACATTTATTGTGGCAACGTTTCGCTCTCCAGGAGCTTTATCAAGCCATTACATATCACTACAAACTGGCATGGTGCCAGATAAGTGGAAAATGTAATAAAGTTGGTAGAATTACCGACAATATGTAAAGTAAAAGGACACAAGTGCAACTAATGTGACATTTATTGTGGCAACGTTTCGCTCTCCAGTAACGGCTTGATAAAGCTCCTGGAGAGCGAAACGTTGCCACAATAAATGTGAACATTAAAATGGTATAAAATACCGACAGTTGTTAGGTAAGACACATATGCAACAGTTAGGTATCTTTATTATGAAACGTTTCGCCTACACAGTAGGCTTCTCCATCAGGTACAGAAAAGTTGATAGAAGCAGAAGATACTTGAAGACGATGTAATTTAGTCCATCACCCTTAAAGTTGAGGTGGTCAGTCCTCAGTCTGGAGAAGAGCATTGTCCATAGTATGAAACAATATGTTTCATACTATGGAACAATACTCTTCTCCAGACTGAGGGACTGACCACCTCAAACTTTAAGGGTGATGGACTGATTACATCGTCTTCAAGTATCTTCTGCTTCTATCAACTTTTCTGTACCTGACTGGAGAAGCCTACTGTGTAGGCGAAACGTTTCATAATAAAGATACCTAACTGTTGCATATGTGTCTTACCTAACAACAATAAATGTCACATTAGTTGCACTTGTGTCCTTTTACTTTACATAAGTGGAAAATGGCAAATGTGATACCTATTTTCAAAACAGGTGACAGGTCCTTAGCCTAACCTCCATAGTGGGAAAATTTATGGAATCAATAATTGCCGAGGCAGTTCGTAGCCACCTTGAAAAGCATAAATTAATCAACGAATCTCAGCATGGTTTTACAAAGGGGCGTTCCTGCCTTACGAATTTATTAACTTTTTTCACTAAGGTATTTGAGGAGGTAGATCATGGTAATGAATATGATATTGTGTATATGGACTTCAGTAAGGCTTTTGACAGGGTCCCACATCAGAGACTATTGAGGAAAATTAAAGCACATGGAATAGGAGGAGAAATTTTTTCCTGGATAGAGGCATGGTTGACAAATAGGCAGCAGAGAGTTTGCATAAATGGGGAGAAATCAGAGTGGGGAAGTGTCACGAGCGGTGTTCCACAGGGGTCAGTGTTGGGCCCCCTGCTGTTCACAATCTACATAAACGACATAGATGAGGGCATAAAGAGCGACATCCGCAAATTTGCCGATGACACCAAAATAGGCCGTCGAATTCATTCTGACGAGGACATTGGAGCACTCCAGGAAGATTTGAATAGACTGATGCAGTGGTCGGAGAAGTGGCAGATGCAGTTTGAGAGGGACCTGCCCTCCAAAAGCAACCTACGTCTCACCTCCTGGCACTATATAAAGGCTCCATCCTGTCACTTCAACTTCATATTGTTTCAGACAACGGAACAATGCTCTTCTCCAGACTTGAGGGACTGACCACCTCAAAACTTTAAGGGTGATGGACTGATTACATCGTCTTCAAGTATCTTCTGCTTCTATCAACTTTTCTGTACTTGACTGAAGAAGCCTACTGTGTGGCAATATAAACACAAATGCAGTATAATGTGATCCTTTATTGACTACGTTTCGCCCACACAGTGGGCTTTTTCAAGTCACAAACAGAACTACCTGGGGTGGAAGGAACGCGAGTATTTATAGTCCGGCTGAGGTCAGGTGAAGAATGCTGCATCTGATGATGTACCGAGTGGGGCTATAGAGTCTAAAAACTTGGGTAGCTTGGAAAGGAGATTGGATAAGTTTGTGAGCAGACCTTCTACAATGTTCTTATGTGGGATAGCGATGAAGAAGTTTCTTGGCAAGTGTTCAGCTATGTTATAGAAGCCACTATTCTGGTTAAAGTTGTCGGATATAGAAATAAGTGATGATTCCAGGATTCTTCGGTATTGAGTGTTGTCTTCTGTGGCGATAAGTCTTGAGTTTCTGTAGTTTATCAAGTGGTTGTGTGAATTACGGTGTTGTACGCAGGCATTCCTTATGTCGTCAACCTGCTTGCGTATGGTGTTCTAAAATACGTGTTTGGGTCCCTTGATGTTTCGCCCACGTATAACTTGTTGCAGTCATTACAAGGGATTAGTATACCCCGCAAGGGGTAGGCTTTTCCTGCCCACTATGGGTGTCCTTTATGGGGCGTGGTTTGGAGGTAGAAATTGGGAAATTTTAAAGTTTTTTCAATTTTTCCAAACAAGGAAAATTTTTCAGAAATGAGGAATCCCCCCCAACTTGGTGATGGGGTCAGCCCCAAATTTTTTTTAAAATTTTTGGGGATGACAAGCTAATTTTTGGGGGGCCCAAACCCCCTTTTTAAATTTCCTTTTATGGACTGTGGCCACGGGGCTTTTCAATAAAAACCCAAGGGACGCAATTTATCGTTTGAAAATTTAAACCTATATGCAAGTCCCCTAATTAACCCTAAAATTTTGGAAAAGGAAAAAAATTGTTTAAAGGGACCTACAGGGCCCTTGGGAAAATAGAAAAAATTCCTAAAAAATCCCCAGGTTGAACTATGAAGGGTTCAAAGAATTAAAGGGAGTTAGCCCCTTGGAAATTTTTCCTTCCAAATTAAAAGTGGAAAAATCAATTGGGAAATTTATTGTGGCCTTTTCTCCAGGATTTTCAAGTTTCTAATAAACTGGGGGCCAAATTGAAAAGTTTAAATTGTGAATTCAAATTTAAAGAAAAGGAAAATGCAAAAGGGAAATTTTTTGGGGGAATTTTTTTGCCTAGGGGGTTGAAAAGTGGGAAAGCCCCCAAAAAAGGGAACTTTTTAAAAGGGTTTAAAAAATACCCGGGTTTTGGTTTTAAATGGTTTTTATTTCCCGTTTCGCCCAAAGTGGTTAGTGGAAAAAATTGTAAAGGGAAAAATCTTAAGGATGTTCAGTCCCCCAAAAGGGGGGGGTTTTCCCCAGTTGGGGGTTTTTTTAATAGAAAAAATTTTTTTAGGCAAACTTTTAGATGGGGGCCCCTAAAAAAGGGGGATAAAAAGAAATTTTTTTTTCTTCATAATTTTTGCCGACGGGGTTTGGAGCAAACGTTTCTTAAAGTTAAATTGCCAAAACACCAAAAAAAAGTAATTTTAGTTCCCTTTTTCATAAAAAAAGGCAATTTTAACCTTTTTCAAACGGTGAAGGAGAAACCCCCAAGGGGGAAAAATTTAGAAAAAATTCGGGGCTTTTTGACCCCTGAAAAAAATAATAAGAAATTCCTGGAAAAGGGGGCTTTTGTTTGAATTATTAATTTTTAAAGTAGGGGGGGGGGCTTTTTAAATGTATTGGAATGGATTAAAAAGTTTTAAAGGGTAATTTGGGAACTTTTGGGGAAAAATTTTAAAAGAATGGGGAGAAAATTTTTTTCCGGTGGGGGCATTTGAAAAATGGCCGGGTTAAAAGGGGGAAAAATTTCAGGGTGGAAAAAGGCGGGGTTTGTTCCCAGGGGTCGGGTTTTTCCCCCCTTGTTAAACCAAAAAAACGCCCTAAAAGGGGAAAAGAGGAAAAAAATTTGGTGAAAAATGGGTGAATTTTCTAGGATAAAACCCCGGAAAGTTTAATAACAATTTTCAGGTGGGACGGGTTTGGGGCCCCTCAAAAAAACCTGTTACCCCGGTATTGGCCCACCTGTTAATTTTTTTTTAGCCCGAAAAACTTTTAATTGGGGGAACCACCCAAAACAAGGGTTTTGGGGTTTTAAAGTTTTTTGTTCCCCCCAAAACCGTCTTGAGAAGAAGCCTATTGACAATTTCAATAAAACCTCTTTAAGGTTTTCCCAAAAATTTTTTTTTAACCAAAGCACTGCAGAAGAAACGGGGTTTTTAAACCCATCAATTGTCTTTTTTTGGGGAAACCCTTTAAGGGCCTCCCCCCCAAAAACCAGTCCACCTCCTTATAAAATCCCCTGAAAATTTAAACCGTTATAGGGGAAAATTCCCCCTTTAAAATTTTAAACCCGGCCAAAACCGACAAAAATGAAAAAAAGGTAAAAACCAAATTTTTTTTAAAACAAATAAATTAGGAAAGAAACGTTTCGCCAACGTACTTTTCCAAAAAGAAATTTTTAAACCGAAATCTTTAAACATGTAACTTCCAAAACCTTTTTTTTTGGGGGGGTTTTTGGGAAAAAATTTTCCCTTTCCAAAAACTTTTAATTAAGCAAATGGGGGTTTAATACCGGGGGGAATTTTTTTGGGGGGGCGGGCCCCTTTAAACCCCCCTTTCCCCCCAGGGTTTTTTTGGTTTTTTTTAACCATTTTTTTCACTGTCAAAGAACAAAATTCTTGGTAAACCATTTTCAAAATTACTTTTAACCGGGTTTTTTGGGGCCCCCGCCCCCCCCAAATAACCTATTTTTTGGGCTATTTCCCCTTTCTGCCCTTTTAATTTTTTTATTGTTTGAAACGGAAAATTTTTCCAACTAACGACCCCCTAAAATTTGGGGGTGGAAAAATTTCCCCAAGACTTCGTTCCCCTTTTCTTTGTAAGGGCTCTTGTACAAACGTTTCAAAATAAAAAACCCTAATGTTGCAAGGGGTCTTCCAAACGACAAAAATAAAAACTGTTTCTCCTAAAAAACATGCCAAACTTAAACTTTCCAACTCGCTCCATCACAAGACCTCCTCAAGCTAACCCCCAGATATTTTAACTTCACCTCAAACCCCGGCCTATCGTTTTTCTGACCAAGACTTATCAGAACCAACACCCCCCGTCTATGCCACCTCTCACCACCCCCCCCCAGCCCAACAAATCAAAGACCAAAACTCCCCGCCTCCCCTCAACACAGTCACAGAAGAAAATAGTCCAAACATTATGAAAAAACTCTCGGGGCAACGCAAAGTAGTAGTCGAAGAAGAAAAACACGCAACCGTTACCTAAGCCAAGCCTTTATGGGGGCTCTAACCTTCTACACCACCCCAACCTCCCCAAAGAAAAGAGCGCAGCTGATTCTCCCCTTTAAAGAAAGAAAGGGGTGTTAATAAAACCCGCACCAAACCTCCCAAATTCCTTTTTAAAACGATATCTTACCCCGTGACGAAACTGAACTGCTCCAACCTAGAATGCAACATTCCCCTGTCCAAGAGAGATTTAAAAGATCAAGGTACTCCATCACCAGCGAAGTGAGCCAAACACACAACCCCTTCCCAACACCTGACGTCCAAACCAGCTTTCACCCCAGCCTGTAGCTATCATCGCGACACTGTCTGATCTCTCTCTCCTCATGTCCCCAACTTTCCCCTCCCACCTGCCCCGCAGTGCCCCCGCAGCGGGTTTTCCCTGGCTCTTTTTTTACAACTCAAGCCTTTTCCCCTCACGCTGTTCATCTCGTCCACACTTCCCCCCCCCCACCCCCCCGGGGTCCCAACAAAGAGCCGCTTGGTTTCCAATTCGCCCCCGATCACTTAGCGCTGGGTTAAGCCCGGGGTCTATTTCATATAAGAACACTCCTCTCCCCACTATTCTTCGTTGTCCCCCCCTTTCCCCCCTCATCCCATTGGGGTCTTACCCGAACTTTCGTTGTTCGTTCATTCAACTCATACAGTTGCTCTACACCGCAAGAAGCCTTCTTTGGGCCCCGTCGGGTGTAAAAATTTTATTTTACAAAGGTTTTCCTTTTTACAATGCTGTCGAATCGTGTGAAAAACAAACCGTGAATGGGCAATAAATGACTCCCCGAGTTAGCTTCTACCCTCGTTAGGACCGCCTGCAGGTAAATTTACGGGGAATCCACTCTCTGAAAGACCCCTTCATTGTCGTCGCACAGACGACCGGAAAACTAAAAACTAAGGACGACTCTTCAATCAGGACCTACAAACACAAAAATTCACTTACCCCCTTCCATTCTTGAAGTCGAACGTTCGTCTTTGTGAAAAGACTTGACAATTCGTCACCCTCTCTCTACTGAAGCACTGAAGAATCTATTTAGGGAAAAAAAACGGGGGCCGGTAGACAGCCTCAAAGATCCCCCAAAGCCACTCAATGCTAAAGATTACTTTCAACATCCCGGCGCCCAAGCTCCTCTGACGGTCGGCCATTATTTTTACCAATTCACCCAAGTATATAAACAAGAACGTTTTCCCTCATCTCCCACTGTGGACCTGCTCTCCCATAAAACACCACCCAAAGGGTGCCCCATCAAGAAAAAGAAGTTTTGTTCAAAATGTGGGAAAGATGGACACGATTCAAATCCCACCATTTTCTACAACCCAATGTCTTAACTGCAAGGGGAATCATCATACCCTTTCAGCTAAGTGCCCACTCAGAAAAAAATCAATTGAAGAAAATGAAGTTTGAAAAAACCTCCAATTCACCGACATACGCTGCAATAACCAAACCCCCAAACCCACACCAACAAACTCTACACCCCAATCTACAGGCACATCGCCCAGAAAATCCCTTCCCACCCCGCGGTGTCCTTCCCAAGGGGCTGTACTGCTGGTGATGCACACCTTGCAAACGCACAAGCCCGGCCTTTCAACACCATATTAAGAACTATTCCGTTTAAAAAAACATGCCTCCCTTTAATTTTTCCGAACCACCCTTTAAAGACATCCCCAAACCTTCCAACGCCTAACTTTACGCACCTAAGACCTTTCTCCGCCCAAGCAAAATGCTCCCCGTAACTTCATAACCACTTCCCCCGCTACAACGTTTTTTCAAGTTCCTCAACCCCGCCCCCACCTCCCCGCCCGCGTTACCAAAAATTAACCTCACAGCTCTCCTTCGAAACCCCAGTCACCTCACCACCATTGAGATTTTCCAGTGAATCCACTCCAGAAGAGGAAAATAAAGAGATCCAGTAAACCCTATGGGGGAAAACCTTACCTTTTTCACTTCTCCTTCAATATGACACCATGACCTGTACGAAATTACAAAAGCCCGGTGCTGGAACGTCAAATTGCATGTAATCACCGCTTTACTTCACACTACCCAAATTTTTTGAGTTTCAAACCTCTACGTTTAAACCCTTTAGCAACAAGGCTAAATTATACCCCATCTAGAAGCACTTCAAAAAAATTTAAAATGGCCCATTGCTAAACCCCCCTCCCAGTTACTCCTATAACTCCCTTTTTCTACCCTTGATGTGACCTCCTGCTGCCAGCTACTCAAGATTCAAGACTTCAACTACAACAATTCAATGCAACAGTCCCTGTTTTCCTGTTCTCAAGTCTGCCCCACGATCGCCTTAGCTGCTGGGGTTTTAACCTGGCTCTATTTCTCTTACTAAAAACTCCTCTCCCGTGCATTTTTCATCGTCCCGTCTTCCCCGCTACCCATTGGGGTCTTACCTAAAAATTTTTTGCTTTTGCTTTTTGCTTGACTTCAAATTCATTGTTTTTAGACAACGGAACAATGCTCTTTCCAGACGAGGGATGACCACCCCCAAAACTTTAAGGGTGAGGGGCTGATTACACGCTTTAAATATTTTCGCTTCTATCCAAATTTTCTTACCACTTTAAAAAGCCCACTGTGTAGGGAAAAGTTTTTGAAATAAAGATCCCTTTGGGAATATAAACACAAAGCAGTATAATGTGATCCCTTTTTTGAAAAACTTTCGCCCCAGGGGGCTTTTTAAGTCACAAACAAACCCTGGGGGGAAAGGGAAAGCGAGTATTTTTTGTCCGGGTGAGGTCAGGGGAAAATGCTGCATCGATGATGTACCAGTGGGGTTATGAGTTAAAAAATTGGGGAGCTTGGAAAGGAGACTGGACAAGTTTTTTGAGAAAGACCTTCACTTTTGTTCTTATGTGGCATAGCGATGAAAAGGGTTTTTTGGAAGTGGTTAGCTATGTTTAGAAGCCACTTTTTGGGTTGAAGTTGTGGGATATAGAAATAAGTGAGACCCAGGATTTTTTCGGATTGAGTGTTGTCTTCGTGGCATAAGTCTTGAGTTTCTGATTTTTATCAAGGGGTTGTTGAATTAGGGTTTTGTACGCAGGCATTCCTTGTTCTCAGACCTGCTTGCGTTTTTGGTGTTCTAAAATACTTTTTGGAGGTCCCTTGTTTTGTTTCGCCCAGTATAATTTGTTGCGTCATTGCAAGGGATTATTTTGTGTACGAAATGTAATAATACCGACAAGATGAGAGTAAGAACAATGAAACTGGTTCTTTATTGTAGACGTTTCGCCCCCATGGTTTTAAAAATACAAATTTTCTGGACAAATTTGAAGACAGTAGAACTTGTACAAAGGGGTAAACGTCCCTAAAAAGGAGTAGGTGCGAAAAACCCCCTAGTCGTGGAGATTCTGAAGCAAAAAAAAGAACCCTGGCGTTTATAGTAACGTCAGGTGAGCGACGAGGGTTTCACTGGTAGGCGGGACCCCCTGGAAGTAGGCCCTTTCCCCAAGAGAGGGGTTGTAGTAGAGTATTTCGTAGTGGGAAAGGTTTAAATTTCGGGGGACATGTAAAAACCTTCCGACTACGAAAAACATTTATTTACTAACCCATCTCTTTGGGAAGGGGGCCCACTTCCACGGGGGAACCCCGCCTACAGGAATATCCCTCGTTGCTACCCTGACGTCACATATAACCCCGGGATTCTTCTTCGCTTTAGAAAATCCACACTTGGTGCTGTCGCACCTACTCCCATTAGGACTGATTCCTCATCTTTTTGTAATAGTTCTACTGTCTTCAAGTTATGTCCCAAATTTGTAGATAAAGCCACTGGGTGGCCCAAATCTACAATAAAAATACCCGTGTTTACTTTGTCTTTCTCTCATCAAGGGTTAAGTATCCCCTGCAAGGATGGGGGCATTTGTGTTTTTTTTCCATTGTGTCGGTATTTTATACCCTTTATTTCCATCAAAGTACCTAACTGTTGAAATGTGTCTTACCTAACAGATGCAGTTTAATATAGAAAAAAAGAAATTCTAAAAGTTGGACAGGCAAAAACATGCCCATTAAAAAAAATAATTAGATCTTAATATTACGGATTGCGAAAAAAAATTTTGGAGTTCTGGTTGCGTAATCTAAAAACCAAAACAACAGTGCTAAATTTCGCAATAAAAACTAATGAATCCTTGGCTTCTATCAAGAAACATAAATAATAGGAGTCCCCAGTTGTTTTTCAACCCATACATCCTTGGTTGGGGTCATTTAAATTTTCTGCACAGTTTTGTCACCCCTATTTCAAAAGGATATAAATTCTCTGGAAAATGTACAAAGGAGGGTGACAAAATTGCCCATGTATCAAAACCTTCCCCATGAGGTAGACTAAAGGGGCCCTGAAACTGCACTCTCTAGAAAGACTAGAAATTTGGGGGGATATGACTGAGGTGTTAAATGAAGACAGGAAAAAATAAAGGGGATGTAATAGTGTGCTGAAAATTCTAGCCCAGAAGGCTGCGAATGATTTTTTAA
>NC_069431.1:37413409-37468627 GCF_026875155.1 Cherax quadricarinatus
GGGGATGCGAAGGTTGGGGGGTGGGGGGGAAGTGGGGAAGGGGGACGACCTGATGTCACACAGGTGGACTCCTGGATCCACGGACCTGGGGATGCGAAGGTTGAGGGTGTGGGGGGGAAGTGGGGAAGGGGGAGCACCTGGTGTCACACAGGTGGACTCCTGGATCCACGGACCTGGGGATGCGAAGGTTGAGGGTGTGGGGGGAAGTGGGGAAGGGGGAGCACCTTGTGTCACACAGGTGAATACCTGGATCCACGGACCTGGGGATGCGAAGGTTGAGGGTGTAGGGGGGAAGTGGGGAAGGGAGAGCACCTGCTGTCACACAGGTGAATACCTGGATCCACGGAATTTGGGATGCGAAGGTTGGGGGTGTGGGGAGGAAGTGGGGAAGGGGGAGCACCTGGTGTCACACAGGTGGACTCCTGGATCCACGGACCTGGGGATGCGAAGGTTGGGGGTGTGGGGGGGAAGTGGGGAAGGGGGAGCACCTGGTGTCACACAGGTGGACTCCTGGATCCACGGACCTGGAGATGCGAAGGTTGAGGGTGTGGGGGGGAAGTGGGGAAGGGGAGCACCTGCTGTCACACAGGTGGACTCCTGGATCCACGGACCTGGGGATGCGAAGGTTGAGGGTGTGGGGGGGAAGTGGGGAAGGGGGAGCACCTGGTGTCACACAGGTGGACTCCTGGATCCACGGACCTGGGGATGCGAAGGTTGAGGGTGTGGGGGGAAGTGGGGAAGGGGGAGCACCTGGTGTCACACAGGTGAATACCTGGATCCACGGACCTGGGGATGCGAAGGTTGAGGGTGTAGGGGGGAAGTGGGGAAGGGAGAGCACCTGCTGTCACACAGGTGAATACCTGGATCCACGGACCTGGGGATGCGAAGGTTGAGGGTGTGGGGGGGAAGTGGGGAAGGGGAAGCACCTGGTGTCACACAGGTGGACTCCTGGATCCACGGACCTGGGGATGCGAAGGATGGGGATGTGTGGGAGGAAGTGGGGAAGGGGAAACACCTGGTGTCACACAGGTGGACTCCTGGATCCACGGACCTGGGGATGCGAAGGTTGGGGGTGTGGGGGGGGGAAGTGGGGAAGGGGGAGCACCTGGTGTCACACAGGTGGACTCCTGGATCCACGGACCTGGGGATGCGAAGGTTGAGGGTGTGGGGGGGAAGTGGGGAAGGGGGAGCACCTGCTGTCACACAGGTGGACTCCTGGATCCACGGACCTGGGGATGCGAAGGTTGAGGGTGTGGGGGGGAAGGGGGGGAAGGGGGACAAACTCCCAAGACATTTATAGAGGCCGAAGTTGTGTAGTTTAAAAAATAATTTGGAAAAATCATAAATGGTTGGGGGTGGGGGGGGTGTGAGTTGGACCTGTGTTGTGCTCCAGGTCGGTTCCGTGTTCCCCCCTTAAGTCAATGTGACCTGACCCGACTAGGTTGGGGTTTTGGTTTAACCCGGTTTGGAGATTTGGCCCTCCCCTGCAGGGGCCCGTAGGTTGCTGCAGTTTTCCCTTCGTTTTTTTTTCTTATATGTGTGTACGAGAAAAAGATCATGAGTTTTATGAGTGATATCGACCCCACTGATGTCGATAAGGGGCAGTAGGTAGTGGGGAAAACAAAAAATCACAGTAGGGAACACACCCTCAAAAAATCCTGGGAAAAACAAAATTCCAATTTGCAATTCTATGCTTTGGGTATTGCAGGCATGGTTATCGGGAAAAAAAAGGTGGGCCACCCCAAAAAAATACCGCACACACATGACAACAGGGGGTGGGGATCCCTTCCTGTAACTTTTTTAACCCCCAAAATTCACTCGTCAGCCCCTGAAAGCAAGGGTCGTAACTGCAAGGCCACAATGTGAAGGGGACAAGAAGCCAGTCAATTTGATATGGGGGAAAAAAAGAAAGGAGCCCTAACCTCTCCAGAGAAAGTGGATTTTTAGTGCCAGGAAGAAAAAAAAAATGGTAAGAAATAACAAAAATGTTTTTACCAACATTGGTTGTTTTTCCAAACCTTGGGAAGTTATACCAACAATTGGTATAGTTATACCAAAAATTTGGGAAGTTTACCCAAACCTTGGTATGTTACAAAATTGGTATAGTTTTAAAAAATTTTTATTTTAACCAACAAATTTTTACCAACCCCTTGGTTTTTTTTCCCCCATTTGGTAGTTTACCAACCTTGGTATGTTTTTCCAACACTTTGGGAGTTTTACCAAAACCCTTTGGGATGTTTAACCAAAAACTTGGTATAGTTATACCAAAAACTTGGTATAGTTTTACCCCAAAACTTGGTATAAGAAAATAAGAACATAAAAGTGGAAAACCCAGAAAGGGCCTCTGGCCCATACGAGGCAGGTCCTTATCAAAACGACATCTACCTAAAGCTACTCAAGAAACAACTCCCGCACCCCCAACACCAATCAAACCCAGCCCCTCCCACTCATATATTTGTCCAGTCTCTTCTTAAAGCTACCAAGGTCCTAGCCTCTATCACCCCACTGGGAAGACTGTTCCACGCATCTACAACTCTGTTAGAAAACCAGTACTTACCTATGTCCTTTCTAAATCTAAATTTATCCAACTTAAATCCATTATTCCTGGTTCTTACCTGGTTCGACACCCTCAGTACTTTATTAATGTCTCCTTGTTTATGCCCGTCATCCACTTATCACTTCAATGATATCTCCCCTTATTCTACGCCTCTCCAGAGAGTGGAGATTTAAGGCTTTAAGTCTATCTTCATACGGGAGGTTCCTTACACAGTAAATCATTTTAGTCATTCTTCTCTGTATGTTCTCTAATGAGTCTATGTCCATCCTGTAGTAAGGGGACCAAAATGAGCTGCATAATCTAAATGAGGCCTCACTAGTGTGTATAGAGCTGTAAAAATAACTTTTGGACTTCTGTTACTTATACTTCTTGAGATAAATCCAAGTAATCTGTTGGCCTTGTTGCGCACACTGAGGCACTGCTGTCTTGGCTTTAGATTTCTGCTTACCATGACTCCCAAGTCTTTTTCACATTCTGTATGACCAAGCTCTACTTCACCTAGATTATAGCTTCGAGGGTTATTTTCATTCCAAGGGCAAGTACCTTACACTTATCCACATTATACTTCATCTGCCATTTCTCAGACCAAGACATTAATTTGTTCAAATCGTCCTGGAGTTCATTGATATCCTCCTCAGAGTGAATTATACGGCCTATCTTTGTATCATCAGCAAACTTACTCATGTCACTAGTATCCTTCATCAAGGTCATTAATGTAAATTATGAACAAGAGAGGGCCTAAACTGATCCTTGTGGAACGCCACTAGTGACTAATCCCCATTCAGATTTACTCCATTAATGGTAACTCTCTGCTTTCTATTGGTAAGCCATGCCTCAATCCATGCTAGAACTTTACCTCCTATACCAAGAGCTGCCACTTTTCTTAAGAGTCTCTTGTGAGGTACTTGTCGAAGCTTTACTAAAATCCAAATAGACAAATCATATTCCTTATCAACTGTCAACTGCCTCAAATGTTCTATTGAAGACGTCAGTAAGTTTGTCAGGCAGGAACGACCTCACGTGAAATCCATGCTGAGAATTCATTTATCAAAGTTATGCTTCATTCAAGAGTGACTTTGATAATGTCAGCTATAAATGTTTTAATAACTTGCCCACTTTAGGTCGGCTTATTGGAACGAGTAATTTGAAGGAGTGGACTTATCCACTGATTGAATATAGGAACCAACATTAGCCATCTCCACATCTCTCGGCACACATGGTAAGGATGGACGCATGAATACCACTCGTTTAATGGCTGACTAAGCTCCATCTTGCATTCCTTAAGTACCCTTGGAAACAACTCATCGGGTCCAGGGGACTTATTTGTTTCAGTTTGTTCTATCTGTTCTAATAACCATGTCCCTCGTGACAGTAATATTAGTACTTAAATTCTTCAGGAAACTAAATTAATTGTTAATGCTGGGAATCTCATTTACATCTTCCTGTTGTAAAAACTGACCAAAATTGTCATTTAAATAAGGAACAATTTCAGTTCATTATCGTCAGCTGTCCATTCCCAGATTTCAGAGGTCTACTTTTTTCCTTCACCTTCGTCCTATACACTTGACGAAACCCCTTTGGATTAGTCTTTGATTCATTAGCGACTTAATTTCATAGTCACGTTTAGCTTTCTATCGCCTTTTTAACTTCTCTTTTAAGTGAACATATTGCGTCGTAGGTTAACTCTTCTCCTCTTCTTATGCGCTATAAAATTCCCCCTTTTTCCCCTAATAGATGCTTTAACCTCTGTTAACCATTTTGGGATCGTTATTATTAGATCCTTATTTCCTCTCCCCCCCCCCTAGGGAATGTATATACTTCTGGGCACTGTGTACATTATAAGAAATCAAATCATAAAAGCAGATCCCTCAGTCACTCGCTAGAATGCCACATAAGTAGATTTATCGTCAATAAAATCATTAGCTAGATAACCCCAAATCAAGATTTGACAGATGTTCCCTAAGTCCATTATAATCGGCCAGAAACGAAATTCGGGATATTTACTGTATTTCATATTATTCTTGCATTCCCATTAATGATAAAGGTGAATGGATTGTGATCACTTTGCGCCAAGCTCTTCAGTGATCTCCAGTTTATTCACTAGTGTTGTCCTTATTTGACAAGAATAGGTCTAGCAAATATTACCCTGGTAGGTTCAGTTACACTCTGTTTTCAGAAAACCAGTCCTGAACTGTTTCCATGAAGTCACTGGACCTCTAGATTACCTGTCAAAGAAATTCCAGTCAATTTGGCTAAAGTTCAAATCCCTACTATGACTACGTTACTTTGTCCAAGACAGCCCTAACATTTCGTCCCAAAGAAGTCTACCTCTATCGTGATCCAAGCCTGGAGGTCGGTATATTACACTAGATTAGTTTTTCTTGACACTCCACGAACTCTACCCAACAGTACTCTGTTACTGCTCCCATCTATTTTTATAAACCCTTTTATTTATGCAACAATTAATATTTTCTGAACTACTATGCAACTCCTCCCCCCTTCCCATTTACATCTATCCACATTGAATAACTTAAATCATGGAATATTACACTCAGCAGTCATATCCCGACTCTTTTATATCATACCACGTTTCAGTTAATGCAATGATATCAAGTTCCCTGCACACACATGCTACCAAACGTAGTTCATAAATTTTATTTCTTGCACTTCGACTAGTTATCATAAAATACCATCATATGTTTTTTTTTCTGCACATTTTTCCTATTCTTCTTTGTTTTTCACAAATTCTGAAATTATCATTACCCAGAGTTACTCCATGACAGTTACTATTAAGATTCTTAATATCAGAGCATAAGTTCAATATATCCATACTCATTATTAATCATTTCTAAACCTTACTCTAAACTCAATCCTAGTTTAAAGTCCAAACAACCCCCTCAACTGAGTTAGCAAGAAAACCCAACTGCCCTGGATAAGTGACCCCATCCCTGGATACATGTCATTTCGGCCATAGAAGTTGTCCAGTTGTCTATGAATGGTACTTGCATTATCCTTACAGTGTTTATCCAGCCAACAATTAATACCAATTGCTCTGGACATGCCATTCATTACCAACACCTCTTCTTGGCAAATGCCACATTATAACAGGCGCGCCCCCCTTCTTCTAATCATGTCTATAGCTGTCCTGAACTTTCTAACTAAATCCGCACTTCTACGCTTGCCTACATCATTCCTCACAGCACTGAGGCAAATATTGGAATGATCCATTACCGTTCATGATGTTGTCAAGCCGGCTAACAATGTCCTCCATCCCAGCCCCAGGAAAGCCATACCCCTTTGTCTCCTACTCCTGTCCTTCAAGACAGAATGCCCTATCCATGTACTAACATGGGCTATCCCCTAAACAACAACAATATTCTTACCTCCTTGTCGTTCGTCGTGAACGATCCCAGTAGTAGACTCAACATTCTCGTGGTAGCACGAGCGTGAATGCGGTGAGGGTTTCCACGGGAGTTTCCACAGAAGTCTCTTTCTTTCTTCATCGTTTCGGCTTTCATTCGTCTTCTTGATCGTCAACTTCGTCGTCCCCCTGCTGTCCCAGCACTGACCACGTCCCTTCTGACCTAGTGGTATTAGTTTATACCAACACTTGGTATAGTTATACCACACTTGGTTATAGTTATACCAACACCTTGGTATAGTTAACCAACACTAGGTATAGTTATACCAACCTTGGTTTTGTTATACCAAACTTGGTATAGTTATACCAACACTGGTATAGTTATACCAACAACTTGTTTGTTATTACCAACACTTGGTATAGTTATACCAACACTTGGTATAGTTTATACCAAAACCACCTTGGTTAGTTATACTACACTTGGTATAGTTATACCTACACTTGGTATAGTTATACAACACTTTGGTATAGTTGTACCCACTTGTATAGTTATACAACACTTATGATAAATTTAGACACATGTGCATCTCTTGCTACCCATAGAGTTGCAAATGTTGTCATAATTTATCAAACATGTACGGTTCTACTGAACAATTATCTAAAAACCAATTAAATGGGTGAGAACGCATGGGTTGATGAATTTGCAGTTCAGATGTCAGTCTGAGGGCAATGTGTGGTGTGAATATAAACCTTAGAATTCGTAATTTGAAAATTGGGAGGTGTGGGACGGCTGAGAAAGGGTTGTTTAGGTGGTTCAGACATGTAGAGAGGAGAGAAGGCAGGGTAGGGATCGGCCTAGGAAAGGTTGGAGGGGAGGGGTAAAGGAGGTTTTGTGTGAGAAGGACTTGGACTTCCAGCAAGCATGCGTTAGGGTTTTTGATGGGAGTGAATGGAGACAAATGGTTTTTAATAATTGACGTGCTATTGGAGTATTAGCAAAGTAACATTTATGAAGGGATTCAGCAACCTTTGGGAAAAGAAAAAAAAAAAAAAAAAAAAAAAAAAAAATAAAAAAAAAAAAAAAAATAAAAAAAAAAAAAAAAAAAAATCAAGAAAATAAAAAAAAAAAAAACCGACAGACCGGACTCGAGTCCTGGAGATGGAAAGTACAGTGTCTGCACTGCACTATGAAGGAGGGGTGTTAATATTGCAATGTTATAAACTGTAGTGCAAGCGCACCTCTGACAAGATATGGAGTGAATGGTGAAAGTTTTTCTTTTTCGGGCCACCCTGCCTTAGTGGGAATCTGCCGATGTGTTAATAAAAAATAAAAAACAGAAACTCCCAGGCAGCAGTAGCACCAGATGGAGATAGTGATCCCGGTGCTGAGGAAACAGACAAAGTTATGCGAATTCTAGAGTCACAAAATAGTGGATGATGCTTCAGGGAATAGTGTTGATATATTACCAGTAAAAACTGGTGGAATCACTGATGTTAGTAGTCTTTGTAGATAGTGGGGAGTCCGAAAAAATGCGCTAGTAGGGGAAAAAATATCCCTGAAATGTGTTACTCGTCAGTCCATGGAAAACAATGATACAACACATACTAGACAAGAAGATACAGATCACTCGGACCATGGGTAAAAGACAAATAACATAAATATCTATCATTTATATTTATTTATAGATAATATATTAACTTTTAACCATGACTAAGGACTAACACTATTTACTTGTAGAGGAACAGGACTGTTTGACCTTGTGACTTATTGAGTGCGCAGTGCTGGTAACGGTGCCTATACTCAGAACATATAAGTGCTTGTAACACATGGATGGTATCTTCCACAGTCAGAACACCGTAAGTTCCTGTGTCCACGTCACCGTAGATGTTTGGTTTGAAAAACAGTATGTGAATGGCATCAGATATAAAAGCGTTTCATAATTTGTTGTTGCTAGAAGCAAAGTTTGTTTTGCTTCAACAGTATTGAAGGACCAGTTATAGGTGGTTGGTGTTGATGATAAACGGTAGCAAAGTTCACAAGAGTTGTGGGTGAGAGGAGAGAGAGGGTGGTGCTCAGAATGCGAGACACTGGAATAGCCACAGTGGTCGTTATCACGTACGATCTCTGTCACCTGTAAAAAAATGTAAGTAGTTAATATTAATTCATATTTGCTGTGTATGAAATATAAATATATAGTATTATTTACAAGATGCTGAATGGAATAATATAAATATAATTATGTACCTGCAATTGCTGATTTCAGATCTTATAGGGAAGGGCTTGAAGTGGTATAAGGGACTGTGCTTGTTTAAAGGCCACTGAGATAAGCTGTATACTGGTGCTTAAGTGCTTCTTTTCTATTGTGAATATCCTGGAGTTGTACTGTTGTTGGGGAGGAATGGAAGCACCTGGGATCATCACAACTTGTGTAAACTTTTTGAAGAAGAATCCCGCAGCAGGATGCTGAAAGATCAACACGATGAGGGCAGGACAAAACACAGATGCCATGTTATTGCTAGGCTAAGAAGGTGAAGAGGAGTAGACGATGATGTTCACAAGCTTGTTGACTCTGGATGGATTATAAAAGTGTACCATCACGCCTTTATATAGTGCCACCTCAGGAGTAACAAGAAAGTAGTTGGGGAGTAGT
Organism: Cherax quadricarinatus; assembly: GCF_026875155.1. Lineage (NCBI taxonomy): Eukaryota > Metazoa > Arthropoda > Malacostraca > Decapoda > Parastacidae > Cherax > Cherax quadricarinatus. The sequence continues at coordinate 37,421,979 of NC_069431.1, forward strand.
AGTAGTAGTAGCAGAGTGGTGGTAGTAAGTAGTAGTAGTAGTAACAATTATGGTTGTAGTTGTAAGGCCGTAACCGAATAGAGAAGCAATTGCATTAGGCCTATAGGCCCATAGACAGGCAGTGTCCTTCTGAGCTACCCATCTTACAAAAAATTCTCTAAGGAAATAGTTTGACTATCTTCACAACCTCATGCTTACGTGTCTTTTAAACCACAACCTTCATGTTGCCCAGGGTTCCCACTCACATCCATTCCCATTCATACTCATGTATTTATTTTCAATCATATTCTTGAAATTTACATGAGACACATTCTTTAATCACAAGAGAAAGGAGGAACACTGCAACGGGCCTACTGGCTCATACTTCTCAAGTCCTCAAAACCGTACGCACTAACAAATAAGAACATAAGATTAGAGGAACACTGCAGAAGGCCTACTGACAAGGCAGGTCCTTATCAAAACGACCTCTACCTATTGCTTCCCAAGAAATAACTCCCGTACCCAGTGACACCAATCAAACCCAGCCCCACCCACTCATATATTTGTCCAATCTTTTCTTAAAGCTATCCAAGGTCCTAGCCTCTATCACCTAACTGGGAAGAACATAAGAAAGGAGGAACACTGCAGTAGGCCTGTCGGCCCGTACTAGGCAGGTCTTTTACATTAAAATGGTATAAAATACCGACAGATTGTTAGGTAAGACACATATGCAACAGTTAGGTATCTTTATTTTGAAACGTTTCGCCTACACAGTAGGCTTCTTCAGTCAAGTACAGAAAAGTTGATAGAAGCTTTTATCAACTTTTCTGTACTTGACTGAAGAAGCCTACTGTGTAGGCGAAACGTTTCAAAATAAAGATACCTAACATGTTGCATATGTGTATTACCTAACATCTGTCGGTATTTTATACCATTTTAATGTTTCATTCTGTCAGACACTGCAACGCAAAGGGTATCTGGGTACAGACCATCTACTTCGACAACCCTTTACTAGTGAGAACGGTTGGGGTTGAGAAGGACCTGCCCTCCCAAATCAACCTACGTCTCACTCGCGGACTATATAAGGGCCGCCGATTCTGTCACTTCAACTTCATATTGTTTCAGGACCACGGAACAATGCTCTTCTCAGACTGAGGGAGCTGGACCACCTCAAAAACTTTAGGGTTGATGGACTGAATTACATCGTTCTTCAAAGTATCTTATTCTTCTATCAACTTTTCTGTACTGACTGAAGAAGCTACAGTGTAGGCGAAACGTTTCAAATTAAGATACCTAACTGTTGCAAATTTATTGTTTTGTTTTCTTACCTAACAATCTGTCGGTATTTTATACCATTTTAATGTTCTTTCTGTCAGGACACTGCAACACATAGGGTATCTTGGTACAGACCATCTACTTCGACAAACCTCTACTAGTGAGAAACGGCTGGGGGTGAGAAAGGACCTGCCCTCCCAAATCAACTACGTCTCACCTCCTGGGACTATATAAGGCCCGATTCTGTCACTTCAACTTCATATTGTTTCAGACAACGGAACAATGCTCTTCTCCAGACTGAGGGACTGACCACCTCAAAACTTTAAGGGTGATGGACTGATTACATCGTCTTCAAGTATCCTTCTGCTCTCTATCAACTTTTCTGTACTTGACTGAAGAAGCCTACTGTGTAGGCGAAACGTTTCAAAATAAAGATACCTAACTGTTGCATATGTGTCTTACCTAACAACAGGTCTTTTACAATCCATCCCACTAACAAAACATTTACCCAACCAAATTTTCAAAACTACGCAAGAAACAAGCTCTTGATAAATAAATTAGAACATGGCAACTCTTGGGTATGGAAATATTAAACATATGCAGTATAATGTGATCCTTTATTGGCTACGTTTCGCCCACACAGTGGGCTTTTTCAAGTCACAAACAGAACTACCTGGGGTGTAAGGAACGCGAGTATTTATAGTCAGGTTCAGAATGAACATTAAAATGGTATAAAATACCGACAGATTGTTAGGTAAGACACATATGCAACAGTTAGGTATCTTTATTTCGAAACGTTTCCGCTCCTACACCAGTAGTCTTCTTTTTCCAAAGGTTTTTTTGCGAAGGGTACAGAAAAGTTGTACAGATGGAATGGTTTCAGAGAATCCTACATGTGATAAATTAGACACATGTGCAACTCTTGGGTATCTTTATTGAAGAAACGTTTCGCCACACAGTGGCTTCATCAGTGGCTTTTCAAGATTGATGGACTGACCACATCGACTCAAGGTTGAGGGACTGATTACCTCATTCTCCTCCTGTTCTTCAAAAAAACAATAAGAAATGAGGAAACCACTGCAGCAGGCCTGTTGGCCATACTAGGCAGGTCCTTTACAATTCATCCCACTAACAAACATTTGACCTACCCAATTTTCAATGCTACCCAAGAAATAAGCTCTGATGTGCAAGTCCCACTCAAATCCAACCCATCCCACTCATGTATTTATCCAACCTAAATTTGAAACTACCCAAAGTCCTAGCCTCAATAACCCAAATAGGTTGGGTCTGTTCCACTCATCTACTCACTATTTCCAAGCCAATACTTTCCTATGTCCTTTCTAAATCTAAAAACTTATCTTAATTTAAATCCATTACTGCGGGTTTCTCTCTTGGGAGAGATTTTCTCAAGACCTTGTTAATATCCCCTTTATTAATACCTATCTTCCACTTATACTTTCGATCAGGTCTCCCTCATTCTTCGTCTAACAAGTAAATGTAACTAAAGAGTCTTCAATCTTTCTTCATAAGGAAGATTTCTAATGCTATGTATTAATTTAGTCATTCCTACGCTGAATGATGTTTTCTAACGAATTTATGTCCATTCTGTAATATGGGAGACCAGATTGAACTGCATAATCTAGGTGAGGGCCTTACTAATGATGTATAAAAGCTGAACATTAAAATGGTATAAAATACCGACAGGTTGTTAGGTAAGACACATATGCAACAGTTAGGTATCTTTATTATGAAACGTTTCGCCTACACAGTAGGCTTCTTCAGTCAAGTACAGAAAAGTTGATAGAAGCAGAAGTTACTTGATAGACGATGTATTCAGTCCATTCACCTTACAGTTTGAGGTGGTTCAGGTCTGTACCAAGATACCCTTTGTGTTGCAGTGTCTGACAGATTGAACATAAAATGGTATAAAATACCGACAGGGTTGTTAGTAAGACCATTTTGCAAACAGTTAAGGTTCTTTATTATGAAACGTTTCGCTACACAGTAGGCTTCTTCAGTCAAGTACAGAAAAGTTGATAGAAGCAGAAGATACTTGAAGACGATGTAATCAGTCCATCACCCTTAAAGTTTTGAGGTGGTCAGGTCTGTACCAAGATACCCTTGTGTTGCAGTGTCTGACAGATTGAACATTAAAATGGTATAAAATACCGACAGGTTGTTAGGTAAGACACATATGCAACAGTTAGGTATCTTTATAAGAACATAAGAACATAAGAAAGGAGGAACACTGCAGCAGGCCTGTTGGCCCATACTAGGCAGGTCCTTTACAATTCATCCCACTAACAAACATTTGACCTACCCAATTTTCAATGCTACCCAAGAAATAAGCTCTGATGTGCAAGTCCCACTCAAATCCAACCCATCCTACTCATGTATTTATCCAACCTAAATTTGAAACTACCAAAGTCCTAGCTCAATAAACCCCAACTAGGTAGACTGTTCCACTCATCAACTACCCTATTTCCAAACCAATACTTTCCTATGTCCTTTCTAAATCTAAACTTATCTAATTTAAATCCATTACTGCGGGTTCTCTCTTGGAGAGATATCCTCAAGACCTTGTTAATATCCCCTTTATTAATACCTATCTTCCACTTATACACTTCGATCAGGTCTCCCCTCATTCTTCGTCTAACAAGTGAATGTAACTTAAGAGTCTTCAATCTTTCTTCATAAGGAAGATTTCTAATGCTATGTATTAATTTAGTCATCCTATGCTGAATGTTTTCTAACGAATTTATGTCCATTCTGTAATATGGAGACCAGAATTGAGCTGCATAATCTAGGTGAGGCCTTACTAATGATGTATAAAGCCTACACAGTAGGCTTCTTCAGTCAAGTACAGAAAAGTTGATAGAAGCCTACTGTGTAGGCGAAACGTTTCATAATAAAGATACCTAACTGTTGCATATGTGGAAATATAAACACAAATGCAGTATAATGTGATCCTTTATTGACAACGTTTCACCCACACAGTGGGCTTTTTCAAGTCACACACGGATCTACCTGGGGTTGGAAGGTACGAGAGTATTTATAGTCATGTTGAGGTCAGGTGGAGAATGCTGCAGCTGATGATCTACCGGGTGGGGTGATAGAGTCTTGGGTAGCTTGGCAGGGATATTGGACAAGTTGTGAGTAGACCTTCTGCAGTGTTCTATGTGAGGAAATGGTATGGTGATACCGACAAGATGTGGAAAAAGACACTTATGTACAGTTCAGGACATTTATTAAAGGAAACGTTTCGCCACGAGTGGCTTCTTCAGTCCTAATACAGAGAAAACTAAGAAAACACACATATATATAGTGGTGGGAGTCAGGTGAGGTGAAGCGTGGGTAGAGGTGGTGGTAGTAGTAGTAGTAGTAATGGAACTAAGGAGGTGAGGTTAGAGAGGGACCTGTTGGCATCAAGTAACACCAGTTCCCAGGATGGGTAATATCCTCTTGCTTAGTAATTTTGAAATACTGTAACTACCGGATTTTTGCTTTATAGTGTTACTGACAGAAATTAGTGCAGCTTCAATGCATTTTCTCCGTCTTAAGTCGTCTTCTTTAATAACTAGTTTAGCTTCATTGAATTTCATGAGGTGTCCAACATCGTCTCTATGTTGAACACATGCGTTTTTGCGGTCATCATTTCTGCAAGCAGAAATGATGACCGCAAAAAACTGTGTTTCAACATAGACGTGTTGGACACTCATTTCTGCAGCAGAAATGATGACCGCAAAAACGCATGTGTTCAACATAGAGACGATGTTGGACACCTCATTTCTGCAAGCAGAAATGATGACCGCAAAAACGCATGTGTTCAACATAGAGACGATGTTGGACACCTCATGAAATTCAATGAAGCTAAACTAGTTATTAAAGAAGACGACTTAAGACGGAGAAAATGCATTGAAGCTGCACTAATTTCTGTCAGTAACACTATAAAGCAAAAATCCGGTAGTTACAGTATTTCAAAATTACTAAGCAAGAGGATATTACCCATCCTGGGAACTGGTGTTACTTGATGCCAACAGGTCCCTCTCTAACCTCACCTCCTTAGTTCCATTACTACTACTACTACTACCACCACCTCTACCCACGCTTCACCTCACCTGACTCCCACCACTATATATATGTGTGTTTTCTTAGTTTTCTCTGTATTAGGACTGAAGAAGCCACTCGTGGCGAAACGTTTCCTTTAATAAATGTCCTGAACTGTACATAAGTGTCTTTTTCCACAGTGTTCTATGTTCTTATGTGGGATAGCGATGAAGAAGTTTCTTGGCGAGTGGTTCAGCTATGTTATAGAAGCCATTGTTCTGGTTGAAATTGTTGGTTATAGAGATAAACGATGATTCCAGGATTCTTCTGTATTGAGTGTTGTCTTCTGTGGCTATAAGTCTTGAGTTTCTGTAGTTAATTAAATGGTTGTGTGAATTGCGATGTTGTACACAGGCATTCCTTGTATCGTCAGTCCTGCTTGCATATTGGTGTTCTGAAATACGTGTTTGGAGGTCTCTTGATGTTTCGCCCACATATAATTTGTTGCAGTCATTACAAGGGATTATGTATACCCCTGCAGAGGATGGAGGCTTGTCCTGTCTACTACTGGTGATGTCCTTGATGGTCGTGGTTGTGGAGGTAGATACTTGGAATGATGTTTTGGCAAAGATGTTGGAAACATGTTTGGCAATGGAGTTGGTGGGAAGGACTATGTATCTTCTTCTCGGCAGTGTCTTCTCTGGGTGTGTTGAAGATGTTTAATGCTCGCCGTCTGCAGTCTCTGATGAAGTGACGAGGATAGTGGAGTTTTGGAAAATACTTGTTCAATTTATAGTGCATTCTTCCTCAAGGAACTCGTTGCTGCAGATTCTGAGTGCACGCAGGAAGAAGCCTATAATTACACCACGTTTGGTTTTGGTGTCGTGGTGAGAGTAGAAGTGGAGAAGATCGTTTTGGTTTGTGGGTTTTCGATAGACTTTAAAACGAAGTTCGTGGTCAGCTTTGCAGAGTAGAACATCAAGGAAAGGAAGAGTGTTGTCGACTTCTTCTTCAAGTGTGAACTGGATTGAAGGCTCGACCTGGTTGAGCTTGTCTTGGAGAGCTTGAACGTTGAAGCGTTTAGGAGTTATGAGGAGAATGTCGTCAACATAACGGAGCCAGGTGACAGACGAAGGAATGATGGTGGAGAAACGTTCGGCTTCTAGATGTTCCATGTATAGTGGTGTAATTATAGGCTTCTTCCTGCGTGCACTCAGAATCTGCAGCAACGAGTTCCTTGAGGAAGAATGCACTATAATTGAAAAAGTTTTTTCCAAACTCCACTATCCTCTTCATTCATAAAGAGTGCAGACGGCGAGCTTTTAAAATCTTCAACAAAACCCAGAAAAGCCCCTCCCGAGAAGAGTTTAAAATGTCCTTCCCCCCAAAACCCCATTCCCAAACATTTTTTCCAAACTTTCTTTCCCAAAAAACATCTTTTAAAGTATCTCCCTCCAAACCCCACGACCATCAAGGACTTCACCAGTATTTGACAGGCAACCCTCCTTCCTTGCGGGGGTTTTAATAATCCCTTGTAAGGGACTGAAACCCTAAATTTATATTTTGGGGGGAAACATCAAGGCCTCCAAACACGTTTTCAAAAAACCCCAAATTTTGGCAAGCAGGGACTGGGGAAAACAAAAAATTCCCTGTTTTAACACGAAATTCCCCCAAAACCCCTTTTTAATTTAAACTACAGAAACTCAAGATTTATAGCCACGAAGCCAACCTCAATACAGAAGAACCCGGGAAATTATCTTTTTATCTCTAAAACCCAAAACAATTTCAACCAAAAAACAAGGGGTTTTTTGGGTTGAAGTTTGGGAGACACTTATGCTTTTTAGGGGAATTTTTTTTCGGGGAAACGTTTCCCCAACGCAGGGGCCCTTTCATCAGTCCAATAAAAAGGGGGAAAAAAAGGGGTAAGGAGAGGGGAGAAGGGTAATCAGTCCCTCCCCGGAGTCGATGTGTTCGTCCTTTTTGTATTGGACTGATGAAGCCACTGGGGGGAAAATTTTCCCTGAATAAAGTTTCCATTGCTGCAAAAGTGTCTCAATCTTCAAAATGCGGTTTTTCAAACCTTTCATCACAATGGTTATAAAATAGTAAACCCACTCGCCAAGAAACTTTTTCATCGCACCCCAAATTTAAGAACATGAAAAAGAAAAGGTCTATCACAATTTTGCCCAATACCCCTCCAAGTCCCAAGACTCTATCACCCCCCCGGGGAAGATCTTTCGCTGCAGATTTCTCCCCCTGACCTAACATGACTATAAATACTTGTCCTTAACCCCCGGTAGATCGTGTGTCTTGAAAAAGCCCCCCGGGTGGGGTGAAAGGGTTGTCAAAAAAGGGCACTTATATGAATTTGTGTTTATTTTTCCATTGTGCGGTATTTTTTTCCCATTTTTTTCCACTGTTGAATATGTGTCTTACCTAAAAACCTGTCGGTATTTTTTACCTTTTTTAATTTTCCCCAATCTGTAGACACGGGCAACACAAAGGGTATTTGGGGAAAAGCCCCGACCCCCCCCAAAAACTTTAAGGGTGATGGACGGATTAAATCTTTTCTTCAAGTATCTTCTGCTTGTTAGGTAAAAAAATATGAAAACTTTAAAGGACAACTTTTTTCCGAAAGGGTTTTCGCCTACACAGTAGGCTTCTTATTTCGAATACAAAAAATTTTGGCGGGAAAGAGAGAGAGGTAAAGACGATGAAACAGTCCAATCACACTTTTTGGCGTAAAAATTTGAGGTTTTCATTTCCCTGGGCCCGGGGAAGAAGTTCAGTTCCTTAGTCGGAATTATCTGAGATCAAGCGACAGGGGGGAGACTTAAATATGTCGGAGGAGGTGCAGATTTAGATTTGTAGTAGTAGTAGTAGTGTGTGTAGTAGTATTATTTGGAAAATTTAAAACCACTGATAGGTAAAGCCCCTTCAAAATCCAAAACTTCTCACTTGAAAAGTTTGGGTTCAAAGGTGTTTTCTGTACCAAGTTTGCCAGTGTTGCAGTGTCGGGACAAGATGAACATCAAAAATGGTTTCGGGAAAAAGTTTTTCTAAAAGGGTTTCATTGGGGTCTTACAAACAAACCCGTCGGTATTGATACCATTTTGATGGGTTTTTTTTTTCTTTTTTTTTTTTGCTTCTATCAACCTTTTTTGTACTTGACTGAAGAAGCCTATGTGTTGGGGAAAAGTTTTTATAAAAAAGATTTCCCAACTGGGTTTCCTAAGTGTTTTACTAACAACCTGGCGGTTTTTTTTATTCCATTTTTAAAGTTTAATCTGTAGGGCACTGAACACAAGGGTATTTTTGGTACAGACCGACCCCCCTCAAAAATTTAAGGGGGTTGGGTGATTAATCGTCTTTAAGTATCTTTGCTTTATCAATTTTTTGGGACTTGACTGAAGAACCCATGGTAGGCGAAAAGTTTCATAATTAAAAAATACCTAACTGTTTTATTGTGTTTTAAAAAAACAAAAATGTATAAAGCTGCCGTATGCCCCTTTGGCTTCTGTTGCTTTCAAATTCCTTTATTTAAATCCCCGTAAAAAAATTTGCCCTTTTTACGTACGCTTTGGCCCTTGTGTTTTTGGGTTTTAAAGGTTTTCTCTTACCATAAACCCCCCCCCCTTTTCGCAACTTTTTTAAATTTCTACATTAATTTTTTTGTGTTTTTATTTTATGGCCAAAAATAGCCCGAACGCCATTTATTTCAGAAACCTCCCCCTACCGGAATTTGAAAATCCTTTTTCCCCCCAAAATTGTTTGCAATTTTCCTTATAACGGCCAACGGGGAGCCCCCTTATTAAAAATTCCCCCCCTTTTTCCCCCCCAAAAATTGATAATTTTCCAACAACGGAAACTATCCCTTAAACCCCCCTTTGGGGTTTTTCCCCCTTTGGTTTTCCCCCCCAAGGGAATTTTTCTTCCTTTTTACCAAAAATTCCTTTTCCCCCAAGATTCCCCCTTTTATTATTTTTTTTAAAAAAAACGGGCCCCCACCCTTAAGCCTTCTAAAATTCCCGTGGAAACCCAAACTTTTTCGGGAACCCCAAAATTCGGAAAATTTTTTAAAGTTAGGGACCTCTTTGGTTTCCTGCTGTTACCCTTTATCCCCAACATGCAAAGGGCCCCCCTTTCCCCCAAATTTTCATAATTTTCCTACCTTTTTTCAGGCTTTTGGGCGGGAAATTATAAATTTTTCCCCCTTCTTTAAAAATTAAAAAGGGAAAATTAAATTCCATCGTTTCAACACCCCCCCCTTTATGTTTTAAAAAAGGGAAAATTAAAAAATTTTTGTTAAAGGCAAGACCCCTTTTGACCTTTGGAACCCTTGGAAAAAACCCCATCAGGAGGGCTTTTTTTCTTTAGCTTTAAATTTCTTTTAAAATTTCCACTTTTGGGTAGGGGTTCTTAAATTTTTCTTTTCCTTTTCCCCCTTTAAAAAAAAAAAAAAAAAAATTTTAAATTACGGGTTATTTTATTTTTGCCCCGTTCCCCTTTTTTTTTTGTTTTTAAAAAACCGGGGGGAGAAAAATTTTTTAATTAAAATTTTAAAAACGGAAAAACCCAAAAAAAAAAATTTTTCAATTTTTTTCTTTGTCAGTTAAAATGCCCATAGTTATTTTTAAAGGGGGCCTATCCCTTTTCTTGACTTTGTTTTTGCCTTTGGGAAAAAACTTTTTGGGTTATTTTTTAGAATCCTAGCAACTTTAATTTCATAGTCCCTTTTAGCTTTTTTTTATTTACCCTTTTTTAATTTTCCCTCTTTTAAAGTCAAATTTTCTGATTTAAAGATGGCCCTTTGCCTCTTTTTATTTCGCCTTTTTAAAAAAAATTTTTTTTTTTATGCCCTAGTTAGGGTATTTCGGGCCCATTATTCATCCCTTTTGGGTCATTTCTATTTGAAACTAAATTTTCCCTTTTAAGGGTTAAACGTTCTTTGAGCAGATTTTATTGTGTTCAGAAAACTGTCATTTTTATAGCCCTTTTTCGTTTAAACCCCGTCAAAAAGATGATAAGTGTTCTCTAAGCCATCGTAATCTGTAGGCGAAAAAACGGGACTGTTACTGAGTTTTTCCCCCACTATCATAATTCATTCAATTTACTGTAATTTTTTTGTGGTTTGCTGGCACCCGTTCCTCTGAAACTTTAAATTATTAACAAGGGATTCATTGTTTGCCAGAACTAAGCAAGCAGGTTATTACCCCCTTGGGAGGTTCTGTCACAAACTGCTTCAAAAAACAACCCCGAACTACTTTAAAAAATCGTTTTTATTCTAAATTCCCAGTTAAGGGAAATTTTCCCAAACAATATTTACTAAAGTTAAAGTTTTTCCCAGAAATTTTACCTTATCGTGCCCTTTTGGGCCCCAACAATTTCCTCCCATGTAGTCTCCCCCTTTGGGCCCTATCTAAATTGGTTTTTGGGGGCGGTTAAAATCACACCTAAAAATTTAATTTTTTTGCCCCCCGGGAAAATTTTATCCAAACAGGGCTTTTGGGTTTTTGTTTTCTTCAGACTTTTAAAACCTGTTTTTATGCAAACAGTTCAAGCGATTCTCGGAAAATTAAAAATGCCCCCCCCCCCCTTCCCCATTACTTTTTATCTCTTGGAACAATTTTTAAAACCCCAAAAAGGACATTTTGCAGGCATGTCCCCACTTTTGAATTAAACCCCGTTCGGGAAGGCAAATTTTCATCTATGTTTTTTTCCTGCACTAGCAATAGTCTAAATCGGCCATTTTTCCTGCCTGCGGGCTATTTGGGGTAATAAATATTTAATGACCCCCCATCTGAAAAATTGAGGCACTTTTGGAAACATATGGGGGAAACTTTATTCAGGAAACGTTTCGCCACACAGTGGCTTCATCAGTCCAATACAAAGAGGAAGGCGTAAGGAGAGGAGGAGAATGAGGTAATCAGTCCCTCAACCTGGAGTCGATGTGTTCAGTCCATCAATCTACACTCAGTTCTGCACTCCTCTCTAGCTCTAAACGTCGCAAGTCCCTTACTCCCAGCTCACCCCACCGGAGTCCCAACAGAAGAACCTGAATTTCTCCTTTCAATATCTGTCCCACGATCGCCTTTGCTGCTGGGTTAAGCCCTGGCTCTATTTCTACGACTAAGAACACTCCTCTCCAGCACTATTCTTCGTCTGTCCCGTCTTCCCCGCTCATCCCTTTTGGGATCTTACCTGAACTTTCGTTCGTTCGTTCCTCTGTATGTTACACTCACGATGCATTACTCTAACAGAGTAAAGATCAAACCAGCGAGTGGCACAACCAATGAGTCGTCCAAACTAGCACTTGCAGCTGTCGTTAGTGGCAGGCTGCAAGTCAAATGTAATGCGATTTTATCGCTCAAAGAGGCCTTTGTTGTCGTCTGTACAGACGACACAGAGGCTGAGAAACTACTTACCACCACTGCTACTACCACTCTACGAGACCAGGGATTTCTTGTCTTGACTTCCCCAGCACTGAGGGCCAGGAGAACTGTGTTCCTCAAGCGACTCGACAACCTTATCACTGTACAGGCCACTGAAGAAATCAAGTCATCTATCGAAGCAAAGAACTTGGGCCAAGGTGGACTTCATTACTAAAATACCCAATGCTTCATCCATGCTGAAGGTCCCTTCAGTGACGTCAACATGGCAGCCAGAGCTCTCGCTGAGGGCCTGGCTATTCACTACTTCCACATCAACCCAGCCTTCATCGAAGCAGAGAAATTCCAACATATCTACAGTGCTATAATTGTTACTCATACTTACACACCACAAATGATTGTCCTACCAAGGACAAGAAGTTCTGCTCCACCTGTGGCCGTTGAGGGGTCATGACTTCAAGAATTGCACTACTGCTTCACCACCTAAATGCTTGAACTGCAAGAATGACCACCATATTCTTGCTGCCAGGTGCCCTACCAGAAGAGACATACTCAAGAAACAACAACAACAAAAGAAACCAACCCACAAGCAACCACATATTCTGCTATCGCCAAGCTTCAAGCAGACACTCCCAAGATACTACATGCCACGCAAGCTGCTCCCACCACTTCCCTGCCAGCACCTACTGCCGACCCCACCAAGATTCTTTGTTGGGCATTATGTATGCTCATGTACAGAATGCGGGCTGAGCCTGGGTTCCTTCAACACCACCATCAATGAACTTTTAAAACTAAATAATATCCCTGGCCTCACATTCCTGCATCACCCCCTTTCCCAATGAGATCCAAAAAATGTACTGCAAATATTACCATCATCACCGCTGCCCCACCGCTGTAAACAACCTCCACTAGACACAGAGATGGACCAATCAGAGACCTCTGAGACGTCGGCAAAACCACCAATGAGAGTCCACTACCGTTTTCATCCACTGCTAGAGCAACGACCAGTCGGAAATCTCGCCTTCCCCCAGTTCAGCCACCACCCAAAGGGGAAAGCAAAAACACAAGACACTGCGGATGCACCTCACAGTGCCACTGTCACTGACACCGCTGCACCACAACAAGTCCGATATCTGAAGGGTTTGTATACTTCTACCAACCAAGCAGTATAAGAACACAATGCTGTCTTCAAAAATTTCCATCATCACCTCCAGGACGGAACAGTCAAGTTCCTACAACCAAATGCTACATACACCACTGCAGACATGACCGGGACTACTCACTGCCAAAACCCAACACCTTGTGGAAGTCAAGTACACCTCAAAGAGGAAATTCAGGATGCTTCAAAATTTGGGGGACCTTGAAGACGGTACCCTCGTCTAGCACGACTATCCATGACCATTCACCCAGCACTTTGCTGCCCGCTAAAGCTGGGGTGTGGCTCCAATCAACCCTGTAACTGTGCCTCTGCCCGACTGCGCTTCTCTTGGGGAAGTCAGCGCAAAATAGAAGAAGACGACATCCCCCAACCGGAGGGCCCAAAAAAGAAGAAAGATTTATTATCGTCACCCCCCCCCGGGGGGGCCACTGCCGGGTCACCATCTGGAGAAGGGCCTGGGCCAGAAGGACCCGCGAATCAACATGAATGAAAATGAACACCAACACACCGACACTCCACACAGGAGAGCACCCGCGCTAGCACGATCGACACCATGCATTGCCCTTCTTTGGGCATGGTTGGTGCCAGAGCCCGAGTTTGTACCTTACAAGATGAGGGGGGTACTTGTGCCTCCTCCCATGGGAGACTTAGGTCTCAGACACTCCCTAGACAGGGAGCCAGTGTCCCGGGGCCAACCCCTTGGAGGGCCGGGGCGGGAAAATACCGGCGAATCTTTAACAACAACCTCTGTATGTTAGAAGTGATCAAGGTCCCAGGACCGAAACGTTTTCTAATAAATATGTCATAGTGTTTGCTTACGTGTCTTTCTAAACCAGATTTCTGCTTACCATGACTCCCAAGTCTTTTTCACATTCTGTATGACCAAGCTCTACTTCACCTAGATTATAGCTTCGAGGGTTATTTTCATTACCAAGGGCAAGTACCTTACACTTATCCAACCCTTAAACTTCATCTGCCATTTTCAGACCAAGAATTAATTTGTTCAAATCGTCCTGGAGTTCATTGATATCCTCCTCAGAGTGAATTATACAGCCTATCTTTGTATCATCAGCAAACTTACTCATGTCACTAGTAATCCCTTCACCAAGGTCATTAATGTAAATTATGAACAGGAGAGGGCCTAAAACTGATCCTTGTGGAACGCCACTAGTGACTAATCCCCATTCAGATTTCACTCCATTAATGGTAACTCTCTGCTTTCTATTGGTAAGCCATGCCTCAATCCATGCTAGAACTTTACCTCCTATACCATGAGCTGCCACTTTTCTTAAGAGTCTCTTGTGAGGTACTCTGTCGAAGGCTTTACTAAAATCCAAATAAACAATATCATATTCCTTATCACTGTCAACTGCCACAAGAAGTGAAGAAGTGTCTTGGGTTCGTGAAGAAGTGTCTTGTGTGCTCCCGTGGACTGAACCAAGATGCCCTCCATCGAGCAACTTTACCAGCAACTTAAGGAAGAATTGAGGGCAGCGAAGATGCAGATACGGCGATTGACCGAGGAGAACAAGAGGATTCGTAGTAGTCCTCCTGTTTCGAGTCCTCAGGTTAAGAGGGGAGCTTGGTCAGTGGCCGGGCAACATGGAACCAAGCTGAAGATCAAGAAAACGGTTGGAGAGGCAGAAACAACGAGAAACCAGAAGACTACCGTGGAAACTTCCAACCCATTCTCGGTGCTACCTGACGAATGTGAGTGTTCTACTGGGAATGCCACAATGAGCACCAAAGAAGCATTGGCAGACATGAGTGAGACATCCCTAGAAACCCCAACGAAGACCATCGAGAACGTCTTGACGAATTCTACAAGTGTTGTAATGCTACCTGGCGAATGTGAGTCGACTACTCGGAGCATCACGACGGACAAGCCAAGGAAGGTAAAAACATTGTTGTTGTTTTGGGGGTAGCCAGATTAGGTACATGGATAGGGCTTTCTGCTTGAAGGATAGGAGTAGGAGGCAGAGAATGTGTTTTCCTGGGGTGGGATGAAGGATTTGTTAGCCGTCTGGATGACATCATGAGAGGTGTGGGAGCAATCCTATTATCTGTCTCAGTGCTGGAGGGAACGATGTTGGCAGACGTAGGAGTGAGGACCTGATTAGCAGGTATAGGTCAGCAATAGAGATAATTAGGAGGAAGGGTGGGGAAACCTGTTTATATGTGGCATTTTGCCAAGGAGAGGAGTTGCAAATGAATGGTTGTCCAGAGCAATTGGTGTCAATTGCTGGCTGGACAAATACTGTAAGGAAAATGCGGTAAAAATTCATTGACAACTGGGACCTCTTCTATGCAGAAGAAATGACATGTATGCCAGGGATGGGGTTCACTTATTAGGTGTAGGGGGGAGCACTGGCCAACGCAGTGGAGGGAGCTGTTAGGTCTTTTAAACTAGGAATAGTTGTGGCTATGGGTTTTTGCGGGAAAATGTGAAGTCTCAGGGTAGTAACATAGTACTAGGAGAACTAGTAATAGCAACATAATGAGGTGGTTATTGGAAAAGCCAAGTGGCATAATTGACAAGGACAGTAATTGGTTTAGATGGAAATAACAGAAAGAGAAGCAGGAAGGGTAAAGAGGAGGGTAGGGTCCTTTAAATATTTATTACACAAATAGTCGCAGTGCTAGGAATAAGATGGACGAGTTGAGACTAGTTGTAGGCGGTACATAGATGCATTTGCCATTACTGAGACGTGGTTTAATTAAAAAAGTGGGGGACATGCCTGCAAGAATGTCACATTCAGGGTTTTAAATTGTTCCAAGTAGATAGAAGTATCGGGAAGGGGGGTGGGATGGCATTGTTGTCCGGAGTCGCTCTGAACTGTTGCATAAAAAGGGTATTAATTCTGAAGTTAACAATACAGAGGTCGTTTGAGATAAGAATTTTCAGAGGGCATGAAAAATTATTTTAGGTGGTATAACGTTCCCCCACAAATTTAGAAGGGACCAGGGAGAGATACTATGGGAGAGAAAATTGTTAGGGCCACAAGGCCGATATGTATAATTCAATAAAGGATCTAACGGGACAAAACCCATGCACCAACAAACCAGGTCAGCCGGGTTTACACTATACCCTGTGGAGGCTTGTTGACAAGATCTATTAGGGGTGAAACAGCTCAGAAACTGAACACCGCCCTCATGATCACATTTACGCATGTAGGAAGACAACTTAAACAACGCCTGTTGTACAACAACGAAATTCCACCGTTCATCTCATGAAATTCGAGACGCCCAATTAGTGATCAAAGAAACTAATTTCCGCAGACGCAAGTGCTACTTGAATCAGCACTGATCGCTGTTTCGAATACAATTAAAACAAAAAACGGCTGCATCACATCTCCGAAGTCTTAGCAAGAATCCTCCTGAAATACAGTAACCCTGCCATCACATAGTCTCTCCTGTTGATACTTACACAAAGCACATTAAGAGAGTGAAACTGAAAAAAACCTGCCTCTTTCCGTCTATTTTGATCTCCAACCCTATTTTATGTACCCAAGTAATAGCTTTTATATCTTTTACTCATGTACGAATTAATTTTTTTTTTTGCCATTCCCTTTTCCCATATTATTGGTTTAATAATTTTTGTTTACTACTACATACTACTACTACTACACTAGTGGAAACATCGAAATGGTACCTCACTAGTATTGCACCTCACTCAGAGCCTTTATATACCCTCTGTGTCCATGTATTGTTTGTAATGGCTTGATAAAGCTCCTGGAGAGCGAAACGTTGCCACAATAAATGTCACATTAGTTGCACTTGTGTCCTTTTACTTTACATAAACTTATCTAATTTAAATCCATTACTGCGGGTTCTCTCTTGGAGAGACATCCTCATGACCTTATTAATATCCCCTTTATTAATACCTATCTTCCACTTATACACTTCAATCAGGTCCCCCCTCATTCTTCGTCTAACAAGTGAATGTAACTTAAGAGTCCTCAATCTTTCTTCATTAGGAAGATTTCTAATGCTATGTATTAATTTAGTCATCCTACGCTGAATGTTTTCCAACGAATTTATGTCCATTCTGTAATATGGAGACCAGAATTGAGCTGCATAATCTAGGTGAGGCCTCTTCCTAATGATGTATAAATAGCTGCAGTAAGACCTCTGGACTTCTGTTGCTTACACTTCTTGATATAAATCCCAGTAATCTATTTGCCTTATTACGTACACTCAGGCATTGCTGTCTTGAACATTAAAATGGTATAAAATACCGACAGGTATTTTATACCATTTAGTCATGATAGATAATGTAAATAGCCTGCGAGTCATGATAGATAACGTGACGCGATACTGTGAGCCTGTAACCATTCCTAACAAAACAACTATGACAGGGTATATATTATCCTACGTCACACTTGTTCACGTGTCCTCTTGTCTGATAACGGGTCAGAATTCATTATTGTCACAATGTAAGATCTTTGTTGTTGGTGAGTGCCGAACCAAACCCCTGTACTACACGCCATCATGCGAGCAACACTCCGACCACCTCGCACGAATCGCAGATTTGTAGAGGTGCTCAGAGTTAACATCAATCCGAGCTGTACCGTATGGGATGATGTTATTCCATATAAGAGGAGAACCCTAAGCTCTTCCTACAACAGCTCTACTGATGACACCTCATTTAATTATACAGATGTGATCAGCGTTTACTTATCAAGTTCAGTTTGCTTCGCCTCAAATTGTCTATGATCCTTACAGTGTGTCTTTAAGAGAGTGCAGGAGAATCTTAAGAAAGCAACAGGTAAGTTTGCTATTACTCGTAATGCAATCGCTAAAAAGAGTAAGGCAGTACCAGGATGAAAATTCATGTTGCATAAATTCCATCGCTGCTACCATACGTCGGTTTGACTGTAGAAGCGCTTGACTGGACAATGCACGTTATCCGTGTGATAGAAATGACTGCACTCTCTAGAAAGGCGTAGAATTAGGGGATGATATGATTGAGGTGCATAAATGTAAAATAGGAATAAACAAAGGAGATGTAAATAGCGTGCTAAAAATATATAGCCTAGGCGGGACTCGCAGCAATGGTTTTAAGCTGGAAAAATTCAGATTCAGGAAGAGTATAGGGAAGCACTGGTTTGGTAATAGAAATGTGGTTGAGTGGAACAAATTCCCGAGTACCGTCATAGAAGCTAAGACGCTGTGTAGTTTTAAAAATAGGTTCGATAAATACACGAGTGGGTATGGGTGGGAGTTGTACTTGACTGGCTGGTGCTACTGGGTCAGAAGCCGTGCTCCTTCCTTAAGTGGAGGTGACCTGACTGGGTGAGCCATTGGTCTAAGCATCCTTCCCATTGTCGTGTGGGGTTCGGTAGGATAAGGTAAACTCACTTGTTGGATGGTAACGCTATATTGTCAGACTGTGGTAATGGGAGATGGAGCCCATGGGATGAACGGCGTAAGCCTCACTGGAAACACCCTCACTGGCGCGAAGATATTTCTAAGCCGACTGGCTTAAAAACAGACCCACGAAATACCACAACACCACAGGGATGAAAAAGCACTCAGAATGGCTTGGAGCTTGAGCACAAAGCGATGAGGAAGACTGTACCCACGTGGCTTGCTTGAGTACTGGGGTAAGACACCTGGGTTAGTTGCTGGCTGGCTTATCTTAACCCTTCACATAGAATAGCTTGATAACTTCTCACGATGAGCACAGCAAGGGTGGAAAACTGCCTTGGCAGGCAAAGGTTGGATGGTATCAGGCTTGGGCTGACTGGGTTGTTCTGACTCCCCCACCACAGACTGTCTTACTGGCTTACTTTGCAAACTCTGGTCAACCCCTCGGGAGTGATGCAAATAAGCAGATAAACACTAATACAAAGAGACTGACCAGTGAATAATGTAGTGGCTGGTAGACGCTTGATTGAGGTAGCTGGCTTGAGGCACCAGTCTCTTCGGGCGTGGGTTCGAATCCCACCGCTGTCACCAAATTGTGTGGGGTTCCGTAGGAGATACGAGGGTTGAAGGTAAACACCTTGTTGGATGGTAACACTATATATTGTCAGACTGTGGTAATAGGAGATGGAGCCCAGCCTGCCGTTTTCTGCCTTCTTCTATGCCTATGCGTCGAGTGAGAAAGCAGCAGCTCGTCTCCATCTCCTATTACCACAGTCTGACAATATATAGTGTTACCATCCAACAAGGTGTTTACCTTCAACCCTCGTATCTCCTACCGAACCCCACACGACACCATGGACCTGTCCCACATGGGCCAGTAGGCATGTTGCAGTGTTCCTTCTTTCTTATGTTCTTATGTTCTATCGTAGTAGCTGATGTATTGGATATGAGAGCAGGGCAGAGGCAAAGACATGGATGAATACAGGAAAGTTATTTGATAAAAGGTAGCACCAGGCAGAGAATGTAGAGAGAGCCACGAAGAGATCATGAAGAGGGAGTTTCGAACTTTGTGAAAGTCGAAGAGGAATGAGGACGGATCAGGGCCATGTGTGCTGAGCTGCGGCCAGAAGAGTGCCATAAACTCAAACACACGAGAATTAGGACTTAGCAGGAGCAGGAAATGCGGAATGCCACATGGAGCATGCTTACACAAGTAGTGGGTGAGATGTGAATCCACTGGATAGGATGTGCAGGTCGTGTGAGAGATGTGCGGATAGTGGCTTGGATGTTCAAGTAGTGGGTGAAATGTGCATGTTGAGAGGTGTTCAGGAAGTGGGAGAGATGGGGAAGCAGTGGATGAGATGTGCAAGTAGTCGGTAAGATGTGAACGCGGTAGGAAAGATGTGCATGTAGTAGGAGAGGTGTGCCGCAGGTGGGAGAGATGTGAAACTAGCGAAAAAGATGTGCAAGTGGGAGTAGAAACGAAAAAAAAATAATTAGCGCGATGATAGAGATTCGTAAACTTGGACTAATGTGATAGAAATGTGAGCACTGTATGTGGTCGTGGTTTCTCATGATAAAAGTGTGTTCTCTAGTTATCTGATGATAGAACAGTGTGGTCTGGTTATCTGATAACACAAGTTTCTTTTCTGATTCTTCAATGATAGAAATGTATTTGCCGGTTCTCGGATGATAGAAATGTGTGGTCTGGCTCTCTGATAATTGAAGCGTTGCTTTATGGCTCTCTGATCATTGAAATGCGTTTGTTCTCAGATGATAGAAATGTGTAGTCTGGTTCTCTGGTGATAGACTCGTGTTTTCCGGTTCTCTGATGATAGAAATGTGTAGACAGGTTCTCTGATTTCTATACTCAGAGAACCAGAACACACACACTTCTATCATCAGAGAATAAGAATACACCCTTCTCAAGTGTATGTTCCTTGTCTCTCATACCTAAGTGTGTGGTCTGGTTCTCTGTTGATTGAAGTGTGTGTTCTGGAACTCTAATGAAAGAAGTCCAGGTCTTTGATGATAGAAGCGTGTGGTGTAGGACTCTGATACTAGAAGTGTTAAGGCAGTGACATACATGATAAAAGTGTGTGGGGGCCGGGACTTACGTAATTTAAGTGTTTTGGTGTTAGATGTTTTCTGCGAGTCTGTGGTCTTTGATGAAGTTTAGTCTAAATTCTTTCTAACTTTTATTAAGAATTGTAAAAACAAAGCAAGTATTTAAATTGATCAGATGAAATGCATTTAGTCACCACTCAATTGAAAACTTCCACACACTTTCCAGAAAAATTACCATGATAATGTTGTTGTTTATTTAAAGTTAATCCTGTTCCTTGCACTCGTCAGAAGCATAATTTCTTGTTACCAACTCTATTGAAGTCTGCCACGCAAGAACAGATAATGAATGCTCCGCTACCCGGCTTCTCATCCGGAGAAGAGGGTAGGAGCATCATCAACCCCCACACAACGTCACATGCCACATAATAACCGTGACCATTGTTCCTCGAACAGGTGTAGTCTGTGTAGAAGCTACCGAGCCTGTAGTAGTTGGTGTATTCGTTGAAACGTTGTCTTTCCCGAAGTGTAGCTGGTACAACGCTGACATCTATTATTGCTGTGACAGGTGCAACCAAATCTGAGACAATTTGTGTAGGTTCTTCTTCATCACTACTCGGTCTGTGATTAATAATAGTGTCTATATCCAGCAAGAGTGGTGATGGGATCACACTCTGTGATTAATAGTGTATATATCCAGCAAGAGTGGTGATGGGATCACACTCTGTGATTAATAGTGTATATATCCAGCAAGAGTGGTGATGGGATCACACTCTGTGATTAATAGTGTATATATCCAGCAAGAGTGGTGATGGGATCACACTCTGTGATTAATAGTGTCTATATGCAGTTTGTGTGTTGTGATAGACGCCCATCCAGCAACTAAATATTTTCATTTATTGTAATGTTCTATATATGTCATTTGTTTACAAGTGGTCATGAGTATGATGCTTTATTATACTCATGTTCCTAGCCATATTGTGTGTGTGTGTGTGTGTGTGTGTGTGTGTGTTGTGTGTGTGTGTGTGTGTGTGTGTGTGTGTGTGTGTGTGTGTACACTCACCTATTTGTGGTTGTAGGGTTCACTCTCTCCTGGCTGTGTGAGGCCTGACATATATATTAAAGCTATGACTGGATTCTTCCTCTACCACTTTGCCGTCTAGGTTGTTGCACTTCCTGACTGCTGTAAGGTTAAAAGGCATTTCTTAACATCCCTCATCGTCTCCCAAACACTCTCCCTGTCCACCTCATTAATGCCTCCCAGTATTTTGTAGTTCGTAATTACGTCACCAATGGTCCTTCTGTTATCTAATATCGTGTGATTTAGATCTTCTAGCCTCTCCTCATAAGTCATACCCGGAAATCATCTAAATGCAAATATTTGCACTTTTTTTTATAGCTTCTTTAAATGCTTTATCAAATTCGAGCTCCATACTGGCTCTACATACTACCAGACCGGTCTGGCATATACCGTTTAGAGGATCGTGAGGCCTCCTAGCTGAGGTTCCCCTTGAAGCTTCACTTAAGTTTTCCAGTCTCGTGTTTACTGTACAGCCATTCGGCTGATTGTGCCTCAGGCGAAATGCTTGGACAATGTTCATCTCTACATCTTCCTCTTTAAGGGAAACTTGCAGCCTTTGTTCGGGTCATTTTTCCCCCTTTTTTCCTTTTTTCATAACGATGAGATGGGGTCAGTCCCTCTCTCCCTCAAGAGTGATTTCCCTTTCAAATAAAACCCTTTCTACCAATTCTATAAAATTTGCCACCTGTCTGTTTAATGATGTTACGAATTTCCCTTTCATCCACTGCCAAAATCTCATCCCGTTGTCTCTCTTCAGCCTCCCAGAGACTGGATAAGGCGACCGCCTCCCCATCCTCTTGTAATTTCCTTTCCCTTCCAGAATGATTGTCCCTTTTGTTTTCACGTTCTTTTCAGCTCAGCATAAAAATCTCCTTCACCTTCCGGTTTCGTGGTTGTGTGTGTGTGTGTGTGTGTGTGTGTGTGTGTGTGTGTGTGTGTGTGTGTGTGTGTGGTGTGTGTGTGTGTGTGGTGTGTGAGGGGTGTGAGCGTGTGAGGGGTGTGTGGGGGTGTTGGGGGTGGTGTGTGTGTGGTGGGTGTGGGGTGTGGTGTGTGTGTGGTGTGTGTGTGTGTTTTGTGTGTGGTGTGTGTGTGTGTGTTTTGTGTGGGGTGTGTGTGTGTGTGTGTGTGTGTGTGTGTGTGTGTGTGTGTTTGCGTGTGTTTTGTATTTGCGAGAATTTTATGCACGTGCGTGTGGGAGAGGGGAAAGGGGTATAAGCTTATTCACATGTACACATCCTTTGAATACGTTTTTTGTTTAAAACTGATATCTGGAGTATAGATCAACAGAGAATATATGTCTAAGATTTAGTGAAACGCTAAATCACCACCAACCCATCCACCTACATTCCTTCCACCCATCAATCCATCCACCCCTCAATCCATTCCACCCATCAATCCTCCCCCCTCAATCCACCCCCATATCATCCACCCTTCAATCCATCATAATGATCCATCCACCATCATTCATTCATCTTCCCATCAACCATCCCTTTTACCCATCACCCATCAATCCATCTATCCTTTCACCTACCCACCCACCCCAACCACTCTCTCTCTCTCTCTCTCCTCTCCACCCCACACACACACACACACACACACACACCACACACACACACACACCCCCACCCCACACACACAAACACACACACACACAGAGGACATTCCAAGGACTAGTGCAATTTGTGGTATATTGAATGACATACGGAAGGAATAGACTCAGAAGTGTCACTGTAATGCATATGAATGTAAGCTAAATGAAGAGAATTAAATCGGATGAGGATCCAGCATGACTACAAAGAGACTGGGGAAGGCTGGAAGCCTGGTTCCCAGCAACTGCTCCTTCCTCGAATTTAACCCCCGCCACAAATGCAAAGCCCCATGAAATCGAGGAAGGCAAAGTAGACCGCAGACAGTGTATAGGACTAGGTGGCCAAAGTCTGCAAAACGTCACTCAAGGAAAGGATCTTGGGGGTGAGTATAATACTAAGCATATACTCCTTGGACAGGCGCACATCATCCAGATAACTGCTGCCCAGCATATGTAGCGCCTGGCAAACTCGGCAATTGCGTTCCGGTACCTCCAGAAAGGAATCGTTCAAGAATCTGACACACCCCTGTACGTAACGCGCCCATACTGGAGTATGCAGCACCATTTGGAACCCACACCTGGCAAGCAAGTCAGAAATTAGAGAAAGTGCAGATGTTTGCAACAGGCTAGTTCCAGATCTAAGGGAATGTCCATAGAAAAAAGGTTAAGGGAAATCGGCCTGAGATATCCAGCTCGCTCGTAGTTTTCTTTATTATTATCTCTCCCATGTGCTTATCTCTGTAATACCTTTGTGGTCTATGATGGTTCCCTTGTATCCTTTCTTGTTTTCTGTCCTCAATACATTCACTCCTTTGTGGACTCCGGAAAACGGAACATCTGAGAAACTAATTTAATTTTCAAGTCAGAATCTCTGTCTCAAGAAGATTTCTACAACTAATATATGTATTGATTAATAACAATTAAAATATAAATATCATTCTGAGTTCCTGAATTTAGCCTTAAAATATCTATTATCCACGCCTTCGGGGAAGGGGGGGGGCTAAGGGGGTGGATAGTTCTTATAACTAAGTGAATACATGAAATTAATTATATAATTCATAACTGTATAGCAAAAAAATAATTAAGAAGAAAAAGGAGAAAAAGACACACGGCGTCCCCTATTCACTAGTATCTGTCACACTACTCTATTATATCCAATGAGTTTTATAAATTTACTTTCCAGATTCATTATTATCTAGACTTATCTAGACTTATTATCTAGACTTATTATCTCTGTCTATATACACGTCTCGGCAACAGAAAATATCCATGTGTTGCACCTGTCTCTTAAAATCAATGTGTCAGCAATCTACATCATTAATGTAAGAGATACTTGGTCTCAAAAAACAACTACATGGAATTTTGGTACAAAGATATCTTCTACAACTCCTTTGCCAACCACTGGTGCAAGACTATGCGAAGTACCTAATTCCATTAACGTGTCCCGTCCACCTGTAACGCCTCCTCCAACTGCTGTATCACCCAAGATCAACCAATCAAGGCTAAGAGACTGACGCGTTAATTTTACCTCCATATTATCTCTAGTAATAAACTGCATCTGTATTAGATTGAAAAAAAGTTTACCCGATACTGCAATATATTATTGTCCACATATAAATGATATATCAAAAAAAAATGGATGAAGATTTTTTGGAGTCGGTATAGCAAATGAATTCAACATAAATGCTCCACGTGGTACTTAAAAAAACTTAAACCCGGACTATTATAGGTCTTATCTAAGTCATTTCGTTTTTTCTTTACATTTTGCATTAATCTTCAATAGTACTTTTTTGTTGATGGCTTCATCGGAGTTTTTTTTTTTTTTTTTTACACAGGTTTTGAACAAAGGTTAAGTGATCCTAGCTTTATTGACAAGCTAGTTACAGGTTAAGGATTCCTAACTTTATGGCAAGCTAAGAGCTGTTACCTACATCAGCCTCATTTGAAAGCATTTAAAAACGCTACTTGCAGTAATTCTTCATGAATAACACACAACATAAGTTCAACAATGAGCATAACTGCCTTTTTTCAGGGGCTAATTTAATAATGTATTTCGTATTTGTTAGGCTACAGTTAATTTGCATGTAGTTTTCTGTAACTTGTTTCTTTAGCTCCATATATTTTGGGAAAATGGCTTTCTTAGCTAGGCACGTCCGAGTTTCTGCCATTACTCCGCCGGCAAAATGTAAATATTTTTCTCTTAGGAAACAACGTTATATTTTCTGCCAATGTTGTTTAATTTTTGTGTTAGTTTTCTCCTTAGTTAAAAAAAAATAGTTGCAATTTAACTTCCAAATTATGGGCGAGAAAGATTAATATAAAGTAATTAATCAGAATTTTATAGTTATTACCTCTAACACAACAGCAGAAGCAATAAACAATATTTAGTAATATCAACACAGAAAACAACTGAAAAACAACTGAAACATCAGCTGTAAGAACATAGAGACCTCAGAAGAAGTAAACAGTGCAACATAAACTACTGCAACAACATCACATCATTAGCCAATAACAGACAGCAACACCAACCTGCAGCAGAGATAGCAAGACGCAAAAGAAGTGGCAGTAACAATAGCAGTCCATACGCAATAGCAATAAAAGCAGCGCAATAACCGCAGCCGAGCTAACAGCAGTATTTCATTAATAGCAGCACACCGGAAGAAGGGATCAACACAACTGACAAATGATGAGATCAGCAGAGCAGTGTTGACGTGGTAGAGGTGTTGGGTGAAGCTGGTGGTGACCAAACCCTGACCACTGCCTAGAACCTCACTGATCACCAAGACAAAGCGATGGACGCTGGCTACCAGTCCATTCCCAGGTGGGACCCTCCCTTACCCATGTCATTATTATATTCCACGGAGAAACCGTTATCCTCGTCAAGTTTATAAATGCTTAGGTAAATGGAGATAATATCAGGTTTGAACCTACGGTGAAGGGAAGAGAAGATCCAGCTCTCTTGATCAAGAGCCCGTCACAACACCATGTCACCCACGCAGAAGCCATTTATTAACATTCTTTTTCATGACTGTCCAATCGAATTATTTATGCTAAATAAATGTCTAGATGAAGTTTTGGGGTAAAAATTTCAAATTAATGTAATCTGTGAGATGAATGGTCCATTCGCTGCCTGACCACAGTGGAGTGCGGTTTGTGCTCTGCACCCCTCTGCTGTTTTCAGGCGAGCTACCACAGTACATCAACAACCATTGAGTAGTGAGGACGTGCGCTGCTCATTTCGGGATATCAAAATGGCTGAACATACAGCACGGAGAGTAAATACTATCTGCATAGAGCTGGTTCGTGGTACTTAAGTGCGAGATATGATAACGTACTTCTCCCTAACCATCATCAGGGACACATATGTTATCACCCAACGAGAATTATATGGCGTCGCCGTATGGTTTCACAGAATCGTCGTGAAATTTCTAAGAGCCGCTCTACACAAGAATTGTCGAGCAGCTACCAGGAACAACGCATGAGTGTGAATTCAGCGATGGATGTTGTGTTACATGATGTTTCTAAGTACTTCATATGGGTGAAGGTATGGAATGTACCCTTCGAGGCCACGGCGTATGGCCTACAGGAGTTTTTTTCGCAGATTATGGGACAGTGCATTCTGCAACCATGTGGGTATGGAGGGATGGTCCATATGAAGGAATGCCGGAAGGTTCTTACACCCTTAATATGTCTTTAACAAGGCCTATACCATCCTATGTAACGATGACCGGTTGTAGAACACAGGTTTATGTGTACTATGCGGGTCAGAGAAAAACATGTCGTCTGTGTAGCTCTTATGAGCACATGGCAGCCCAGTGTCCTAGGAGGCAGGCTCCTCGAATTCTGGAAACGCCGATTGTGATTCAACAGTCGTGTGATTTGGTGCCTGGCTCTGTTGCCTCAGGAGGCCGGAGGCCTGATCTCTGGAGCGAGGAGGTCGACCGGGAGGTGGCGGAGGCGGAGACGTGTGTCACTATCCCAGGGGAGTCGGGGAGTCGAAGGTGTTATCTGAGGAGTCTTTTGTCCAGGAAGCTTCGACTCAGGAGGATTTACTGGCAGATGTGATCAAGGATTTTTTGGATGGGGAGGAGCCCGGTGCAGAAGGTGTCCTCAGTTTATGTGAAGTTGGAGCGCTGGAGGGACAACAAATTGTGGAGAAAGACTTGAGTAAGAAAAGGCTGGAGCGTGTGGTGGCCGTGGAGGTACACCAGGAGGATTCGTCTGAGGGTGAGATGTGTGTAAGTGGAAGTTCTAGGAAAAGAACTGCGGCATCAGAGATAGACGAGGTTATTACCCCGGGGCAGAGGCCGGGGAAGAAGTCATGGGCAGCGGTTGTGGAGCCGATGCCACATAGTAGTAGAGGTGTGCCTGAGTTGCACAGTGGGAGAGGGAGGGGGGAGGTGACTGCACAGGATAACTCGAGTGGTAAGGGAATACGTAATGTGAAAAGTGCAGCGAGTAAATCCCAGCGGCATAGGGGAAAGCCCGCCCTTCTATAATTTTCAGAAGTGTCACGCTTAATGTTAATGGACTTAAGACTGAGGTTAAGAAAGTTTGGTTGGAGTGGTTTTTACGGCGGTTTGATGTAGACAATTGCTTTTTGCAAGAGCATAATCATAGGGCTGGTTGTGTGTTGCGGTTAAAAGGATATCGGATGTATGTTACCAGTGGTTTGCAATTGAAAGGTGGGTAGCAGTGGCGATAAAGGAGACCAGCCCCTTGCGTGTCATCGGCTGGGAAGAGGGGGGGGGGGTGGGAGGCCGTGAGGGTGGATGGTGTCTGGGGTGAGAGTCGAGCAAGTTTCGTAGGAGTTTACATGCCAGCAACTAGTAATACCAGGGTAAAAGTAGATTTTGTAAGGGAGGTACTGATGTATCACTTGAGAGGTTTGCCTGCTATAACAGTAATTGGAGGTGATTGGAATTGTGTGATTCGGAGTGGTGATGTCGAACCGAGAGGGGCGGGTTTGTGTTGAGTGTTCTGAGGGATGTATTGCGAGATATTGGGGTTGTAGATGTGGTGGGGAGGGGGGGGGATACCTAGTGGAGCACACGTTCATCCGTAGGGGATATGAAGCGCGATTGGACAGAATCTATATTAAGCAGGGAATAGACGTTGTGAGGGTGCAAACCCTTGACGTGGGGTTTTCTGATCACAGGGCGGTAATAGCAGATTTGATGTGGGATGGAGTGGTGCGTATTTATTCTGGTACTGGAAATTAAATGTAAGGCTTCTTAAGGAGGAGAGGGAGGGGCCTTTTTTCAGTAATTGGTGGTTGCATTTTTGGGAGGCTAGGGACAGGGAGATAGATCTGTTAGATTGGTGGGAAATACAGGCCAAACCTGGAATAGCGAATTTTTTTAAGGTAAGGTGACGAGAAGAGGCGAGGTGGCGTTTTGGGTTGCAAAATTATCTGGAGGGACAGTTGCAAGACTGTTATGTTGGGGGAAGTGGTAGGAGGGATGATATGGACAGTCTGCAGAGTAGAATAGCTGAATTACACAATGATAGGTTTGATGCAATTAGGGTTAGAGCAGGGTTGGAGGATGTATTGTGGGGTGATAAGCCGTCCGGGTTTGTTTTACGTAAATTTCGGGACCGACAGAGAGTAACCACCATTCTACAATTGGAGACAAGCCCTGGGGTGGGAGGGTATCCAGAGGGTCGGGTCCTATCCAACACGGAAAGTATGAGTCTCTATGCTGATAGTTGGTTTAGGGAGAAATGAGTTGGAGGAGGGGGGCTCCTGGGAGGGTATTTTTGAAGGGGGGTTCCATAGTGTTTTAAGTGAGAAGGATAGAGTGGAATTAGAGGTTGGTATAAGTGAGGTTGAGGTGGAAGAGGCAGTTTTCGGGATGAGTACGGGGAAAACACCGGGAATAGACGGTATACCAAATGATTGTTACAGAGCACATTGGGGGTGTATTAGGCAGTGTTTTGTTAGGGTACTGGATCATATGTTAACTAGTGGGAAGTTGGGCACATCGCAAAGTACGGGTGTTATAGTTTTGGTGCCAAAGCTGAGGGGGGGGAAGAGAGTTGAGTGCTTACCGAGCAATATCTTGATGTGCGCAGATTACAAGTTTTTTTGCAAAAATTTTGGGTAACAGATTGAAGAAGTCATGGGTCGGTGATACATGGGGGACAGTTTGGTATCCCTGGGAGGAGTATGCGGGTAGGTCATGGACGTATTTGGGATTTCCTTGAGGGTAGTAGTAAGGGAGGTATTCTAGGTTTGGATTGGGAGAAAGCTTATGATTATGTGGATAGGGAATTCTTGATTGAGAGTATGGTGAGAATGGGTTTTGGAGGGAGGGTGGTTAGATGGGTGAGGACATTGTATGCAGATGCATCAATGAGAGTACAGGTAAATGGAAGGTTGGGTAGTCCTGTAAGCATGGGGGAGGGGTTTAAGGCAGGGGTGTCCACTCTCCCAAATTCTCTTTGCATGCATGCAGAATCCTTTCTATGTTCTGGTTGATGGTGGGATGGGAAGAATGGGGGAGAGTGGAGGCTTTTGTGGGAATATTGTTGGTTATGTAGATGATACAACTGTTTTACTTAATGAGATAGAAGACTTAAGTAAAGTGGGAAGGGTAATTGAGATTTTTGGGAATGCTACTGGGATGAGAGTTAATAAACAGAAATCACGGTTTGCTGGAGGTAGGAGCTTGGGTAGGCGGGACATTGGGGGAGGAGTTTGGCTGGATAAACAGTAGAAAGGCTAAAGATTTGTGGGATTTTGTATTTGGCAGATGTACAGGAGAGCAGAAGGGTTAATTCAGAAATGGTAATGGACAGAGCTTTGAGTAGGCTCCGGAGTTTAAGGGCCGGGGATGTAACCTTGCATCAAAGGGTTGTGGTGGTAAATACGCTGATTTATAGTAAGGTGTGGGGAGTGGCGGAAATTTATCCCTTAAGAAGTCAGGATATTATGGAATTACAAAGAAGAGTCTTAAGGTATGTGTGGGGTTTTGGGAGGGCGTGGTTGGGCAAAGATGTGGTAATGACTGCGGTAAGACAGGGAGGATTGGGATTGATGGCATTAGGATCTAGGGTGAAGGCACTGTATGTGAAGCAGAGGTATATTTGGGCAAAGGGGGAAAGGGGTCTTCGGGTGGGGGAGGTGATGGGGGATATCCGCAAATGGTGGGGTGGCAGGGACTTAGTCGAGTGTGAGGATATGTTGAGGTTTATGTTAAAGGTACGAAATGTTAAAAAACTCCAGGTAAAACGGTTGGTGGGTGTGGGTCGTCGTAAGGAATCAATGCAAGGGATGGCAGTGTATCCCACATATGATTGGCGAGTGATATGGGTGGAATTCAGTAAATTAAGAATACAGGCAAGAGCGAGGGAATTTGTATATAGATTTCTTATGGGGACGTTAGCATCGAAAGAGGTGCTAAGACAAATGGGTTTTGTGAGAGAGGCGTCATGCGGTTTTTGTGGGGAAGTTGAAACGGCTTTCCATGTGGTATATTTTTGTTCTGAATTGGAGGTGGTAAGGTTGTGGTTGAAGAGGGGTTTCTTGTTATTGGGGGGGGACAGATATCACCCCTTAGGGCTTTAATGTTAGATATAGGAGGGGTGCCCAAAGAGGTGGGAAGGGCCATTAGATACGTAATAGTTGATTACTTGTATATTTCTTGGGGGATGAGGGAGGTGGAGGGAAACATTAGGATAAAGGCGTTAACGGCGTGTTTTTATAGGACAGCGTGAATAAACTATTATATGAGGGAAGGTGGGTAACTAGTTTTCCGGAGGGATATCGTGAACTAACTGTTGAACGTCTACTCCGTTTGGCGACGGGGTGAGGGGCAAGGGGTTGGTCTCTTCAGTGTGTGTCCTCTTGGAGTGATTGGAAGCCTGATGAGGAAGGTAGATTGGTTGGCAAGGTGGTTGATGTGGGTAAAGTTTATTTGCAGGGAGCCGTCGGGGGCACCGGGGTATTAGACCTTATGATTTTGTAAAATCACAGAGTCAACAGTTGTATGTGACCTTCTGTTTTCCTTTTTTGTTATCAGAACCATTTTGCATAGGGGGTTTATATTTATATGTTTATGTGAGGATATGTTTTATACTTTTGAATATGTTGATCGAGTTATCAGTGTCATACATATCTTTTTATATCATATTGAAGGTGTACATTATGAACTATGTACGGAAATATATAAGTATTTTTCTGGGGTTTATATATACCCTTCATTTTGTATGAAAGGTCATATTAATAAATTGAGTTTAATCCATAACATTAACTTTGTGTGTGTGTGTGTGTGTGTGTGTGTGTGTGTGTGGTGTGTGTGTGTTGTGTGTGTGTGTGTGTGTGTGGTGTGTGTGTGTGTGTAGGTGTGTTTGTGAGAACCAATGTCTTAGGTATAGTTCTCTTATTGAATGTAATATATTTTTATTTTATTTGGTGATTAGTCATTTAGTGTTATATTTCTATGTATAATCCAGTTTGTTCTGTCCGAACGCGTGCACACACACGTATGTGTGTATATGCATGTGTATATGTATACATATATATATGATTGTAGGACTTATTCATACATGTTTTATAATATCTCAGACTGATGGTTTGGAAGTCGGTATATTTCTTCTCTTTTTTTCATAAACTGGGTGGGTTATTTTCAGTAGAATTTTGTTATATTTAAGTGTTAAAATGTATTTTGTGTGTACCAGACATTGTCTGCCACTTCTGTTATGGATGTTACATATTTAGTTTAGGTCCAGTTTATTTAATGATAAGTCTTTTTGCGTATTTCTTTCTAGTATAATCTAGTCTGTTCGGGAAGAACGCATGGTTACATACATGTAGGTGTATATGTGCATGTGTATGTACATACATATAGACATGATTATAGGATTTATTCCTACATGTTTTATAATGACTCCGACGTTCTGTTTTGTAGTCGGTATGTTTTACTACGGCAGAATTTCGCTATATCAATATGTTAAAATGTTTTTTGTTTGTTTTTGTGTGTGTACTGACATTGTCTGCCACGGTTCTTTGATTTGCTATAAATAACAAAGTGGAAAATAAATGCATATTGTAGGCTTGGTGCGTCTTTGTTAATAATAATAACAATGCATATTGTAATGTAGTTTTGTGTAATCTTGCTTAACATAGTTGCATGGGATATAATGCATAGAGGATGAGGGACAGTTTGTGTCAGCTCAGAGTTAAATGTCTGTGTGCTTTTGACAATGAAATTTATAATTCTGTGTAAGAACTGATACTGTGTTCTTTTATCTATTTAATGTATTGCATTGTTTTAAATAAAATATAAAAAAAAAAAATCCTCCTCCCCTTTTAACAAAATTGTGGTATCTACGTACCCGACCACACGCGCTGGATGGTCACTGCTCAGCGTTCCACGCCTCAAACCACCATCCACCAGCTCATAAAAGGGGTTTTGCATACAAGCAAAAAGCAGCTGGAAGAGGGGGCACCCTTGCCTCAAACCCCTTTCCATACGGACCGGCTGCCCCAATTTACCGTTTACCTGTACGCGTACCATAGCCGTGACATACAAAGTATCAACCCATCTTACAATCCCCTCTCCAAAACCCTGCTTCAATAAAATAAGCCTCAATAAATCCCTATCAACAGAGTCATAAGCATTTTGCCAGTCAAGCCCGAGGACACCCCCCCCCCTTGACATTCCTCCAAAAACTCCCGAATACGTACATGTCCGTCCCTCATGCTCCTACCTTTGTGACATACCTAACCTCCCCTCCGTGAGCATGCAATTTAATACATCAACCAAACAATGCTTAATACTTCCCCAATGCGCCCTATAAAAATCATTCGAAATTCCATCTATACCTGGTGCCTTTCCTTTACTCATACTAAAAATCGCCTCCTCTACCTCCTCCACTCGAATTCTACCTTCTAGTACCTTTCTATCCCTGTCACTTATAACTTTTCTGAAATCCCTCCTCACCAGGCCACCCTCATGAACTCCCCTACTCCCCTCCGTAGCTTTTCCCCCAAACCATAGATCAGCATAGAAACTCATGCTGTCCGTGGTGAGAAGTACTTGACCCGGCAGGTAACCACCCAAACCCATGCATACTTCCAATTGCAAGAGGGACGTCGCCTGTTGCCTGACCCTAAATTTGTGCAAGACACAACCCGAAGGTTTGTCACCCCATAGCACTTCTTCCATACCTGCTCTGACTCTAACCGCATTGAAACGTTCATTGTGAATTCCTGCAAGTCGACTACGAAGATGTTCAATGTCGTCATACCTACTACTCCCGCCCCCCACATAGTAATCATTTAGCTGCCCCTCCAGATAGTTTTGCAGCCCATACCTCCACCTCGCCTCCTCTTTTCCCCGCTTCTTATAATAACTCGCTATTCCAGGTTTGGCAAGCGTTTCCCACCATTCCAACAAACATTCACCTGTTTGTTTAGGTAAGACACATATGCAACAGTTAGGTATCTTTATTTCGAAACGTTTCGCCTACACAGTAGGCTTCTTCAGTCGAGTACAGCAAAGTTGATAGAAGCAGAAGAGACTTGAAGACGATGTAATCAGTCCATCACCCTTAGAATTTTGAGGTGATGGACTGATTACATCGTCTTCAAGTCTCTTCTGCTTCTATCAACTTTCCTGTACTCGACTGAAGAAGCCTACTGTGTAGGCGAAACGTTTCGAAATAAAGATACCTAACTGTTGCATATGTGTCTTACCTAAACAACCTGTCGGTATTTTATACCATTTTATTGTTCAAACATTCACCTGCCCGTCGCGTTTCCCAGATATTCTTCCACCAGTCCTGAAAAGCTGACCCATCCCCCTCCCCCTCCAATAGCCGCACGTTCAGTTTCCAATAACCTGGATAAACCCTGATCATTCCATCCCAGTTCAAGTCCGCTAGCACTGCACGGTGATCTGAAAACCCCACATCAAAGGTCTGTACGCGCCCAACTCTAATTCCTTGTGTTACATAAAGGGGAGATTCAGGGTTCCCGCGCGCGGAGCAAAAAAAAATTCGAAAATATATGAAAACTGAGTTATTGTTACCAAAAAATAGCAGAACTTTCTGGCTACACGCTGGTATAATTATTATCCTTGTACGATGTTTCTAAAAGGAATTACAGCCATTTATAACAGGCATGGTGACAGTGCTGACGCAACATATTGCGTAAGAAGCGCTGACTCAGCTTTGTTGACGTTTTTGTTACGTTTTTCCCCGTGTTATTTTTATCGTTTTCGTACATCTTTATGTCTAATATAATACAAATTCACCATCTGAGATCATACCAGAGTGGGTGGAGCTAATGTGATCAAGGAACCAATCGGGAACACCTGCGAATAGTGCACAAAATGGCCGACACCTCCAGCCAACAAAATATTCCATACCCACGCTAATATCAATTATAAGGCTTATTTATCTATCACAATTGATCTATTATGATATAATGCAATATAATAATAGCATATAAACATAAAAAGTACACCTCAAAAAAAAATATATAGCATAATATGACGCCCCAAGGAATAAATTTCTATCGATATTTCCCCTGAAGGTGAAGAGAGGGTCCGACCTCTCTCATCAGTGATGAGAGAAAACGGATTTACAATGGTTAACTGTAATACACATTCGTAGGCCGCGGAAAAAGTGTAAAATAAAGCGAATTTTTCGGGGAAAATTTTTTTTCCCGGGCAGCGGGGGTGCCGCGCGCTGCGGCCTATATCTCGAAAGTAACTTATTTACCTATTTAGGGGAACATCACCTTTATTTATGATTGAATTGACTTTATTTCTCTCAACAAACATAGGAGAATGATTGCTTTACGAGGTAGCGTTCGTGTTTCCGAACTATCCAAAATATTTTTAGATTTATGTGGACAACAAGGCCGACATCTTCCAATATATCAAAAAAGTTATGAAACTTTATTTTTTTTAGCAAGAAGATAAGGTTTATTTTAGAATTGAAATCGACAAGTGATGGAATTAGAGTTGTTCTATCAGCAGCAAGTGTCAAAACCACTTGTCCAAGTACCACTGAGAAATTGTGTACTGCCAAATGCAATTTTTCGTAAATTTTGCATATTTCATTTCTTTTTTGACCGATATGATTGAAACTTCAGCACAGCATACTCGATATAACCACCTAATAGTACACCAAAAATGAACGTAATCGGTTCATAAAAAAAATGTCGTTAAAATGCGGACCGAATCCTTAATTTTAAAGTCTATCCAGACGGGCCGCATAGCCCCTGCGAACGAACGTATGCTCACCCCCCACCCACCCCGCCCCACAACATCATAAACCCCTGCATCCCCCAGCAGATTCCGTTAAGACAGGTAAAACGCACCCCGCCCCCGCGGCTCAACATCGCCATGGCGGATAACGCAATTCCAATCCCCACCCATGACGGTAATGAACGGCAAACCCCGAGTGTAAAACGTTAAAGCCTCCCTCACAAATTCTATTTTAACTTTAGTGTTGCTTTCTGCAGGCATGTAAACACCAATAAAACAAACCCTCACCTCACCCCAGTAACCCATCTACCCTCACCCCCCTCCCACCACCCCCCTCCTTCCCATCTTAAGACACGCCAAGGGCTGGACTCCTTCACCGCTATAGCTACCCCACCCTTTAATTTTAAAGAACTGCTAACATACATTCGGTAGCCTTTTAACCGTAACTCTCGCCCAAACTTATAATTGTGTTCTTGTATGAAACATACGTCCACAGCATATCTGCGCAAGAACCACTCCATCCACACACACTTAAACTCTGCCCGCAGACCATTTACATTGATGGTAACACACTTGAATTCACTTTGACCTTTGACTTCCCAAGGCCCCCCTCACCCCCCCGTGCCCTACCCATATGCTGGGCGCTTGCCACAAGACCTTATTAATATCCCCTTTATTAATACCTATCTTCCACTTATACACTTCGATCAGGTCTCCCCTCATTCTTCGTCTAACAAGTGAATGTAACTTAAGAGTCTTCAATCTTTCTTCATAAGGAAGATTTCTAATGCTATGTATTAATTTAGTCATTCTACGCTGAATGTTTTCTAACGAATTTATGTCCATTCTGTAATGTGGAGACCAGAACTGAGCTGCATAATCTAGGTGAGGCCTTACTAATGATGTATAAAGCTCTGGACTTCTGTTGCTTACACTTCTTGATGTAAATCCCAGTAATCTATTTGCCTTATTACGTACGCTTAGACATTGCTGTCTTGGTTTAAGGTTGCTGCTCACCATAACCTCCAAGTCCTTTTCGCAATCTGTATGGCTAAGATCTACATCATTTAACTTATAAGTACTAGGGTTATGGGCACTCCCAAGCTTCAGAACCTTGCATTTATCTACATTGAACTGCATCTGCCACTTTTCTGACCAAGAATAGAGTTTGTTTAAATCCTCCTGAAGCTCCATAACATCTACGTTTGAATCAATTATCCTACCTATCTTTGTGTCATCGGCGAATTTGCTCATATCACTAGTAATTCCCTCATCAAGATCATTGATATATATTATAAACAACAACGGGCCCAAGACTGATCCCTGTGGAACGCCACTTGTTACAGATCCCCACTCGGATTTAGCCCCATTTATGGACACTCTCTGCTTCCTGTCAGTGAGCCATGATTCGATCCACGAGAGCACTTTTCCCTCAATGCCATGAGCTGCCACTTTCTTTAATAGTCTATGGTGAGGAACTCTATCAAAAGCCTTACTAAAATCTAAGTAAATATCAAATTCTTTATCGTGGTCAACAGCCTCAAAAGCTTTACTGAAGAAAGTTAATAAATTAGTTAGACAAGACCGGCCTCTTGTGTATCCAAAGCTGAGTATCATTAATCAAGCTATGCTTATCGAGATGGCTTCTTATAATCTCAGCTATAATTGACTCTAGTAAATTTGCCTACAATTGAGGTCAGGCTTATTGGGCGGTAATTTGACGGTAACGACTTGTCCCCTGTTTTAAAAAAAGGAATTACATTAGCCATCTTCCACATATCAACACTACACCTGTTTGAAGAGATAAATTAAAAATATTAGTTAATGGTTCACAGAGTTCCATTTTGCATTCCTTAAGAACCCTTGAAAAACCTCATCAGGACCCGGCGACTTATTTTGCTTCAGTCTCTCTATCTGCTTCACAACCATTTCACTAGTGGACTGTGATGTTACAAAATTTATCTTCTTCTACCCCACTGTAAAAATTAATTTCTGGAATATTTTTAGTGTCTTCCTGTGAAAAAACTGAGAGAAAATAATTATTTAAAATCGAGCCATTTCATTCTCTTTGCCCATAAGGTGCCCATAGTTATTTTTAAGGGGACCTATCTTATCTCTAACTTTTTGTTCTAAAGACCTGGAAAAAACTTTTTGGGTTAGTTTTAGAATCCCTAGCAACTTTAATTTTCATAGTCCCTTTTAGCTTTTCTTATCCCCTTTTTAATGTCCCTCTTAATGTCAATATACTGATTCAATAAGATGACCCTCACCTCTTTTGATACGCCTATAAATTCCTTTCTTATCCCCTAGTAGATATTTGAGCCTATTATTCATCCATTTTGGGTCATTTCTATTGATCTAATTTTTTATAGGGGATAAACGTTCTTTGACAGCATGTATAGTGTTCAGAAAACTGTCAATTGATAGCTCTCTTCGTTACCCAGTCAACAGATGATAAGTGTTCTCTAAGCCCATCGTAATCTGCTAAGCGAAAATCTGGGACTGTTACTGAGTTATCGCTACTATCGTACTTCCATTCAATGCTAAATGTAATTGATTTGTGGTCGCTAGCACCCAGTTCCTCTGAAACTTCTAAATTATTAACAAGGGATTCATTGTTTGCCATAACTAAGTCAAGCAGGTTATTTCCCCTTGTAGGTTCTGTCACAAACTGCTTCAAAAAACAATCCTGAACTACTTCTAAGAAGTCGTATGATTCTAAATTCCCAGTCAAGAAATTCCAATCAATATGACTAAAGTTAAAGTCTCCTAGAATTTTTTTTTTCTTTTTTTTTTTTATTTAAAAAGTACATCACAGCACATAAAAAAAAAAAAAAGGCCTTATCCGTCAACAAATGTAAAACTTTCCATGGCCATATAATACCACATACACATATAAATAATTATACATGTAACAAATATTATCTAATGAAAACACAAACGGTAACCAAATTAAGGAGAGAATTGATACAAACTTCCCTACTAACTACATCAAAAGTAAAACCAGATATTCTGTACTATGACTTAACGTCATAAGGTAATAACTCAAAAGAGCACAGTATGTTACATGCCGTAACCCTGCAAACTAAACCCCCCCCCTTTCCCCCGACAGAACCTCCCCCTATCTGAAAAGTCAACATAAACTTAGAACCCCAAAAGTGCACAATAAGTTTTAAATTTAAACCCAACACATCTATAATGCTGTCCAAAAGTATAAATCTTCCAACACGTAAGAATATGAAGCATAAACTACAATGATACATCTGTTCCCAAAAACTTAAAATGGTAAAGGTTTTCAACTGCCTCACGACTTAACAAAACAAGCTGCAAGTGCAATAAGTACATTATGTAAATATGGAACAGTTTGATTTTTTAACATTGGTTATAAAGAATTTCCTGTAGTTCCCAAATTACATTAACAAGATTCCGTCCACATCATAAACAACTATCATTGTATTGAGACCCTAGCCTGCAGAAAGAAAAAATGTAAAACCCCCCCCATACAATTAATATTTTTTTTTAAATTTATTCAATGATTTACTTGACACAAATTCTTTAACGAAATAATTTTTTTTTATTTAAAAAAATAAAATACATTAAATTCATAGGATTACCTGTATTAATTCAAGAAAGTATAATTAAAATTTGTCAATAATACGCAAAAACGGTTTAAAATTCGTCCGCCCCCTATTCATTATGTACCTACCCTTTTGGGGTAACACAAGAATATACAAATTTTCGTTCCCTTTTAATTTAAAACCCCCTCTTAAAAAAACATTATAAACAAAAAGAAACTATTCATAAATAATATGCCTTAGTTTTTTGTTTATGAAATAAAACCTTTGTAAAGACATTATACAAAAAAAAGGCATATAAAAGAAAATATAAAAAAAACGAACGTAGAAATGAAACGGGTACTCAATTTACTTGATTACTGCAAAGATAAAAAAATATTCATACATTACAAAAAGGGGTTTTCCACTTAATAGCAGGTTTAATTTAATTCCCAAAACAAGAAACATTATGCAACATACACACAACTTTTTATCACTTACACACACACATTTGGGGAGATTTGTCACAAATTTCAGAATTGTTACCCTCATATCTGGTCTATTTAAAAATATACCCCCAGGAGACCCCAAGCAAAAACTTTCCCAGGATCATCCAATCCCCTGATAAAAGGGAAAAGATAAAAAGAAAAATATATAAAAAGTTGCAAAAGGTGCTTTTAATAACCCCGTCATCCCCAATTCATGAGTTTTTCACAAGAGACCCCCCTTCTTAATACGTAAATTTTAAAACAAAAATTAGTTTTCCCAAAAGCAATGTTTAAAATTTTGTTTGAATAAAACACCCAAACAAAACGATCATCCTATCATTTATACATTAAACCGCCCCCAACCCAATCGTTCCCACCTTCATCACACATATTCAAGAAGCCAGCCTCGTGTTCCTTTAAGGTATTAACCCCCTAAACCCCTGACATTAAATTTGCAATACCCTTTGAAAAAAAAAAAAACCATCGTTTCCGAATGTCTTTATTTTTTGCTGTGTACCAAAAAATATCGCTACCAGTGCTTGATTCTCCCCTCACGATAAATGCCTAATACCCAGACGATATAAAAAACCTCCAAAAAATCTGTTGCATTTTGTACCGGTGTTTCGACCCCCCCCCACATTAAACTAAAGCTCTTAAACAAAAACCCCCCCCACCCCCCATTCTTAATACCCTCCCAAACCACAACCTTTACGTTTTTCCAATTCTACAGAAAATAAACGATGAAAGCCGTATGGAAATCTCCACACACACCAACCAGCCCCCCTCCTGCACGCCCCCTATTCGCTAAACTTCCCCGGACGGCAGTTATTATGTAAAAATTTAAAATTATTTCC
Source organism: Cherax quadricarinatus (assembly GCF_026875155.1). Classification (NCBI taxonomy): domain Eukaryota; kingdom Metazoa; phylum Arthropoda; class Malacostraca; order Decapoda; family Parastacidae; genus Cherax; species Cherax quadricarinatus. The sequence continues at coordinate 37,462,048 of NC_069431.1, forward strand.
TGACCTTGGCTCGAAACCGTAATGCTTTTAAAACCCCCCCCTATGTCCCCCTGTACTTTGGAAATTTTCCCCCCACCTTAGCCACTACCCCCCGCCTCTACCAGTGCCAAATTTCCGATTTGGATTTTGCGTGGATTTTTTTAAAAAATTAACACCCTCAACATGTCCTACATTCTTTACATCGTGCCGGTAAACCAACTCCAAGTCCCGTCTTATCAGGCAAAACCCGTCCCAGCCATTTACCCTCTCTAAAGATTTATGCTTGCCCATACATGCCAACATTCTTTTTGCAGATTCATTAGCCCCGGCCCCCCCCGGCCAACCGGGAGCGAACCCCCTCCCTCGTTAACAATACAACCCTAAACCCCCAAATATTTATATACACGCGTTAACATACGCTTTTCATCATATGGAGTAAGGATAAAACTCCACAGGGCCCCAACTTACTGAACAGAATCCATTCACCACAATTGCGCGCTGAGTATGACAAGCCCCCTTCCCTAAAACTGTTAACGCCCTAAAACCCTTTTAACACCCTCACTTAAATTCACCTTCCTCGCACCTGTATTTTTCCCCCTATGCAAAACCCCCAAACCCCTTTTAATTTGATTTATAAAGGCCGCTTCCCTTGGCCTAATAACCACACCCGCACAATCCCCACCCACATAGCTTATTTTTTCCTTATTAACCTCTTCCGGTTGTTTCCCCCAAAACATTCCCCCAATTCGCTCACTTTTCCAAAAACCTTGGCTCCCGAAATAAACCGTAGTGTCGTCCACGTAACCCCTAAAATTCCTGATTGCCCCCCACCAACCTGTTTTTATCCTGTCGTACAATCCCCCTCACGGCTCTAAAAAGGGTCCTGAATAAACGCAAAAAGAATTTGTGATATAGGCACCCCTCCCCGAACCCCCTATGCCCCTAACAAACTTTTAACCTACCTTTTTACCTGCCCCCTAAACGTCCCTGCTCATAAAAAACCCCTTCCCCAACTAAAATTTTCCCTTTCCGAAACCTTGCCACTGCATAAACTTCCAAAATGCATCTTCTCCCCCCCAATCGTATGCAGGGCCCCAACAAAAAGCAAATTTCCCCCCCTTATTCCCCCCTCCCGCTTTCTCAATAAACCCCGCGAAAAATTCCTTGCCCCACACCATAGATCGCCTGGCCACCCTATTGCCCCTGTCCAGAACTCTCCCCAAAACCCTTTTTTTCCTTTTTTTCCCCAAAAATTTTTCGCAAATTTTTATAGCCCCACACTTTAAAATAAAATTTGCCCTATAATTAGTAATAATTTTCCCAGATTTCTTTTTTCGGGACAGAACAACCCCCCCTGTTCTTTGTTGCTGCCCCCTAAGCATTTTTTTTTAGGGCATTAAAAAAATTCACCAAAAGTGCGAATACAATCCCAATTGTCCTTGTAAAAATCAAAAGGGATTCCATCAATCCCGGGGCTTCCCACATATACCCCCCACAGCCAACCTAAACTTTCTTTACTTTTTAGGTCCATTCAAAGCAATGTCCTGTACTCTGATTACAACGTACAAATTTACCCTTTTCTCCAGGCCCCTTTAAAATCCCCGCATTTTTGATTGCATTCATCCATGGTCTACAAAGGTATTCTAGCCTCCCTTGACCCAAGGACGCCCCCCCACTAAAGTTCCCCGGCTCCTGAACCCTAAACCCCTTAATTCTGTCGCCTTACGACGTCTGCCCTGCTCTCCAAAAACAAACGCCGAAGGACGGTCACCCCATAAAACCTCACAATTTCACTTCTATCTGGCCCATCAAAAATACGATTTTGAATGTCTTAAAATTTAAACATTTTAAATTTTTAAAATTTTAACCCCCGGATACACTCCCCCCCCCTTTGTATAAAAATTTTTGGTTTTATTTTCAAGAAGTTTTAAGGCCCCAAATGCATTCTCTTGTCTTCTTTTTCCCCTTTCTATGATAAAAAATTTCCCCATTCCCCTTACCGACAGTATCCCACCCTTCCACTATATCAATTCCCCCCTGCCATTCAGCCCACCCTCTCCCAAACACTCCAAAATCTTCCCTCCCGCCTCTTTTTTTGCATTAAAACCCCCCAAATTTAATTCCAGAAAACCTCTGTAACGGGGCCCCGGAATTCCTACCCGTCAACATCCGCCCCAAACCCTCTGGATCGGAAAAGCTCAATTTTGCACACGTACATCCTGACGTTGAACCTCTAAAAGTATATGCGTCCAGTCTTACCCCAACCCCTTCTAAAGAACGTATGCTGACCCCCCCCACCCCATCCCCCCCCCACATCGTAAAATTAAAAAAATCCGCAAAAGGTCCCTAAATAAAACCTGAAAAAAAACCTCCCCCTCGGTTCGCTCCTTTCCGTAATGCAATTCCATACCCCAATAATCGTGCACTGCAGTATCTTAAATGGTAACCCCCAAAACGTCCCCAAAAAAAAGCATTTTTTACAGCTGTCACCCTTCCGCCGGTCCGTACACCCCCCGGAAGGCCACCCGTACCCCCCCCCAACCCCCTCAAACCCAACAACCTCCCCTCCTCGCCATCATTGTTTTCAAAGAAAACGGGTAACAGCTACACCCCTTTCGTCTATTTGAACAGCCCCTGTACAAGTATATTAGGGGAAACAGCAATTCAAACCCAAAATTTTTTTTAATTTTGTTCTTTAAGAATACGACATCGGGTACATAATTTTTTAAAAAAAACTCCAAATATTACGTTTTTCAAAGATTAACCCCCTTTTTTTAAAGTAAGACACTTGAAGTTTTTATTGGAGGTTTACCCTTTGGGTACCTTTTAACCAATCTTGGTTTCCCCTTTGGGTATATCCCACTTTTTTCCCCCCCCCCCCCCTTGTCGTTCTCTTTGCATGCTGAAACACGTGTTTTTTGATTTTTCCCTTTTTCTGGGTCACGTCGCCCTGCTTTGTTCCCCGACCTTTGCCCGGTGTCAAAAAAAACTTGAGAGTCAGGATCACCCGCTCCCCTTACGAGAACTGCGGCCGTATCCATCTCATCCTCAAACTTTTTGTTTCTATGACTTCCCGACCACGCCCGATGTTCAGCAAAATGCCCCCCGGTGCCCCCACCTTCTCCGACATTCTCCTCTAAATCCCGTGAAGCCCCCCAGATGTGGAAGATCCATAAAACATTTAGAATTCTTTAATAATTGCTCCAGTCAACCCCCCGTAAAACGGGTCTTCCTCTGCGTGCCGATCAGCCCACGTCCCCCCACTGCACCGGAAGGTTAGACATGCCGGGATTCTTCAACCTACCCTTACCTCCTCACTCCACAATTTAGAGGAATATATGTTGTTGTGTAGCATAGCATATGATCTCGCTCCCTTGAAAAAATCAAAACGCCTTTCTTCCGTCGTTTTACCAGTTTGTAGGGCATTTGCGCCGCCAATGGGCATACATCCCCAAAGTGACGTCGCCTTTTTCCCCGAGTACGTAACGCCTGATACGAAGTCCCCTAACCACAAAAGACGGAATGGTGTTGAGGGACATTTTTAGGGAAAAGACCCCTCCAGATACCAATAGAGGACCTCACGCCACCGTCCCAAAAATTGCCTATAACCCTGCCATAGCGGCAAAAACATTCCCAAACATCTGTTTCCCCTCAAAAGGAAAAGTTTTGTACCTTAACCAGGTGTTTTAAAAGGGGACGTCGTGAAAGGGAAAAATGACACCAGGATTAACGGTCTTTATCCATCCGATTGTGGCACCATTTTTCGTAAGTACATTTTGTTGAATTTTACAAAAAGCCTCGAATTTCCCTTCAAAAAAAGACAAAAAAAAGATGACTTTTTGATACCATTTTATCTCGGGGTATCGCAGTAAGCATTGATGATATTTTGATTGTTGAACGGCCTGTCACTAATTTAAGGCAGAGGTGTTGACCGCTACGTGCCTTCCGCCCGTGAGGCCGGTGAAAACCGCGCAGCAATCCCAAAAGAGTAGGAGCTACTGCGCAGCCTGTCCGCACGCCCCCAAATGTCGAACAATTTTGATGAAATTTGAGTAAGGGCAGGTTGGATGCCTCTTTGGGGAGATAAACCTGGTTGTGTTAAGAAGTTTTCGGTTCGACAAACGGGTCCCTATAAACTTTCAGAGGTTTGTGGACGATTTGAAGGTTATCTGAGGGGCAAAAAGTTGGTGACAAAGAGGGAAATAAGTAATTTTGCGATTTTGGTTTAAAAGGAAATGGGAAAAGGGTGACGTGGGGATAGGTAATAAAGAAAGAGGAGGGGTGAAGGCCTTGGGGAAAGGTGGGGAGGACAGAGGGGGATTGGAGGGAATAATATAAGTATGGAAGAAGTGAAAGAGGCGGTGTTCAATTTAAGTAAGGGGAAAGCACCAGGAATCGACGGGCTTTCCAATGATTTTTACAGAGTGCATTGGGAAACCATAAATGATTGTTTGGTTCAGGTATTGAATATTATGCTGAAGGAAGGGAAATTGGGAATGTCACAAAGGACGGGTGTGGTCGTGCTTGTAAAGAAAAAAAGTGAGGGAAGAACACTGAGCACGTACAGGGCCATATCTTAATGTGTACGGATTATAAGATTTTTGCGAAGATTCTAGGGAACAGGATGAAGAGGGTGATAGGTGGTATTGAGCACAAGGGTCAGTTGGGGATTCCGGGTCGTAGTATGAGGGATGGACATAGTCGTATTAGGGAATTTTTGCAGGGTTGTAAGGGAGGAGGAATTATGGGCATTGATTGGGAGAATGCTTATGACGGTGTGAATAGGGAGTACATGGTTGACTCTTTAAGACTTATGGGTTTTGGGGAGGGAATAATAAAATGGGTGAAGACCTTGTATGCAGAAGCCACGATTCAGGTGCAAATTAATGGTAGGTTGGGTAGCGTGTTGAAAATGGAGAAAGGTTTGAGACAGGGGTGTCCAATGTCTCAAATTCTGTTTGCATGTATGCAACACCCGTTTTATGGAATGGTTGAGGAAGCAACAACATTACAGGAGGAGGGGTCGGAGTTCACAGAGGTAGTTGGTTATGTAGATGACACAACAATACTGATCAATGATGTCGAAGGTTTGCGAAAGGTGGAGAGAGTAATGAGGTTTTTTGGAGAGGCGTCAGGCATGAGTATCAACAGAGCAAAATCGAAATTATTAGAGATAGGAGATTGGGTGGGGGGTAGAATGGGGATGGAGTTTGGACGGGATGTAACTGAACAGCTGAAAATTTGTGGGATTATCTATATGGCAGATGAGCAAGTGGCTAGACGGAGGAATTCGGAATTGGTGGGAGAGAAAGTTGTACAACGGATTAGGAACCTAAGAGCGAAGAATGTTACTTTAATGCAGAGGGCAATAATAATAAATTCATTGGTTTATAGTAAAGTGTGGAACGTGGCAGTGGTGTATCCTTTACAGGAACAGGAGATAATGGAGATACAGAGAAGGGTGCTTCGTTATATATGGGGTTTTGGACGTGCATGGCTAAGTAAAGAGGTGGTTATGACGAATGTGCGCAGAGGGGGAGTAGGGCTTTTGATGCTAGGACCCAGGTAAAGGCCATGTATGTTAAACAGAGGTACGTAAGGGAGGGGGGGGGGTAAAAGGAGTGAGGGTTGGGAGGGTGATGGGGGATGTACGAAGATGGTGGGGAGGAAAGGACTTAATGGAATGTGAAAATATGCTAAGGGTTATGTTAGTAATAGGTGAGGTAACAAACCTTAAGGTGGGAAGGTTAGTAGAGATGAGTAGGAAACCAGAAGTCATGCAAGGGGTGGCGGTATACCCTTTGTATGATTGGGGTACGATTTGGCATGATTTCAGGAAGCTTAGATTAATGCCGAGGGTAAGGGAGTTAGTTTATAGGTTTGTAATGGGAATTTTAGCGTCAAAGCAGGCTTTGTGTGTGATGGGTTTGGTAAAGGAGCCGAAATGCGAACATTGTGAGGAATCGGAAACAGCTTTTCATGCCGTATGTTTTTGTAGGGAGTTGGGGCAGGTACGGGTGTGTCTGGCTTGAGTCTTCACGTTAATGGGTGGAGGCAATGTAGAGATCCAGCGTGCCCTAACATTAGAGGTAAGGGGGGTGTCTGAGGTTGTAAAGAGAGCCATTCTGTACATTGTGACAGATTTCTTGTATTATTCCTGGGGATTGAAGGAAAAGGGCGGGGGGATTAGGGTAAGGGCAATTGCAGCAGCAGTTTTATCGCACAGTCTGTAGAAATAAACTCATTTATGGTAAAAGGTGGGCAACTGCGTTCCCGGAGGCATATAGAAATATAACGGTAAAGGGACTCAGTAATTTGGCTACTTAAGTACTAAGGGACCATTTTCCTTATATAGAGCGTATATGACCATACTGAAGGATATGTAAATGTGGAAGGATTGTTAGAAGATAGTATGGGAGGGGATGACATGTCAGATGTGGTGTAATTGGGAGTTTTCTGGTGAGTGAATGTTTTAGTTTAGCCATGTGTTCAAAAACAACAGGTCATTGATGATCATAGTTTTATTAAGGTAAATGATCTTTGTAAGTGAGACAATGAGAGGGAAAATCAAAGATTTTTAAATTTTGGTATAAAAAAATGC
>NC_069431.1:37469127-37499127 GCF_026875155.1 Cherax quadricarinatus
CATTGTCTTGTTTTATTTCTCTTTACCTCCATGGGAAGTGGAAAAGTTTCTTCCTCCGTAAGCCATGGTGTTGTAAGAGGCGGACTAAAATGCCGGGTGGCAAGGGGGATAGTAAACACCTTCTTCCTTCGCAAACTCATTAAAATGGTTATAAAATACCGAACAAGGTGGTTAGGTAGACAATATGCAAAAACAGTTAGTATCTTATCTTCACGAAAAGTTTCGCCTACCACAGTAGGCTTCTTCAGTCGTGTACAGAAAAGTGACTAGAAGCAGAAGAGACTTGAATACGATGTAATCAGTCCATGCTCCCTTAAAGTTTTGAGGTGGTCAGTCCCTCAGTCTGGAAAAGGAGCAATCTGTTCCCTAGAATGAAACAATTTCATATTGTTTCATTGTTGCATATGTGTTTACCTAAAACCCCTTCTCCTGCATAAAATACTAATATTTAAAGAAGAGAAACTTTGTTTTTTCTTTTGGGGACCACCCTGCCCTTGGTGGATACTGCCGGTTGTTATCAGTTGAAAGAAGTAACGATATTTATATATATATATATTTATAATATATTTATAGACATATATATATACTAGATATCTTATACACTTTATATAATATAGTATTATATTTCTATATTATATATTACAATAAATATTGAATTTATGACTGAGAAGTTTTCCTCTATACAAAACAGACTGTGGATGGGTGCACATCATTTTGTTTTTGCTCGATTTCTTCCATAAAACTTGCCGAGTGTATATTAAAATTTTTAATCATTAGAATAGGTGGATATTTATTTGAATATAATACATACTACTATTAAAAATGTTTGAGTTACATTTCATTCGAAAATCATTTAAATATGAAATAATGAAGATTAAATACCCAACTTTAGTTGTTACCATTAATACTTAAATCATATAATACAGATTACATTAAGATAAATTAGGACATATGTGCAATGTCTTGGGTTAATTTTTATTGAGGAAACGTTTCGCCACACAGTTGACTTCAATCAGTCCATAAAAGGAGAGGGAAACGTGATAAGAAATGAGGAGAATGAAGGCTATCAGTCCCTCAACCTTGAGGGACTGTTGACCTGTTGTAATAGTCTCTCAATGGTTGTGATGAATGATTCAGAGAACGTTGTCGGGTTCTTCTTCGAACATTCATTTACATCCTGTTCAGACATCTGCAACTTCTTGGGACCTTAATACTTGGGAATTCTTCGCTTTACCTACCTTGGGGTAACGACCTACTTCCACATTGAACATATGTGACACCACCTACGTCAGGCTGCACCTCTCCTACCTACGGTATATAAGCGACCTTGTCCGCACATATGCCTTATTCTATCAAGATTGATGGATGATCCACATCGATCAAAGTTGAGGGACTGATTAACTCATTCTCCTCATAGTTAACATTTCTGCCTTTGTTTGGACTGATGAAGTCACTGTGTGGCCGAAAACGTTTCCTCAATAAAGGATGCCCAAGAGTTGCACACTATGTTTAATTTTATCTCAAGTGTCGGTTCTCTGAACCATTCATCTACACAGATTACATTCATTTGAAAAGATTTTTACCCCAAAACTTCTATCTAGACATTTATTTAGCATTTTTTTGCATAATTCGATTGGACAGGTCATGAAAAAGAATGTTAATAAATGGCGTCAGCTTGTGGGTGACTTATGTTGTTGGACGGGCTCTTGATTCCAAGCGCTGGATTTCTCTTCCCTTACCTAGGACAAAACTGATTATTTCCATTCCCTAAGCTGTTTAGTAATTGGACGGAATTAACGGTTTCTTCGTGAATAAATAATGACAGGGGTTAGAGAGGGCCCACCATGAAAGGACAGGCAGCCAGCGTCCAGTTCTTTGGTCTTGGTGATCTGTGAGGTTGTAGGCAGTGGTCAGGGTTGGTCACCACCCGCTTCACTACTCAAACACTCTACACCGTCAACACTGCATCTGCAGTTCTCATCTTTTTGTCAGTGTGTTGATGTTCTCTTCGGTGTTGCTGCTATTAATGATAATACTGCTGTTTAGCTCGGCGCTGTTATTGCAGCTGCCTTTTAGTGCTATTGCGTATGTGACTGTGTGTTACTGCCGCTTATATTGGTCCTTGCTATCGCTGCTGCTCAGTTGGTGTTGCTGTGTCTGTTATTGCTAATGATGCTGATGTTGCAGTCACCTGGAGTTTACTGGGAGTGGAGTTCCGGGGTCAACGCCCCAGCGGCCCGGGTCTGTGAAACAGGCCTCCTGGTGGATCAGAAGCCTGATCTCAACCAGGCTGTTGTGCTGGCTTGACTCGCAAACCAAACGTACGAGCCACATATGCCGGTGTGTTGGAACGACATTAGGTGTTGTCCGTGGCCAGCTTGAAGATGCCAGGGGTCTTGTTGGTAATCCCCCTTATGTATGCTGGGAGGCAGTTGAACAGTCTCGGGGCCCCTGATCACTTATTGTAGGTCTCTTACGTGCTAGTGAACCCCTGTTTTCATTGGGGGATGTTGCATTCGTCTGCCAAAGTCTTTTACTTTCGTTGTGAGTGATTTCGTGTGCAAGTTCGGTACTAGTCCCTCTAGGATTTTCCGGTTGTCAATAATATGTATCTCTCCCGCCTTTGCGTTCCAGGGAAATCACAGGTATACCCCTGGTTTAGGAACTCAAGCGCTCCTCAGTAATTGAGGTGTTTTATCTCCGTTAGTGCGCGCCGTGAAAAGTTCTCTGTACGTGACTAGGTCAGCAATTTTTCATCCTGCCTTGAAAGTGCTGTTAGTGTGCAGCAATTATTCCAGGCTAGATAGAACACGTGACCTGAAGTGTGTCAGCATGGCTTGACCTCCCTAGTTGTTGAAAGGTTCTCATTATCCATCCTGTCATTTTCTAGCAGATGCGATTGTACCCAATGTTATGGTGACTTCGAAGGTGAGATCCTCCGACATGAGCTCTCCCAGGTCTTTGACGTTGAGTTTTTCGCTGCTTTTTTTGTTGGACAGAATTTGTTTTGTACTCTGATGAAGATGTATGTTTCCGTGTTTACCTTATCGAGTAATTGAAATTTTCTCATCGTTGAAATTCATATTGGTTTCTGCAGCACATGATAAAGATTTAGTTGATGTCCGTCTGGTGCCTTGCAGTGTCTGCAATGACGAAGACACTGTCATGGCAGATTCGGGTGTCATCTGCAAAGGAGAACGGTGCTGTGGCTGCAATCCTTGTCTATCGGATTTGAGGGATGAGGAAACAAGATGGGGGCGTAGTACTGTGCCTTGTGGAACAGAGCTTTTCACCGTTAGCTGCCTCGGACACTTACTTGGTGACGTGGACTACTCTCTGTGTTCCTGGTGAGTGAGGAAATTATGATTAGACTCATCGACTCAGACTTTTCCTGTTATTCCTTTAGCACCATTTTTGTGCTAATCGCCATGGTCACATTTGTCGAAGGCTTTGCAAAAGGTCTGTTATATTACATTCTGCTTCTTTTGTCTTCTAGTGCTTTTAGGACCTTGTCGTAGTGATCCAAATAGTTGAGACAGGACAGGAGCGACCTGTTCTTAAACCCATGTTGTCCTGGGTTTGAGTAACTGATGGGTTCTAGATGGGTGGTGATCTTGATTCTTAGGACCTTTCAAAGGATTTTTATGATATGGATTATTAGGTGCTATCGGTCTGTAGTCTTTGCCTGTTGCTTTACTGGCCCCCTGTGTGGAGTTGGGGCTATGTCTGTTGTTTTTAGTAAAAACTGTGGGACGACCCCGTTTTGTCCATGCTCCCCTCACTCCATAGGATGAAACAAAGGCTCGTGTAGGGGAAATTCTGCAGTTCTTGATGAACTACGGAGTTCCAATGAGTGTTGGCCCTGGGGCAGAGCCGTGCATGGGCATGTCATTTATCGCCTGTTTGAAGTCAGGATAACATGGATAGGCTTGTTGTTAACAAATTTTGTGGCTCTCTCATTGAACAAATTCATTTTGATGTGCACCTTCGACTTCAGTCTGAAATAAGCGGCTTGCTAAAACTGAGTCATCCTGGGTATAGCGCCATGAGTAGCTCACTCATTTCCTGCTGTCATCTGTGTAGGACCATCTTTGTTTAGTAGGGGCCCAATACTGACGTTTGTTCTCGACTGATTGGCATAGGAGAAAAAATACTTGGGCTTTCTTTCGATTTCATTTATGGCTTTTTAGTTCTCCCGGATTTCTGACTCCTATAGATTCGTTTTAGCTCCTTTAAGTGCGATGCTTGCTATTTCTCTGACATGTCTCCCTACGATTTCCAGATATATTGGACCTCCTTTTTAGAGTCCGCTCTGTTATATCTTTTCCGTCGCCTGTGTAAAAGGGGAAGCCTGTATCTTTTTATTTTACATCTTATCCTCCTTTTTTTTAGAGGAATAAGCCTTGTGCATACATCGAGTGCCACGCAGTTAATCTGTTCTAGGGCATTAGTTGGGGTTCTGTGTTGCTTAGTATATCTTCCAGTTATATCGGTTAGGAATTGGTTTACTGGTCCCACTTTCGTTTTTTGTTATGAGTTGAATTTGGTGAATGCTCCTCGGTGACTAAGTCTTCATTGTATGAGACGCGGTCTGGGGGCTCCGCGCATACATGTATCTGAACCTCAATTATGTTGTGATCTGTGTGTATTGTTTTTGATATGGTGACAGTGTTTATGTTGCTGTTCAAACTTCTTCTGATGTCTTATGTTACAGCTGATGTTAGTGTATTTCCCCCCCCCCCCAGTTGATTTGTGAATGATAATACTCATATTGTGATTGCTTCTGCTGTTGCTGATTAGAGAAAATAACTTTAAATTCTGATTAATTACCTTTATATATTAATCTTTCTCAGCCTATAATTTGGAAGTTAAATTGCACCACATTTTTTTTACTCCCAGTAAGAAAACTAACACTAAAATTAAACAACATTGGCAAAATTAATTTTTTTCACAGCGAAAACATATTTACATGATGCCGGAGCTAAAATGGGAGAACACTTACGGCCTGAAAAAGCATCATTTCCCAAAAATATGGAGCGAAAAAAGAAACAAGTTGTACAGGAAAACACATACAAATTAACTATAGCTAACATATAACGAAATACATAATAATTAGCCCCTGAAGCAGTTATTGAATCATTTTGAATTATGTTGTTGTATTCATGCACAGACATATCTGCAAGTAGCGTTTTTAAAATGCTTTCAATGAGTGATGTAGGTAACAGTCTGTAGCCTTACCAATAAAGCTAGGACATCTTAAACTGTAAATAGCTTGTCAATCAAAGTAGGGATCCATAAGTTGTTCAAACCCTGTGTAAAAAAAAAAAAAAAAAAAAACTCCGATGAAGCAAACAAACAAAAATTACTATAGGGAGATAATGATAAAATAAAGAAAAAAGCGAATGTGACTTAAGACTATAATAGTCGGTCATTAAGTTTATTATAGCACGTAGGAGCTTTTATGTTGATTTTCATTTGTTAACCGACTCAAAAACTTCTTCACTCCAATGTATTATATATCCTTTATCACGATGACAAAATGATATACAGTAACTCGGTAAACTTTTTTCAATCTGTATACAGATGCAGTTTATGTTTTATAGAGATAATATGGAGGTAAAATAACGGCTCAGTCTCTTAGCCTTGATTTGGTGTTCATGGGTGATACAGCAGTTGGAGTAATGCGTTTACAGGTGGACGGGACACGTTGATGGAATGAGGTACTTCGCATAGTCTTGCTCCAGTGGTTGGCAAGGCGTTGTAGAAGATATCTTCATGTACAAAATTCCATTAGTAGTTGTTTTCTGATGACAAATATCTTTACATTAATGATCTGATTGCTGAACATTGATTATAAGAGGGACAGGTTGCAACACATGGATATTTTCTGTTGCCGAGACGTGTAATATAGACAGATGAAACAATCCTTAAAGTTATGCAAGTCTAGATAATAATGAATCTGGAAAGTAAATTTATAAACAATCATTGGAATATAATCCGTGTGACAATTATTCGTGAAAGGGGAAGCACATGTGTCTTTTTTTCTTCCTTTTCTTAATTATTTTTTGTACAGTTATGAATATATTATACAATTAATTCATATATTCACTTAGTTAACTAAGAACTATCACCTTTGCTTCCTCGAAGAGTGTATAAATATTATTTCTAAAGAAGCCTTAAAATTCAGGAATCAGAAAGTTATTTATATTTTAATTGATATTAATCAGAACAACATATATTATTGTCGCCCATCCCCTTTCAGCCCGAGAATATGACTGAATGTGTGTGTGTGGTGTGTGTACTAGGTTCCGTTTCGAGTCCACCAAGGAGTGCAAATAGTATCTGAGACAGACAACAAGAACAGTACAGGAAACACATTGACACAAAGTAATACATAGATAAAAAATGGGAGATAAATAAGAAACAACAGATGCGAGCTGGATATCTCAGGGCGATTTCCCTTAACCTTTCTCTCTAAGGACCATTTCCCTTAGCTCTGGATCTAGCTTGTTGCAAACATCAGGCTACTTTCTCTAATTTTGACTTGGCTTGACAGGTGTGGGTTCAAAATGGGCTGCATACTCCAGTTTGGTGTTTTAATTGAGGTCGGAACGCAATTGCCAGGTTTGCCAGGCGCTCATATGCTGCAGCAGTTATATGGATGATGTGCGCATCAGGAGATATGCTTAGTATTATACTCACCCAGATCATTTTCCTTGAGTGAGGTTTGCTGTCTTTGGCCACCTAAGCCTCTATACTCTAGTCTGCGGTCTACTTTGCTTCCTCGATTTTCATGGCTTTGCATTTGGCAGGGTTAAATTTCGTGGACGCCAGTTGCTGGACCAGGCTTCAACCCTTCCCAAGTCTATTTGTAGTATGCCAGATCCTATCCGATTTAATTCTCCTCATTATCTTCCACATCATATGCTTACAGATGACACTTCTGAGTCTATTCCTTCCGTCATGTTCATTCACATATACCGCAAATAGACTAGTCCTTGGATACTGACCTATGTGTGTGAGGGAGACGAGAGAGAGAGAGAGAGAGGAGAGAGAGATGAGAGAGAGAGACAGGAGGGGAGAGAAAGAGAGAGAGGAGATTGTTGGGGAGAGTGGGTAGGTGAAAGGATAGATGGAAATTGATGGGTGTATAGGTGGATGGATGGATTGTGGGAAGATGATGAACTGATGGGTGGATGATCAATTTATGATGGGTGGATGGATTGATGGGTGGATGGATTGATGGAGGGATGGGAATGTAGGTGGATGGGTTGGTGTGTGATTTAGCGTTCAACCTAATCTTAGACATACGTATCTTTGTTGGTCTACTATCAGATATCCAGGTTTTAAACAAAAACGTATACAAGTATGCTGTACGTGTGAATAAGCTTATTCTCCTTTCCCTCTCCCACACGCAAGTGCAGATAACATATTTTCACCCCCACCCCCACCCCCCCCCCTCAATCCACCCCCCCCCCCCCCCCGAGCCCCACTAACACTCTCGCAAATACATAAAACACGCAAACACACACACACACACACCACACACAACACACACACACACACACACACACACACCACACCCACCCGCCCACACACACACGCAATACACGCACATACAACGCGCGACACACACACACACACACACCACACACACACACAACACACACACACACACAACACACAACACCACAACACCACACCACACTACAGGAAACCGGAAGGTGGAAGGAGATTATATACTGAAGCTGAAATAGAACGTGAAACAGAAGGACAATCCAGAATTCTGGAAAGGAGGAAGGGAAAGGAAATTAGGAGGATAGGAGGCAGGTCGCTTATCCCATAGTCTCTGGGAGGTGAAGAGACGACAATTGATGAGATATTGGCAGTGGATGAAAGGGAAATTTCGTAATCATTAAACAGACAGGTGGAAAATTTTATAGAATTGGTAAGAAGGTTGTTATTTTGAAGGGAAATCACTCTTGAGGGGAGAGAGGGGACTGACACATCTCTTCGTTATGAAAAAAGGAAAAAAGGGCAAAGATACCCGAACAAAGGCTGCAAGATTCCACTAAAGAGTAAGACGTCGAGAATGAAATCATTGTCCCCAGATTTCGCCTTGAGCACACATCATGCCACGAATGGTGCTAAGTTAACCACGAGACTGGAAACACTTAAGGGTGCGGTTTCAGGGAACCTCAGCCTAGGAGGCCTCACGACCCTATAAAACGGTATATGCCAGACAGGTCTGGTAGTATGCTCGAGCCAGTAGGGAGCTCGCATTTGATGTGTGATTTTAAAGAAGCTATAAAAAGTGAAAATATTTGCATTTGGATTTATTTCGGGTCTCATGATTTGAGGAAGAGGTATGAAGATCTAAATCACACGATAGTTATGATAACAGAAGGACCATTGGTTGACGTAATTACGAACTACTCAAGTACTGGGACGCATTAATGAGGTGGACAGGGAGAGTGTTTGGGAGACGATGAGGGGTGTTAAGTATGCCTTGTTAACTTAAGCAGTCTGGAAGTGCAACAACTTAGACGGCAAAGTGGTTAGAGGAAGTATCCAGTCATAGCTGTTAATATATATGTCAGGCCTGACACTGCAGGAGCGAGTGAACCTCTAAAACATTAGGATGAGTGTACACAACCACACACACACAACACACACACACACACAACACACACACACACACACACACACCCATATCTCTCCTCTCTCTCCTCTTTTAACCTTTTCTCTCTCCTCTCTCTCCTCTTTGTCTACCCATTCTGTCTCTCTCTTCTTACCTTTCTCTCTCCCCACACCCCCTCCCTCCTCTAGCCCTTCTGTTCTGCGGTAAAAAAAAAAAAAAATTGGGTGGCCATTAGAGGACGGGAAAACAATGAGTCTGGGTAGAAGAACCAGGGAGGAAAGACTGGGAGTTTGATGCTCGAAAAAAGGGAGGAAGAGTTGGGGAAGGAAGATAGTAGGGCTTGGGTAAAGAAAATGGAGGAGCGGATAGCTGATGAGTGCAGGAATAATAAGTGGGAAGTACAGGTTTAGCAGCAGAAGCTATTAGTGATACAGGTGCTTCGCCGTACCCTGCAAAAGAGCCCTGAATCAGATTAGAGAGACAAAAATGACAATTCAGATGTTGACATCAGGAAAATTCAAAAGTTCAGGCCAGACAAGGGGATGGTAAGCAACAACTGTGACGATGCCCGTACACGAATGGAACACTATCAGACACACGTCATCGGAGGACACCCCTCACGGGAAAAAGAACCTAGCACTGAGCCACACTCGAGCTTCAAACGAAGCAGGTCTTTCGAAGACAATGATAGGCACAATCTTCATAAAGTCCAGGCGCATAGGCAGAATCGGGCCGGATGGTTTAAGCAACAACGGTGAGACCTTGCCGTACTCGATAAGGCCCTATCAGACCCACCGTTGGCGGCCACTGTGGAAAAGACGTGATCGAAGCTCCACTCAAGATTCAAGCGACAGAGTCCGCCGGATTAAATGACATGGAATCGGTTTGTTTATGCAGATGATCTCTAACAGCCCCATACTGCTTCCTGCTTCAAGCAATCCCCAGAGGGTACTGCCTCGGGCCAGGATCATGATCTGTCATCCCTCGAGAATTAAGCGTTTCTGATATATAATGGGACAGTGGACTTTATAATCACCCTGAAGAGAGCTTAAAGAACATCCCTGTCCAAATGGAGACAGGAATAAAATCGCCCATGAGGAACTGATGCGCCTGTAAGGACACTCATATTTAAAAAAAAGAATGCATCAGTATCTATACACGTGATTTTGCGATGTGTCGACTTCATATTGCAGAAATAAAAGACAAGTGTATTTCAGAGTGATTCCATATTTTGGAAAAAATGTATTGCATGATAAATCGCCTTGTGTTGGAGTTTAATTACGTAGAATTAGCAGTAATTAATATTAGTAGAAATATTCTCTTCAATAGTAGATGCAGTGGCAGGGATTGGGTTGTTGCCTTATATGTGTGAGTTCTCCATTATCCACGGGTGGTTTTCATTAATTAGTTTTAACCGTTATTTTTCTACCTGCTATTCTCATCTTCCTCTTATTTTCCTTCAGTTACGATAGCACGTTTCCACTGGCATGTCAGTTAATTTATTTGATTTTTCTTACTCTCCTCTTCCTCTTTCTCGTAATTTTCCTTCCTCTTCCAATATCCTTTTATTTGCCTCCTTTTTCTTTCACCTTTGTTATTTTTGCATTGTGCCAAGCTGTCTCAGCTTAACTCTCTCTCGCCCTCCTCCCTCTCGCTGCAAATTTATGCTTTTCTTTTCTTTCTTCCGCCCTTTTGCCTATAATTTTCTACTCCAGTTCTCACATTCTTTCGTATCCTTTCTATCGAACCACTTCCCCACTCTCTACCCCACATCCCGATGGTCACGACCCCACTTGCTTCGCCTAATTATATTGTTTTCTCTTACCTCGATTGTTGACTCCTTTGTTCAATACTTATGTCTTCTTACTGTTTCTTATTTAATTCCCTCTTTTCTTTATTCTTGCTCGTTTATTATCCTGTTTGTGTTCGTATTAGAGGGCAAACTTCCAGGTACTGTTGCTGGTTACACACGCCACCTAGTGATAATAATGTAAGAATATCGAGGCTAATCGCATAAAGAATTAGAACATGTGCAACATGACTGGGAGAACTTTATTGTTGTACGTTTCGACACTCCAGTGGCTTTATGAACATAAAATTTAAGCCACTGGATGGCGAAGACGTCTAATAATAAGATACCCAGATGTTTGACGTGTCTAATTGTGTGTAACATCTCGGTATTGTATACTTAAGTGGTACAGCGAGAATTCCTGTTGCACCCGAACTTTAAGATATTAACCTACAAGTAGCCGATATTAGAGATCCTTAATTGATGTTAACTATTGGTCAGCCCCGCACACCCCACCTTCACTCAGAATGTCCTCGTAACTCCATTTTCCATTGTTCCATCCAACTCGAACTAAAGAAAAATGCTGCCCGCTCTTGAAGTCGTGTGAACACCACGAAACCCTTCAGAATTATTACTAGCTGTCCTACGACTATCCAAGGACTCCTAACTGACTCAAGGTGCTCTTAATATAAGAAGGAGCTTGTTTATTCTGTTATCAGAAAAATATTGTCTTGATGGCATACATGAAAAACATAGGGCAACGAGGGCAATATGAACCCCCAAGGTTGACATTTTCAGAGAATTGGCGTTGGTCTTCCGCGAGTGGAAGGATCACGGCCCTCGTCCGCACAGACACTTTCAAGGAAAGAAAATCGTTCGGAATCAGGATTGCTGCAAGAGAAAGCAAGATGAGGGACAAAGAGGGGTACCAGAGAGTATTACCTCGGGGTGCGAAAAAAAAAAACCCCGCGACCCCCGTGTGTCCCAAAGAAGAAAGGATTACACGGAAAAGAAGAGGGTACAGAGACGGCAAGGGGAACGAGAAGCAATGAAATGGCAGGACCCAGGGGACACAGAGAGGAAGGGCAAACACACCCACTGAATCTCCCACCAAAAGACCCCCCACCCGGGACATTCCCAACGCAACTGAGAACCTATACTAACAACCACTCACTGTTCCCTCTGACCACCAACCCCATATCACAAAACTCCCCCGAAAGCTGCCTTATGGGCATTCTGACCCCACCCCTTCAACACATACCCCACCGACCACAGGCCCCATATAGGCCCCCACAAGGCTCTCGCTCCCCAAACACCCAATATACTTGCAGGACACAATGATGAAAACGGAAACTAAAAGCGTTTGGTACACCAAACGCGGAGGCGATAACGAATAATCATGAGAGTGGAATGAAAAGAATCAGTGAAAAATACCAGGAATGTCATAGCAGTTCTTTCAACGAAACAAAACTCGCTTGAGACAATAACAGACACAATCTTCCCACAGGATATCATGATCCTGAGGAAAGATAGAAGGAAGATAGAGGGGAGAGGGGTTGCACTGCTCATAAAAACACCAATGGGGATTTGAGGAAATGGAAGCATGTACATGATTGGAGAAAGAGGATACATTGTAGGTACAATTCAGTCCGGAGAAATAAGTAGTCATTGGAGTGATGTATACTCCACAGGAACTTGCAGGAGGCAAGAGAGGAGTACGAAGAAAACAACAGGGTGACGGTGGACACAGTGCTGAGGTGGGCAGGTAGTGCTCACTCGGCAGAGCAAAGTTACTGGTATGGGCGATTTCAACCACAGGGAGATCGACTGGAAAACCTGGAGCCACATGGGGGTCCCTACCGAAACATGGAGAGCCAAGATGATGGATGTGGTACTGAAAACCCGCATGCATAACATTTGTCAGGGACACAAACCAGAGAGAGAGGGTGAGGATTGAGCAGCAAGACTGGATCTTGTGTTCACCTGAGGCAGTTCAGGACATCGAGGACATCACTTACGAAAGGCCCTTGGAGCTAGCGATCTTGTGGTTCTGCGTTTTGACTATCTAGTAGAGTTACAGTGGAGAAGGTAACAGGGAACTGAAAGGGGACAGGCCAAAAACTATAATAGGGGGGACTACAAGGTATGGAACTTCCTGCAGGAGGTTCCGTGGGACAGAGAAATGGTAGGGAAAATCAGTAAACGAGATGTGGAATATGTGGCAACCAACATGCAAGGGAGGCAGAGGAAAGGTTTTGTTCCCAAGGGAACAAGAAATAATAGGAAGACCAAATCGAGTCCCTTGGTTACCCGGAAGGTGCAGGGAGGCAAAAAAATAAGTGTCAACAGAGAATGGAAAGGTCAAGGAGGCATAGACCCAGGAACACAAGGAGATTAGTAGAAGAGCTAGAGACAACGAGTTTGCGAGATAAGGAGGGAGGCCCAGCGGACAGTTTGAAAACGACATAGCATCGAAAGTCAAATCTGACCCGAAACTGCTGTTATAGCCACATTAGGAGGAAGAAAGAAACCTGTCAAGGGACCAGGTGATAAGGCTGAGGAAAGAAGGTGGAGAACTCACAAGAAACGATCAAGAGGTATATGTGCAGGAGCTCAACAAGAAATTTAAGGACAGTATTCTACAGTTTAGAGACGGAAGGACTCTGGGGGACAGACCAGATGGGGACCACCAACAAGGAATACACCAACAAGTGTTGGTATGACATAAATACAGATGAAGGAGGAGGTGAAGAAAACTGCTAGGGTCATCGATACCTCAAAAGGAAGGGACCGGACCACATCTCTCCATGGTCCTTAGAGAGAGTGAGTGCGATATGTTGGGGTACCACTTACCACAATCTTCAAACAACATCCCTGGGAAACTGGGCAACTACTGAGGTTATGGAGACGGCAAATGTAGTTCCCATTTTCAAAAAAAGGAGACAGAAAAGAGGCTACTAGAAGTTATAGACCTGTGTCATTGAGGTTATGTATGCAAATTTATGGAGAAGATTATCAGGAGGGGAGTGGTGGAGCACCTGGAACGAACAGGAGTATAAATGCCAACCAGAAACGGATTCACGGAAGGCAAATCATGTGTCACAAACCTTCTGGAGTTTTATGATAAAATAACAGACGTAAGACAAGAGAGAGAGGGGTGGGGTTGATTGCATCTTCTTGGCTGAAAGAAAGGACTTTGAACAGTTCCTCACAAGGAGATTGTGCAGAAGCTAGCAGCATCAGGCGCATTATACAAGGACGGGCACTGCAATGGATCAGAGATACCTGACATGGAACGGCAACACGAGTCATGGTACGTAATGATGTTCACAGTGGGCACCTGTGACGAGCGGAGGTCCCACAGGGGTCGGTCCTAGGACCACAGTGCTATTTTTGGTATATGTGAACGAATGACGGAAGGGTTAGATCAAGAGGGTCCCTTGTTTGCGTGGTTGTGAAGTTTAATGAGGACGAATTTTTACTCTGCTGAGGACCAGACAGGACTTCAAAGAGACCTGGACAGACTGGACACCTGTCCAGCAAATGGCTTCTCGAATTTAATCTTGCCAAATGCAAAGTCAGAAAGATAGGGAAGGGCACAGAAAGACCACAGACAGAAGTTAGGCTAGGTGGCCAAAGAGACTGCACACCTCCATCAAGGAGAAAGATCTTGGGTGAGTTAACATCGAGCATGTCTCCGGAAAGCACACATCAATCAGTTATAAATGCTGCCAGATATGGGCGCCTGGGGCAAACCTCGAAGAACTGCATTCCGACACCTTAGTAAGGAACATTCATTCAAGACCTGTATCACGGCATATGTCAGGCCCATTACTGGGAGTATGCAGCACCTGTTTGAGAACCCGCACTTGATTTAAAGCACGTCAAGAAACTAGAGAAAGTACAAATGTTTGCAACAAGGTTAGTTCCAGAGTAAGGGGAATGTCTATGTAGAAAGATTAGGGAAAATCGGCCTGACGACACTGTAGGGACAGGAGGGTCAGGGAGGACATGATAACGACATATAAAATACTGCGTGGAACTAGACAAGGGCTAGGACAAGGACAGGATGTTCCCGGGACGGGGACACAGAAGAAACAAGAGGGCCACAATTGGAAGTTGAAGCACAAATGAGTCAGAGAGATAGTAGGAAGTATTTCTTCAGTCATAGAGTTGTAAGGCAGTGGAATAGCCTAGAAAAGGAACGTAGTGAGGCAGGGAACCATACACAGTTTTAAGACGAGGTTTGATAAAGCTCATGGAGCGGGGGAGGAGAGCGAGGGTTCTAGTAGCAACGGTGAACGAGCGGGGCAGGAGTAGGACTCGACCTGCAACCACAAATAGGTGAGTACAAATAGGTGAGTACCACACACACACACACACAACCCACACATATACATCATACACACACACACAACCAAGGAGACCAGGACATGAAGATTAAACTTACAGACAGTGTCACTGACATGAATAGTATGCAAATCATGGAGAAGATTATCAGGGAGAGAGTGGTGGAACACCTAGAAAGGAATGTTCTCATCAACAGCAGCCAGCATTGGTTTCAGGGACGGGAAATCCTATGTGTCACAAACCTTACTGAGTTCCTATGACATGGTGACAGCAGTAAGACAAGAGGAGAGAGGGTGGGTGGATTGCATTTTCTTGGACTGCAAGAAGGCGTTTGACACAGTTTCCACACACGAGATTGGTGCAAAAAA
This sequence comes from Cherax quadricarinatus, assembly GCF_026875155.1. Taxonomy (NCBI): domain Eukaryota; kingdom Metazoa; phylum Arthropoda; class Malacostraca; order Decapoda; family Parastacidae; genus Cherax; species Cherax quadricarinatus. The sequence goes on from NC_069431.1 coordinate 37,484,276, forward strand.
CTGGAGGAACAAGCAGGGTAAACAGGGAAGGCTCTACAATGGATCAGGGAATACTTGTCAGGGATGACAGCAGCGAGTCATCGTAGTAGTATGGCCGCCCGAGGTGTCAGCGTGGGACTGTGACCAGCGGGGTCCCGCAGGCAGGGGTCAGTCCTAGGGACCAGTGCTGTTTCTGGTATTCCCTGTGCACGACATGCGGAAAGGAAATAGACCTGAGGTGTCCCTGTTTGGCAGATGACGTGAAGTTGGATGAGAAGGAATACATCGATCCGCGACCAGGCCAGAATACAAAGGGATCTGGGACAGGCTGCAGAATGGTCCAGCAATTGGCCCTGGAGTTCAATCCCACCAGTGCAAAAAGTCATGAAGATTGGGGAAGGGCAAAGAGGCCGCAGACGGAGTACAGTCTCGGGGTCAGGCGCACTACAAACTCACTCTAGGAAAAAGTTCTTGGGTGAGTATAACACCAGGCACATCTCCTGAAGCGCCCATCAACAAATAACTGTGCTGCCAGCATAGGGCGCTAGCATCAACCTCAGAACAGCCATTCGACATTCTTAATAAGGAATAGTTCCGGCCTTGTACACCGTAACGTTTTAGGCATATTGGAGTATGCGGCACCAGTTTGGAACCCACACCTAGCCAAGCACGTTAAAGAAACTAGAGAAAGTGGCAAAATGGTTTGCAACAAGACTAGTCCCAGAGTCTAAGAGGTATGTCCTACGAGGAGAGGTTAAGGAAATCAACCTGGACGACACTGGAGGCCAGAGAGATAGGGGGGACATGATAACGACATACAAAATATGAGCGGAATTGAACAAGGTGGACATAAACAGGATGTTCCAGAGATTGGACACAGTAACAAGGGACACAGTTTGGAAGCTAAGACACTGATGAATCCAGGGAGTTAGGAGTATTTCTTCAGCCACAGAGTAGTCAGTAAGTGGAATAGTTTGGGAAGCGATGCTAGGGACGGCAGGATCCAATACATAGCTTTAAGCAGAGGTACGATAAAGCTCACGGCTCAGGGACAGAGTGACTGTAGCGATCAGTGAAATGCTTGTCCATGAGCTCGGACTCGACCACCGGCACCGTCAAACTAGGTGAGTACAATAGGTGAGTACACCACACACACACACCAACACACACCCACACACACAACACACACACCCCCCCCCCACCCCACCCCCCCCCCCACCCCCCCACCCCCACCCCACCAACCCCCCCCATCTAGTTCATTGTCTTGTTTTATTTCTCTTTACCTCCATGGGAAGTGGAAAAGTTTCTTCCTCCGTAAGCCATGGTGTTGTAAGAGGCGGACTAAAATGCCGGGTGGCAAGGGGGATAGTAAACACCTTCTTCCTTCGCAAACTCATTAAAATGGTTATAAAATACCGAACAAGGTGGTTAGGTAGACAATATGCAAAAACAGTTAGTATCTTATCTTCACGAAAAGTTTCGCCTACCACAGTAGGCTTCTTCAGTCGTGTACAGAAAAGTGACTAGAAGCAGAAGAGACTTGAATACGATGTAATCAGTCCATGCTCCCTTAAAGTTTTGAGGTGGTCAGTCCCTCAGTCTGGAAAAGGAGCAATCTGTTCCCTAGAATGAAACAATTTCATATTGTTTCATTGTTGCATATGTGTTTACCTAAAACCCCTTCTCCTGCATAAAATACTAATATTTAAAGAAGAGAAACTTTGTTTTTTCTTTTGGGGACCACCCTGCCCTTGGTGGATACTGCCGGTTGTTATCAGTTGAAAGAAGTAACGATATTTATATATATATATATTTATAATATATTTATAGACATATATATATACTAGATATCTTATACACTTTATATAATATAGTATTATATTTCTATATTATATATTACAATAAATATTGAATTTATGACTGAGAAGTTTTCCTCTATACAAAACAGACTGTGGATGGGTGCACATCATTTTGTTTTTGCTCGATTTCTTCCATAAAACTTGCCGAGTGTATATTAAAATTTTTAATCATTAGAATAGGTGGATATTTATTTGAATATAATACATACTACTATTAAAAATGTTTGAGTTACATTTCATTCGAAAATCATTTAAATATGAAATAATGAAGATTAAATACCCAACTTTAGTTGTTACCATTAATACTTAAATCATATAATACAGATTACATTAAGATAAATTAGGACATATGTGCAATGTCTTGGGTTAATTTTTATTGAGGAAACGTTTCGCCACACAGTTGACTTCAATCAGTCCATAAAAGGAGAGGGAAACGTGATAAGAAATGAGGAGAATGAAGGCTATCAGTCCCTCAACCTTGAGGGACTGTTGACCTGTTGTAATAGTCTCTCAATGGTTGTGATGAATGATTCAGAGAACGTTGTCGGGTTCTTCTTCGAACATTCATTTACATCCTGTTCAGACATCTGCAACTTCTTGGGACCTTAATACTTGGGAATTCTTCGCTTTACCTACCTTGGGGTAACGACCTACTTCCACATTGAACATATGTGACACCACCTACGTCAGGCTGCACCTCTCCTACCTACGGTATATAAGCGACCTTGTCCGCACATATGCCTTATTCTATCAAGATTGATGGATGATCCACATCGATCAAAGTTGAGGGACTGATTAACTCATTCTCCTCATAGTTAACATTTCTGCCTTTGTTTGGACTGATGAAGTCACTGTGTGGCCGAAAACGTTTCCTCAATAAAGGATGCCCAAGAGTTGCACACTATGTTTAATTTTATCTCAAGTGTCGGTTCTCTGAACCATTCATCTACACAGATTACATTCATTTGAAAAGATTTTTACCCCAAAACTTCTATCTAGACATTTATTTAGCATTTTTTTGCATAATTCGATTGGACAGGTCATGAAAAAGAATGTTAATAAATGGCGTCAGCTTGTGGGTGACTTATGTTGTTGGACGGGCTCTTGATTCCAAGCGCTGGATTTCTCTTCCCTTACCTAGGACAAAACTGATTATTTCCATTCCCTAAGCTGTTTAGTAATTGGACGGAATTAACGGTTTCTTCGTGAATAAATAATGACAGGGGTTAGAGAGGGCCCACCATGAAAGGACAGGCAGCCAGCGTCCAGTTCTTTGGTCTTGGTGATCTGTGAGGTTGTAGGCAGTGGTCAGGGTTGGTCACCACCCGCTTCACTACTCAAACACTCTACACCGTCAACACTGCATCTGCAGTTCTCATCTTTTTGTCAGTGTGTTGATGTTCTCTTCGGTGTTGCTGCTATTAATGATAATACTGCTGTTTAGCTCGGCGCTGTTATTGCAGCTGCCTTTTAGTGCTATTGCGTATGTGACTGTGTGTTACTGCCGCTTATATTGGTCCTTGCTATCGCTGCTGCTCAGTTGGTGTTGCTGTGTCTGTTATTGCTAATGATGCTGATGTTGCAGTCACCTGGAGTTTACTGGGAGTGGAGTTCCGGGGTCAACGCCCCAGCGGCCCGGGTCTGTGAAACAGGCCTCCTGGTGGATCAGAAGCCTGATCTCAACCAGGCTGTTGTGCTGGCTTGACTCGCAAACCAAACGTACGAGCCACATATGCCGGTGTGTTGGAACGACATTAGGTGTTGTCCGTGGCCAGCTTGAAGATGCCAGGGGTCTTGTTGGTAATCCCCCTTATGTATGCTGGGAGGCAGTTGAACAGTCTCGGGGCCCCTGATCACTTATTGTAGGTCTCTTACGTGCTAGTGAACCCCTGTTTTCATTGGGGGATGTTGCATTCGTCTGCCAAAGTCTTTTACTTTCGTTGTGAGTGATTTCGTGTGCAAGTTCGGTACTAGTCCCTCTAGGATTTTCCGGTTGTCAATAATATGTATCTCTCCCGCCTTTGCGTTCCAGGGAAATCACAGGTATACCCCTGGTTTAGGAACTCAAGCGCTCCTCAGTAATTGAGGTGTTTTATCTCCGTTAGTGCGCGCCGTGAAAAGTTCTCTGTACGTGACTAGGTCAGCAATTTTTCATCCTGCCTTGAAAGTGCTGTTAGTGTGCAGCAATTATTCCAGGCTAGATAGAACACGTGACCTGAAGTGTGTCAGCATGGCTTGACCTCCCTAGTTGTTGAAAGGTTCTCATTATCCATCCTGTCATTTTCTAGCAGATGCGATTGTACCCAATGTTATGGTGACTTCGAAGGTGAGATCCTCCGACATGAGCTCTCCCAGGTCTTTGACGTTGAGTTTTTCGCTGCTTTTTTTGTTGGACAGAATTTGTTTTGTACTCTGATGAAGATGTATGTTTCCGTGTTTACCTTATCGAGTAATTGAAATTTTCTCATCGTTGAAATTCATATTGGTTTCTGCAGCACATGATAAAGATTTAGTTGATGTCCGTCTGGTGCCTTGCAGTGTCTGCAATGACGAAGACACTGTCATGGCAGATTCGGGTGTCATCTGCAAAGGAGAACGGTGCTGTGGCTGCAATCCTTGTCTATCGGATTTGAGGGATGAGGAAACAAGATGGGGGCGTAGTACTGTGCCTTGTGGAACAGAGCTTTTCACCGTTAGCTGCCTCGGACACTTACTTGGTGACGTGGACTACTCTCTGTGTTCCTGGTGAGTGAGGAAATTATGATTAGACTCATCGACTCAGACTTTTCCTGTTATTCCTTTAGCACCATTTTTGTGCTAATCGCCATGGTCACATTTGTCGAAGGCTTTGCAAAAGGTCTGTTATATTACATTCTGCTTCTTTTGTCTTCTAGTGCTTTTAGGACCTTGTCGTAGTGATCCAAATAGTTGAGACAGGACAGGAGCGACCTGTTCTTAAACCCATGTTGTCCTGGGTTTGAGTAACTGATGGGTTCTAGATGGGTGGTGATCTTGATTCTTAGGACCTTTCAAAGGATTTTTATGATATGGATTATTAGGTGCTATCGGTCTGTAGTCTTTGCCTGTTGCTTTACTGGCCCCCTGTGTGGAGTTGGGGCTATGTCTGTTGTTTTTAGTAAAAACTGTGGGACGACCCCGTTTTGTCCATGCTCCCCTCACTCCATAGGATGAAACAAAGGCTCGTGTAGGGGAAATTCTGCAGTTCTTGATGAACTACGGAGTTCCAATGAGTGTTGGCCCTGGGGCAGAGCCGTGCATGGGCATGTCATTTATCGCCTGTTTGAAGTCAGGATAACATGGATAGGCTTGTTGTTAACAAATTTTGTGGCTCTCTCATTGAACAAATTCATTTTGATGTGCACCTTCGACTTCAGTCTGAAATAAGCGGCTTGCTAAAACTGAGTCATCCTGGGTATAGCGCCATGAGTAGCTCACTCATTTCCTGCTGTCATCTGTGTAGGACCATCTTTGTTTAGTAGGGGCCCAATACTGACGTTTGTTCTCGACTGATTGGCATAGGAGAAAAAATACTTGGGCTTTCTTTCGATTTCATTTATGGCTTTTTAGTTCTCCCGGATTTCTGACTCCTATAGATTCGTTTTAGCTCCTTTAAGTGCGATGCTTGCTATTTCTCTGACATGTCTCCCTACGATTTCCAGATATATTGGACCTCCTTTTTAGAGTCCGCTCTGTTATATCTTTTCCGTCGCCTGTGTAAAAGGGGAAGCCTGTATCTTTTTATTTTACATCTTATCCTCCTTTTTTTTAGAGGAATAAGCCTTGTGCATACATCGAGTGCCACGCAGTTAATCTGTTCTAGGGCATTAGTTGGGGTTCTGTGTTGCTTAGTATATCTTCCAGTTATATCGGTTAGGAATTGGTTTACTGGTCCCACTTTCGTTTTTTGTTATGAGTTGAATTTGGTGAATGCTCCTCGGTGACTAAGTCTTCATTGTATGAGACGCGGTCTGGGGGCTCCGCGCATACATGTATCTGAACCTCAATTATGTTGTGATCTGTGTGTATTGTTTTTGATATGGTGACAGTGTTTATGTTGCTGTTCAAACTTCTTCTGATGTCTTATGTTACAGCTGATGTTAGTGTATTTCCCCCCCCCCCCAGTTGATTTGTGAATGATAATACTCATATTGTGATTGCTTCTGCTGTTGCTGATTAGAGAAAATAACTTTAAATTCTGATTAATTACCTTTATATATTAATCTTTCTCAGCCTATAATTTGGAAGTTAAATTGCACCACATTTTTTTTACTCCCAGTAAGAAAACTAACACTAAAATTAAACAACATTGGCAAAATTAATTTTTTTCACAGCGAAAACATATTTACATGATGCCGGAGCTAAAATGGGAGAACACTTACGGCCTGAAAAAGCATCATTTCCCAAAAATATGGAGCGAAAAAAGAAACAAGTTGTACAGGAAAACACATACAAATTAACTATAGCTAACATATAACGAAATACATAATAATTAGCCCCTGAAGCAGTTATTGAATCATTTTGAATTATGTTGTTGTATTCATGCACAGACATATCTGCAAGTAGCGTTTTTAAAATGCTTTCAATGAGTGATGTAGGTAACAGTCTGTAGCCTTACCAATAAAGCTAGGACATCTTAAACTGTAAATAGCTTGTCAATCAAAGTAGGGATCCATAAGTTGTTCAAACCCTGTGTAAAAAAAAAAAAAAAAAAAAACTCCGATGAAGCAAACAAACAAAAATTACTATAGGGAGATAATGATAAAATAAAGAAAAAAGCGAATGTGACTTAAGACTATAATAGTCGGTCATTAAGTTTATTATAGCACGTAGGAGCTTTTATGTTGATTTTCATTTGTTAACCGACTCAAAAACTTCTTCACTCCAATGTATTATATATCCTTTATCACGATGACAAAATGATATACAGTAACTCGGTAAACTTTTTTCAATCTGTATACAGATGCAGTTTATGTTTTATAGAGATAATATGGAGGTAAAATAACGGCTCAGTCTCTTAGCCTTGATTTGGTGTTCATGGGTGATACAGCAGTTGGAGTAATGCGTTTACAGGTGGACGGGACACGTTGATGGAATGAGGTACTTCGCATAGTCTTGCTCCAGTGGTTGGCAAGGCGTTGTAGAAGATATCTTCATGTACAAAATTCCATTAGTAGTTGTTTTCTGATGACAAATATCTTTACATTAATGATCTGATTGCTGAACATTGATTATAAGAGGGACAGGTTGCAACACATGGATATTTTCTGTTGCCGAGACGTGTAATATAGACAGATGAAACAATCCTTAAAGTTATGCAAGTCTAGATAATAATGAATCTGGAAAGTAAATTTATAAACAATCATTGGAATATAATCCGTGTGACAATTATTCGTGAAAGGGGAAGCACATGTGTCTTTTTTTCTTCCTTTTCTTAATTATTTTTTGTACAGTTATGAATATATTATACAATTAATTCATATATTCACTTAGTTAACTAAGAACTATCACCTTTGCTTCCTCGAAGAGTGTATAAATATTATTTCTAAAGAAGCCTTAAAATTCAGGAATCAGAAAGTTATTTATATTTTAATTGATATTAATCAGAACAACATATATTATTGTCGCCCATCCCCTTTCAGCCCGAGAATATGACTGAATGTGTGTGTGTGGTGTGTGTACTAGGTTCCGTTTCGAGTCCACCAAGGAGTGCAAATAGTATCTGAGACAGACAACAAGAACAGTACAGGAAACACATTGACACAAAGTAATACATAGATAAAAAATGGGAGATAAATAAGAAACAACAGATGCGAGCTGGATATCTCAGGGCGATTTCCCTTAACCTTTCTCTCTAAGGACCATTTCCCTTAGCTCTGGATCTAGCTTGTTGCAAACATCAGGCTACTTTCTCTAATTTTGACTTGGCTTGACAGGTGTGGGTTCAAAATGGGCTGCATACTCCAGTTTGGTGTTTTAATTGAGGTCGGAACGCAATTGCCAGGTTTGCCAGGCGCTCATATGCTGCAGCAGTTATATGGATGATGTGCGCATCAGGAGATATGCTTAGTATTATACTCACCCAGATCATTTTCCTTGAGTGAGGTTTGCTGTCTTTGGCCACCTAAGCCTCTATACTCTAGTCTGCGGTCTACTTTGCTTCCTCGATTTTCATGGCTTTGCATTTGGCAGGGTTAAATTTCGTGGACGCCAGTTGCTGGACCAGGCTTCAACCCTTCCCAAGTCTATTTGTAGTATGCCAGATCCTATCCGATTTAATTCTCCTCATTATCTTCCACATCATATGCTTACAGATGACACTTCTGAGTCTATTCCTTCCGTCATGTTCATTCACATATACCGCAAATAGACTAGTCCTTGGATACTGACCTATGTGTGTGAGGGAGACGAGAGAGAGAGAGAGAGAGGAGAGAGAGATGAGAGAGAGAGACAGGAGGGGAGAGAAAGAGAGAGAGGAGATTGTTGGGGAGAGTGGGTAGGTGAAAGGATAGATGGAAATTGATGGGTGTATAGGTGGATGGATGGATTGTGGGAAGATGATGAACTGATGGGTGGATGATCAATTTATGATGGGTGGATGGATTGATGGGTGGATGGATTGATGGAGGGATGGGAATGTAGGTGGATGGGTTGGTGTGTGATTTAGCGTTCAACCTAATCTTAGACATACGTATCTTTGTTGGTCTACTATCAGATATCCAGGTTTTAAACAAAAACGTATACAAGTATGCTGTACGTGTGAATAAGCTTATTCTCCTTTCCCTCTCCCACACGCAAGTGCAGATAACATATTTTCACCCCCACCCCCACCCCCCCCCCTCAATCCACCCCCCCCCCCCCCCCGAGCCCCACTAACACTCTCGCAAATACATAAAACACGCAAACACACACACACACACACCACACACAACACACACACACACACACACACACACACCACACCCACCCGCCCACACACACACGCAATACACGCACATACAACGCGCGACACACACACACACACACACCACACACACACACAACACACACACACACACAACACACAACACCACAACACCACACCACACTACAGGAAACCGGAAGGTGGAAGGAGATTATATACTGAAGCTGAAATAGAACGTGAAACAGAAGGACAATCCAGAATTCTGGAAAGGAGGAAGGGAAAGGAAATTAGGAGGATAGGAGGCAGGTCGCTTATCCCATAGTCTCTGGGAGGTGAAGAGACGACAATTGATGAGATATTGGCAGTGGATGAAAGGGAAATTTCGTAATCATTAAACAGACAGGTGGAAAATTTTATAGAATTGGTAAGAAGGTTGTTATTTTGAAGGGAAATCACTCTTGAGGGGAGAGAGGGGACTGACACATCTCTTCGTTATGAAAAAAGGAAAAAAGGGCAAAGATACCCGAACAAAGGCTGCAAGATTCCACTAAAGAGTAAGACGTCGAGAATGAAATCATTGTCCCCAGATTTCGCCTTGAGCACACATCATGCCACGAATGGTGCTAAGTTAACCACGAGACTGGAAACACTTAAGGGTGCGGTTTCAGGGAACCTCAGCCTAGGAGGCCTCACGACCCTATAAAACGGTATATGCCAGACAGGTCTGGTAGTATGCTCGAGCCAGTAGGGAGCTCGCATTTGATGTGTGATTTTAAAGAAGCTATAAAAAGTGAAAATATTTGCATTTGGATTTATTTCGGGTCTCATGATTTGAGGAAGAGGTATGAAGATCTAAATCACACGATAGTTATGATAACAGAAGGACCATTGGTTGACGTAATTACGAACTACTCAAGTACTGGGACGCATTAATGAGGTGGACAGGGAGAGTGTTTGGGAGACGATGAGGGGTGTTAAGTATGCCTTGTTAACTTAAGCAGTCTGGAAGTGCAACAACTTAGACGGCAAAGTGGTTAGAGGAAGTATCCAGTCATAGCTGTTAATATATATGTCAGGCCTGACACTGCAGGAGCGAGTGAACCTCTAAAACATTAGGATGAGTGTACACAACCACACACACACAACACACACACACACACAACACACACACACACACACACACACCCATATCTCTCCTCTCTCTCCTCTTTTAACCTTTTCTCTCTCCTCTCTCTCCTCTTTGTCTACCCATTCTGTCTCTCTCTTCTTACCTTTCTCTCTCCCCACACCCCCTCCCTCCTCTAGCCCTTCTGTTCTGCGGTAAAAAAAAAAAAAAATTGGGTGGCCATTAGAGGACGGGAAAACAATGAGTCTGGGTAGAAGAACCAGGGAGGAAAGACTGGGAGTTTGATGCTCGAAAAAAGGGAGGAAGAGTTGGGGAAGGAAGATAGTAGGGCTTGGGTAAAGAAAATGGAGGAGCGGATAGCTGATGAGTGCAGGAATAATAAGTGGGAAGTACAGGTTTAGCAGCAGAAGCTATTAGTGATACAGGTGCTTCGCCGTACCCTGCAAAAGAGCCCTGAATCAGATTAGAGAGACAAAAATGACAATTCAGATGTTGACATCAGGAAAATTCAAAAGTTCAGGCCAGACAAGGGGATGGTAAGCAACAACTGTGACGATGCCCGTACACGAATGGAACACTATCAGACACACGTCATCGGAGGACACCCCTCACGGGAAAAAGAACCTAGCACTGAGCCACACTCGAGCTTCAAACGAAGCAGGTCTTTCGAAGACAATGATAGGCACAATCTTCATAAAGTCCAGGCGCATAGGCAGAATCGGGCCGGATGGTTTAAGCAACAACGGTGAGACCTTGCCGTACTCGATAAGGCCCTATCAGACCCACCGTTGGCGGCCACTGTGGAAAAGACGTGATCGAAGCTCCACTCAAGATTCAAGCGACAGAGTCCGCCGGATTAAATGACATGGAATCGGTTTGTTTATGCAGATGATCTCTAACAGCCCCATACTGCTTCCTGCTTCAAGCAATCCCCAGAGGGTACTGCCTCGGGCCAGGATCATGATCTGTCATCCCTCGAGAATTAAGCGTTTCTGATATATAATGGGACAGTGGACTTTATAATCACCCTGAAGAGAGCTTAAAGAACATCCCTGTCCAAATGGAGACAGGAATAAAATCGCCCATGAGGAACTGATGCGCCTGTAAGGACACTCATATTTAAAAAAAAGAATGCATCAGTATCTATACACGTGATTTTGCGATGTGTCGACTTCATATTGCAGAAATAAAAGACAAGTGTATTTCAGAGTGATTCCATATTTTGGAAAAAATGTATTGCATGATAAATCGCCTTGTGTTGGAGTTTAATTACGTAGAATTAGCAGTAATTAATATTAGTAGAAATATTCTCTTCAATAGTAGATGCAGTGGCAGGGATTGGGTTGTTGCCTTATATGTGTGAGTTCTCCATTATCCACGGGTGGTTTTCATTAATTAGTTTTAACCGTTATTTTTCTACCTGCTATTCTCATCTTCCTCTTATTTTCCTTCAGTTACGATAGCACGTTTCCACTGGCATGTCAGTTAATTTATTTGATTTTTCTTACTCTCCTCTTCCTCTTTCTCGTAATTTTCCTTCCTCTTCCAATATCCTTTTATTTGCCTCCTTTTTCTTTCACCTTTGTTATTTTTGCATTGTGCCAAGCTGTCTCAGCTTAACTCTCTCTCGCCCTCCTCCCTCTCGCTGCAAATTTATGCTTTTCTTTTCTTTCTTCCGCCCTTTTGCCTATAATTTTCTACTCCAGTTCTCACATTCTTTCGTATCCTTTCTATCGAACCACTTCCCCACTCTCTACCCCACATCCCGATGGTCACGACCCCACTTGCTTCGCCTAATTATATTGTTTTCTCTTACCTCGATTGTTGACTCCTTTGTTCAATACTTATGTCTTCTTACTGTTTCTTATTTAATTCCCTCTTTTCTTTATTCTTGCTCGTTTATTATCCTGTTTGTGTTCGTATTAGAGGGCAAACTTCCAGGTACTGTTGCTGGTTACACACGCCACCTAGTGATAATAATGTAAGAATATCGAGGCTAATCGCATAAAGAATTAGAACATGTGCAACATGACTGGGAGAACTTTATTGTTGTACGTTTCGACACTCCAGTGGCTTTATGAACATAAAATTTAAGCCACTGGATGGCGAAGACGTCTAATAATAAGATACCCAGATGTTTGACGTGTCTAATTGTGTGTAACATCTCGGTATTGTATACTTAAGTGGTACAGCGAGAATTCCTGTTGCACCCGAACTTTAAGATATTAACCTACAAGTAGCCGATATTAGAGATCCTTAATTGATGTTAACTATTGGTCAGCCCCGCACACCCCACCTTCACTCAGAATGTCCTCGTAACTCCATTTTCCATTGTTCCATCCAACTCGAACTAAAGAAAAATGCTGCCCGCTCTTGAAGTCGTGTGAACACCACGAAACCCTTCAGAATTATTACTAGCTGTCCTACGACTATCCAAGGACTCCTAACTGACTCAAGGTGCTCTTAATATAAGAAGGAGCTTGTTTATTCTGTTATCAGAAAAATATTGTCTTGATGGCATACATGAAAAACATAGGGCAACGAGGGCAATATGAACCCCCAAGGTTGACATTTTCAGAGAATTGGCGTTGGTCTTCCGCGAGTGGAAGGATCACGGCCCTCGTCCGCACAGACACTTTCAAGGAAAGAAAATCGTTCGGAATCAGGATTGCTGCAAGAGAAAGCAAGATGAGGGACAAAGAGGGGTACCAGAGAGTATTACCTCGGGGTGCGAAAAAAAAAAACCCCGCGACCCCCGTGTGTCCCAAAGAAGAAAGGATTACACGGAAAAGAAGAGGGTACAGAGACGGCAAGGGGAACGAGAAGCAATGAAATGGCAGGACCCAGGGGACACAGAGAGGAAGGGCAAACACACCCACTGAATCTCCCACCAAAAGACCCCCCACCCGGGACATTCCCAACGCAACTGAGAACCTATACTAACAACCACTCACTGTTCCCTCTGACCACCAACCCCATATCACAAAACTCCCCCGAAAGCTGCCTTATGGGCATTCTGACCCCACCCCTTCAACACATACCCCACCGACCACAGGCCCCATATAGGCCCCCACAAGGCTCTCGCTCCCCAAACACCCAATATACTTGCAGGACACAATGATGAAAACGGAAACTAAAAGCGTTTGGTACACCAAACGCGGAGGCGATAACGAATAATCATGAGAGTGGAATGAAAAGAATCAGTGAAAAATACCAGGAATGTCATAGCAGTTCTTTCAACGAAACAAAACTCGCTTGAGACAATAACAGACACAATCTTCCCACAGGATATCATGATCCTGAGGAAAGATAGAAGGAAGATAGAGGGGAGAGGGGTTGCACTGCTCATAAAAACACCAATGGGGATTTGAGGAAATGGAAGCATGTACATGATTGGAGAAAGAGGATACATTGTAGGTACAATTCAGTCCGGAGAAATAAGTAGTCATTGGAGTGATGTATACTCCACAGGAACTTGCAGGAGGCAAGAGAGGAGTACGAAGAAAACAACAGGGTGACGGTGGACACAGTGCTGAGGTGGGCAGGTAGTGCTCACTCGGCAGAGCAAAGTTACTGGTATGGGCGATTTCAACCACAGGGAGATCGACTGGAAAACCTGGAGCCACATGGGGGTCCCTACCGAAACATGGAGAGCCAAGATGATGGATGTGGTACTGAAAACCCGCATGCATAACATTTGTCAGGGACACAAACCAGAGAGAGAGGGTGAGGATTGAGCAGCAAGACTGGATCTTGTGTTCACCTGAGGCAGTTCAGGACATCGAGGACATCACTTACGAAAGGCCCTTGGAGCTAGCGATCTTGTGGTTCTGCGTTTTGACTATCTAGTAGAGTTACAGTGGAGAAGGTAACAGGGAACTGAAAGGGGACAGGCCAAAAACTATAATAGGGGGGACTACAAGGTATGGAACTTCCTGCAGGAGGTTCCGTGGGACAGAGAAATGGTAGGGAAAATCAGTAAACGAGATGTGGAATATGTGGCAACCAACATGCAAGGGAGGCAGAGGAAAGGTTTTGTTCCCAAGGGAACAAGAAATAATAGGAAGACCAAATCGAGTCCCTTGGTTACCCGGAAGGTGCAGGGAGGCAAAAAAATAAGTGTCAACAGAGAATGGAAAGGTCAAGGAGGCATAGACCCAGGAACACAAGGAGATTAGTAGAAGAGCTAGAGACAACGAGTTTGCGAGATAAGGAGGGAGGCCCAGCGGACAGTTTGAAAACGACATAGCATCGAAAGTCAAATCTGACCCGAAACTGCTGTTATAGCCACATTAGGAGGAAGAAAGAAACCTGTCAAGGGACCAGGTGATAAGGCTGAGGAAAGAAGGTGGAGAACTCACAAGAAACGATCAAGAGGTATATGTGCAGGAGCTCAACAAGAAATTTAAGGACAGTATTCTACAGTTTAGAGACGGAAGGACTCTGGGGGACAGACCAGATGGGGACCACCAACAAGGAATACACCAACAAGTGTTGGTATGACATAAATACAGATGAAGGAGGAGGTGAAGAAAACTGCTAGGGTCATCGATACCTCAAAAGGAAGGGACCGGACCACATCTCTCCATGGTCCTTAGAGAGAGTGAGTGCGATATGTTGGGGTACCACTTACCACAATCTTCAAACAACATCCCTGGGAAACTGGGCAACTACTGAGGTTATGGAGACGGCAAATGTAGTTCCCATTTTCAAAAAAAGGAGACAGAAAAGAGGCTACTAGAAGTTATAGACCTGTGTCATTGAGGTTATGTATGCAAATTTATGGAGAAGATTATCAGGAGGGGAGTGGTGGAGCACCTGGAACGAACAGGAGTATAAATGCCAACCAGAAACGGATTCACGGAAGGCAAATCATGTGTCACAAACCTTCTGGAGTTTTATGATAAAATAACAGACGTAAGACAAGAGAGAGAGGGGTGGGGTTGATTGCATCTTCTTGGCTGAA
>NC_069431.1:37506627-37549233 GCF_026875155.1 Cherax quadricarinatus
CTTTACCTAAATGTGCTGCATCATAAATCAGCTTCAGGGCTGCTGGTACCAGAGACTGATCAGGACTATTACTCTTATTAGGGATCGCCCAACCTATCCCCTGGGGGGCAGAAGCATTCACTAAGTTGAATGTCCTCCCCTAATGAGTCACCAAATTCGGACCCCTTAGAACTGATCAGGGCAGTTCGCTCTATTAGGATCGCCAACCTTACCGGAAACACTCTTGATGTCCTCCACTGCACACGCCCACTCACCACACCACTACAGAATCTCACCCATTCGGGTGCATCTTAATAACACATCTTACCCACTACCACGATCTCTCCCATCTATCTATAAAAAGTCTCTACCCATACACCCTAATCCCATTCTTCTCTCCTTTCCTGTGCATCTCTCCCATTTTCTGTGCATCTCTCTCACTACCTGTGCATTTCTCCAACTACCTGTTTTGATATTGGTGCATCACCCTTAAAATCAATTTTTGGTGACCTTCTAGACTCACGAAATCGTAATAAGAGGATCGCAAACAAATCCCCAGCTGTTCTGTGGTTTGTCCTACTAGAAATTCAACCCAAACAGATTCTGCGTTTAGTCCACTGATTTTTATATCTGTTTTAATGGAAGAATTCATGGAGGTAATTGGCATAAAACACTGATGGACAAGGAGACAAAAATCAGCATAATATTATCCTTTATTTACTATTAAAAATGGTATAGTGACGCCAGATGTGGAAAGACACTTATGTACAGTTCAGGACATTTATTGGGAAAAAAATATTTCGCCGCGAGTGGTTTCTTCAGTCCTAACTTAGAACTGAAAAAGTCACTCGTGGCTAGAGTTTCCCCTAATGCCCTGAACTGCACATAATTGTCTTCCTTTATTTACAACGTTTCCCTAACACAGACGGAATTATTAAGTTATGTAGATAAATGATTCAAAGAACCGACTGGATGATGAATTAAGACACTTGTGGTACACTTAGTTATTTTTTTATTGTGGAAGAGTTTCGCCATCCAGTTGCTTCCTCAGTCCAATACAGAGAAGATCTACCTGGCGAGAAAGAACGTGAGTTTATTAGGAAGCGTAGTGAAAGGTCAGGTCAGAATACTGATTTTGACATTATGAAGAGGTTTATTTTTTATATTTTACTTTAAAAACTCCAGGTACAAAAAATATATGTACATATCAATATGTAACAAGATACAAGCTGTAAAACGAATAATCTCAGTGACTACACAAATACCAAAGAAGCACTTATATAATGTCATCAAATTGCTGCTGCACGCCAACAACTACTTTTATGTTACTGTGTTCTTCACGTGAAAAGATGTCCTTATAATAAAAACGATAGTCCTACTTAGTAATGCTTTACACTCCCCCCCCCCCCTGAAAAACATACCACTTTCACCTGAGTATTTCTCATTGACATCTCTTATTACATTTATTAGAGCAGCATTAAGTATATCATTGACATGTATAAACACAATCCATGCATCTAAAAGGCTACTATAATACAAGAATGTCGAACATGATGCACACTCCACACATAGAAACCATCCACACCCAAACACCTCCATAAAAAAAAAAAAAAAAAATACCCCATGATAACAACCAATTATCGTGCACGGTGGTGATTTAATACACTACCGCTGACCCCGCTCTTCAACCATTCCAACGCCCCCCCCCCACATGCCTAGTAACTGTGTCTGTGCCGTCACCACTCATAACCTCCATCAGTCATTAATTTAAAAAATAAATTAAAATACAATAACATAAAGGAATATGAGAACCCCTTATCGTCCTCCGCCACAGAAAAATAAATTTTTTTACATTTCTAAATACATACTGCCTGATTCATCTTTGTGCTTACAAAATATCCCAAGCCCTTGCTTTTTATCTTTCTTAACTCACAAACTAAAAACCCAGATTATACATTTTACAAATCAATTATATTACAATAAGCATAATAATATCAATACTTATCATCCGACTAATAGGTGTCATTATTATCACCCTGAGTTCCATGAAATTTACATAAGAATTAACATATATTGACAATCCTCACAATCCTTCCGTCTTCTAATACAGTGTACATATATCCAATGACTTTTCGTTAAATCTAATCATATTTACTTTTACACTTCCCCTTTTTAACCCCAGTGCAAGATAAATGCCTACTTGCACTAAAGTCACAAACAACACCTTAACATTTGTTCATTTAAATCGTAATAAACTAAGAAGCTAACATAAATAACTTATAACAATATATAGATAGTAATTTTTTGACAAAGTGAAGAATACCAACTAATATGGTAACAGTACACTAGAAATTTTGTAACTCACTCAACTAAACATATTCCCATTTTTTATGTATTATTTTCAACAAGATATATATATTTATTAACAATGTTTTTCCAGAGCAATATCAGACTTACTCTGCCATGCCACTAAGTTACACAATATAACTTAGGCTCCTATAAAACATGTACCCGGGCAGTACTACCTCAATCCATTAACAAAACCAACCTGGCAAAAGACACTTCAGAAAGCCACCCCCTGCCATCCCCTGACCCCATGCTATCTTATTAAAAAACACAAACTAACGTTCCCTTCCATCTCAAGTTCGTACTGACGTCCGAAAGTCATAAAAACCCCTGTCTCTTAACCAATTCACCAGTTCACCCCCCCTACGCCCCCCCCACATTCCTAACGACTTTACACCCATTTGCTCCCACATACCACACACTTTTATTTCCACCTTCCATCCCTCCAGAACTTCAAAAAAGAACAATGAATGCCAGTTTAGGGAGAACCAGGCCCATCCACTCTAAACTACACCCAACCCTAACATTACACCTACCGTCAGATTACGATTACCCCAAGGAAAACTATTTACCACAATCCTCCCATATAGTAGCCTATTTCTGCATACTGTACATACACACTTCGCTCACAAGCGCCCGCACCTATATTCACCCCCACCTCCCGCTGCACCAGACACATACAAAAATCTGCCACTACATACATCAACTGCCCTCCAAATTCCTGGAAACCCCTCCCACAATCAAAATGCAAAGCCCTCAAAGTCGAAATGTTTCCTCCCCCTCCCGCCACTATACCCGGGGCGCCAGGGAACTCTCGCTAACCATGCCCCTTAACAAAACCAAAGTTTTTCACAAAAATATATAGGCAAGAAAAGCCGTCCTCCCTTCCTCACAATGCAAACAAGTGCCAGCACCTACATAACCCATTCTATATAGCACGACCTGTAGCTAGAATTCCCATAAGGAATCTATAAACCACTTCAACGAACCCTTGGCTTTAATCTGATCTTCCGAAAGTCTTCCCAAATTGCCCCTCCAATCATACATTGGGTATGTAGCTACTCCCTGTATCACTGTACCGCTGCCAACCTGTCCTCTCAAGCCTACTTACCCTTACTCTTTTGCTTCCCTTACTGCCAACAAATTTCGGCACCATATCTACACAATCCAGTAGTGGCCTTTTCCCTTCCACCATTTTCGCTCGATCCTTCATGACCTCTCGTCCCACCCTTCTAACCCCTCTTCCCCTCCACCCTCAGAGACCGCTGCTTCATCATACACTGCCTTCACTCGTGTGTCCAAAGGTATAAGACCCAGCCCACCCTGCCGCACGCCCATCATCACCACCTCCTTCCGTATCCATGGCTTGTCCCATAACCCCACACATACCTCAAAACCATCTACTCTCCAGTTCCTGAATATCACACGACCTCAGGGGATATATTCTGCCACGCCCCACACTTACTGTACACAATGTATTTACACCACCACCCTCTGCTGCAATGTTACATCCCCAGCCCTCACACCCGCACATCCTACCCATCGCGTCTACCACACTTCCTTGGAATTTATACTCTGTGCCTCCCATTTCGTTCCCGCCATTACACAACCCCACTATCTTTAATTCTATCCACTAACGTTCCACCCATACTGTTCCCCCAAACCCCCCCCCACCGCCCACCCACGTGCCTACTTTCTAATAACTTTGACTTTGCTTCCATTATAACCCTCATCCCTGTCGCCCCACCTAAAATCTCTATTATACGTCCACATTCCCCAATCCTAATTCCTCCTTCCCACTCCTACCAAAACTGTGTGTTCATCCACATACACCCCACACATACCACATCTCCCCAGAACCCACACCTCTCCCTGTTCCCAACACGTCTTCCTCTATAAGCCCTATAAGAAAGGTCCTGCAATGCATGCCAAAGAGGATTGAGACAAGGGGCAACCCTGTCGCAAACCCATCCCCATCTGCACTGGCAACCCTAACTTCCCATTAACCTGAACCTGACCGTTGCAGGCGTAACAAAGTAGTCGCCCAGCGGCCAATCTCATCACCAAAAACCCTTTTTTAAAATAACACCACAACAAATGTCCTATCTAACTGTCCATAAAGCTGCTGTCCAATCAATCCCCAAGATCCCCCCCGTTGTCTACCCTCCACAAAATCCTTAATTCTTCCATGCCCCTCACGCATACTTCGACCTGAATCCCACACTGTCCTCATATGTAGGACTCGGTCAAGCACCTATTTCATACGGTTACCTACAACCTCGCAAAAAACTTTATAATCTGCACACATGAGGAGATCGCCCTAAAAGCACCAAGGTCTTCCACCCCCCCCTCCCTTATAGACAAACTACTACCCACCGCCCCGTGCCGCTGCGATTTCCCCTCAACACTCCCCTTTCCTTCATACAGTTTAAACAACCGGACCAGAATGTCCTCATACAATCCCAATGTGTAATATAGAAATCATTAGGAATTCCATCAATGCCCGGCGCTTTTCCCCTACTCAAGCCCATTATCGCCCTCCTCCACCTCCTCCTCACTGATCCTACCCTCTATTACCGCACTCTTCCTCCTCCACCTAAAAATACCTCCGAATTCTCTCCCAGAATCTCCCCCTCCCTCAGCTTAAATTTCTCCCTGAACCAATAATCAGCATAATTGCTCAAATCCATCGTGGTACTAAGTAACCTGCCCCACTCCCTATATTCCCCCCACCCCTTTACACACCTCTAATCCCATAATCGTGGTCATCTGTTGCCTATTCCTAAATCCCCTCAAAACACATCCTGACGGTTTGTCACCCCAATAGAAACGTCCTCTAAACCTTCCCCTCAACACGGTACCGCATCAAAACGAGAATTTGTATAGTCCTCAATCTTCCCTGTAAACCTCTATTTCCTCCATGCTAAGCCCCGCCCTCCCCCTTCATAACAATCATTTAGCTGCCCATCTAAATATTTCTGTAACCATACATCCACCTCTCGCCTCATCCCTTCCTCTATGCTGGTAGATACTCCCTACTCTGCAATTTAGCGTCGTCTCCCACCATTCGCAAGACATCCTCCTCTCGTTGCGAGCCTCCCATAATTTTGCTTCCCACCATTCCCTAAAACACAACCCCTTCCCCCTCTCCCTGAAGTAGCCTCACATTCATTTTCCAATAACCAGCATAGACTCTAGAACCATCCCTTCCCATGCCATCTCTGCCAAACGGCACGATGGTCCGAAAAACCTAAATCTATCGTCATTACACGTTCTACTATACTGTTATATCTCGAGTTATATATATACGATCCAACCTGGCAAGCATAACCCCTACCGCATAATAACGTGTGCTCTACTTTCCACCCATCGCCCTGACTATGTCATAAACCCCCCCTGCATCCCTCAACAAAATCCCCAATCCCCAGCACACACCCCTGCCCCTCTCGGTTCCACATCCTTATTTCCTGATTACACAATTCCAATCCCCACCTATTATAGAAACCATTGGTAAACCCCACATGGAGAAAAGCAAAACCTCCCTTACAAAATTCACCTAAACCCGTATGTTTACTATCTGCCGGAAATATATCCCCAGAAAACATACTCTAATCTCGCCCCATATCCCCTTTCCACCCTCACCACCCTCCCCTCACCCCTCCCTCTTTCCCACTTGAGCATGTGCGGAATGGCTGGACTCCCTCACTGCCAATGCCACCCACACTCCTTTAATTCCTGAACTACCAACATACATCCTACAAACCGTTCCAGCCTCTAACTCTCTGCCATACTGAAATTGTGTGTCTTGGAATAAAAACACACATCATGTTTAAAACGCCGCAAAAATCCTCCAACCCATACACCGTTACCGTCCAGCTCTAAGCCATTCACGTTTATCGTTAGACACTTAAAGATTCAGAAAGGGTGGTTCCTCTATAGTCACTGTGTCCTGTCTGTTCACTTTTTGTGCTGCTTCTGTCTTTTCTCGTGCCTCTTTTCCCGCCTGTGGCCCCCCTCCCCCCCCTGTCACTACCCCGCCCTTTCTTAATCACGTCCTGCCCACGTCTCTTCCCTGTTATGCTGAGCTGGTTTAAAACCTCCTCATCCGACGAGCCTCCATGCCCTCTTTCTAGATGTGGGCCCCAATTTCCATATCAGTATTCCATTGCCCTTGTGCACCTCACTTCCACCTGTAGCAACTGAAACATGCCAGGCGTCTGACCCTCAGAGGCTCTGGAATCTGCTCAATCAAGTCCTACTCATCCGTCAGAATTCTCCTGTCTGTAGCTGGGTCTGCTCCCCAGGCACATCCAGGAAAGACATAATCATCCTTCCTTGTAGGGGCGTAGATAACTCCTGTGGATTCACCGGTCTCTCCCACCGCCCACAGGCTGACTGCTCAACTCCCGGCCGTTTGCGGGAGTATCCGAAGCCACTGGTAGTGTTCACACAATCTCTAACACGCCCCTCCACTTCTTGTCCGCCCAATTACCTTTGCCTGCTCACACAAATTCTCTCGGCAGAGGTTCCCCTTGAGACTCCGTGGGCTACTTGCCGCACCGCAAGGCCGAGCGCGGCGTGCTCTGCTCTACCACATCCCGGCGCCATGTGGTCAAAAGCGCCGCACAGGCGACACGTCTTTTCGTTGTCCCGCGTAGGTCACGTACAGCTGTGTCTAAAATCCCCATGACAAACATACGATGGAAATAGGTCTTTCTTAAAGACATCTTGAAACGGTGTAAATCCAGCCGGCAACACTTATAGATTCCTTCCGTCCAATCGAACTAAAGTTATATCATGCACCTCACCATATCTTTTGAAATGTCTCTTGATATCTACATCGTCTGCCTCGAAAGAACAGTTTGGCGGATCCTCACCCAGTGTAGTATTTTGAGGGCATCCTCCCGCAGGCGTACCTCCAGACCAGATGATACGGTGATGTTCTTATTCTCCTGTACAGAGTCACCGTCCTTTCATATGCCTCCACTGTGCAGAACTTTATGAAGATTCGTGATGATCCATTAAAGTGCTATTCACGTGTAAGTACTTCACTTCAATGCAAAACGTGTCCCGTATAATCTTGGTAAATAAAACAGAGGCATTCGTAGGGTATATTGCCCCTTTAACAAGGTCAACACACACGGTTGTTGCTCCTCCTGCGGTAGCTGCAGCCATCTTGGGTGAATAACAGGAAGGTTGCGCTCCAGAGAAAGCAAGAGCTTTTGCGCAGTGCGTCACTCAGTCCCAAACGAAGAGGACAATTATGTGTTATTGCCCAAAATGGTGAAGAGACATACGGCATCAGAGACGATGATTTGTATGGAGTGGCACTGCACGTGTGTATAAGAATATTCGTGAAGGTGCTAGACGCTCAAGTATACAGGCGGTTGGTGGATCGTTATCAAGATGTCAGCATTAACGTACACCGGCATTGCGGGTCAAGTTTGACGGATGTATCACGACATTATTCGTGGGTTAAGCTCCGAAACGTTGCCTTTGAGCGAGAAGTGGATATTACGCCAATGTTTTCGAACGTTATGGAACTGTAACATCTGGCCAACCTGGTAAATAGGGTGGAAAGGAGCTTACACAGGTTATCCTGAGGGTTCTTTCAATCTCAAGATGACGCTTAAGGCATCCTATACCCTCGTATGTATATCTCGAGGAGTTTATAAACCCATGTAATGGTAGCGTTGCTGGGGCAGAGGCGTACATGCCGACCTGTGTGGCGAATTTGACATATGGCGGCAGACTGTGGCAAGCGAATATGGCTCCGGGCCGGCAAGGGGCGCAGCACCTGTTCCATGAAAACCGATGCCTGAGGAAAAAGGAGGCAAGAGAGGGCGTGGTCGCTTGTGGAGTGAACGAGGTTGATGGCTCCTCCTAGTGGAATCAGAAGAAGTGGAGATCCATGAATCACCTGCCCACAACAGTACAGCTGCCAAGTGAAGAGGTGCATGTGGGCGCAGAAGTGAAACTATTGAGGAGAGTTGGAGAGGTGGATACAGGCTATGTTAGCGTCCTACGGAGGTGGAGAGTCACAGTGCAGGAACCTGGGATCAGGGCAGAAGGTGTTGCGGGAGGGGGGAGGATCAGGTGGCACTGTGATGGACCAGTGTAAGTGCCATGGAAGGAAAAAAAAACCCAATTTTCGAGGCGGATTAAGGAGTAAGGTGGAAGTCCATGTGCTGGCTCCCAGGACTCAGATATGGAAACTGAAGGAGCTACAAGGAAAAGGGCACAGCGTCAGATTCGGACGATGTTTCTGACGCACGGCGCAAAGGCCAGGAAAAAAGACATGGGGTTAGTGCTCAGATGACTCTTACGAGAAGGGCCCACACACAGAAGGGTGGGGATGGTTGGGAAGGAGGGTGGAGTATGTGGCAAAGGCAAAGCCCAGGGAAATGGTTTGAAAGGGAAGAGTCATGACATGAGGCGGGGAGGGAAACTTTAAGCCGGCCTCAGGTGTGTAACAATAAATATTAATGGTCTGTGTGATGGTGTTAAACGTGAGTGCTTCAGATGTTTTTGAATAGGTACAAGATTGACGTAGCTTTTGTGCAGGAGCACAATTTTAAGCTTGGTCGTGAATTAGAGGTGCCTGGGTATCAGGCTTATGTGTTGCCGTCTGAGCGCTTAAAAGGAGGAGTGGGTGTGTTGATCAGGAGGCGAGCCCGTTTGTATTGCACAGGAAAGAGGGGGGGGGAGGGGGGGGAGAGTATTACGTGTGGAAGGATGGTGGATGGGAGAGAGGTGGCGTTTGTGTGTGAGTATGCCCCAGCAGAAAGTGACGTGAAAGTGAAGATGGATTTTGTGCGTGAGGAGCTCGTGTACTACCTACGCACGCTACCGTCGGTGGCGATTGTGGGGGAGGATTGGAATTGTGTAGTTAAGAGGGCAGACGTGGAACCCAGAGGAGCGGGATATTTTTCCTCAGTCTTGGAGGCCTGCTTAGAGACCTTCAGTTACGTGATGCTTTCGGGGGAGGTCTGTGGGAGGTGGAACATACGTTTATAAGAATGGGATATGCGGCTCGTTTGGACAGGTTATATTTATCTCAGAGGGTTTTGGTAGAGTCTTTTAAAACTATTGAGATGGTGTCTTCTGATCATAGGGCGGTATTAGTGGAGGTGGGGTGGGATGCTTTGGCTCGTAGGCAGGGAAGTTATTGGAAACTGAACACGATGGTTTTGAGGGATAGGGAGGGATTGGAAGGTTTTTGCAGTATTTTGGGAAACAGCTCTGGGCAGACAGAAGGACTGAGGGGATGTGGTAGGATGTGGGATAGTGTGGCTAAAGTAAGAATACGTCAATTTTATGTGAGGGAGGGTAAACACATAAATCAATTGCGGTATGGTTTGTCAAATTATTTAGAATCTAGATTGCGGGATTGTTACAAGGGGGGAAGCTGTGGCCGGGGTGTACCCAGTGGAGGATATACACATGTTGAAGGGCAGGATAAGGGATTTACAAGAGAACGTTTTGCAGCGGTACGTATACAGGCGGGGTTGGACGAAGTACTATGGGGCGACAAGCCATCGGCTTGTGTGCTGCGAGGACAGAAGGTACGACAGCGAACGACTACAATACCGGGATTGCAAGTCATTTCTCTGGTGGGGGGTTTAAGAGGGACAGGTATTACGGGAAAACCACGGGGATGAGTGCATATGCAGATAGATGGTTTGAGGAATATGGGAAAAGTAGTGGGGTAGATGGAGAGGTTCTTGGGCAGGTATGTGAGTATGTGCCATGCAAACTGGGGAGGAGTGATCGGGAGGCACTGGGTGGGGTCATTGAGGAGGAGGAAATATGGAGAGCCCTTATGGACATGAGGAAGGGAAAGGCACCCGGGATCGATGGTTTACCAAGCGAATTTTATGTACAGCACTGGGATCTGCTTAGGGGTTTCCTAGTGGAGTTAATGAATACCATGAAGGAAGGAGGAAAGATGGGAGAATCACAGGCAACGGCGGTGGTGGTGTTGGTCCCGAAGGGTAAACAGCAGAGTACCCTTCGGGATTACCGAGCCATTTCGTTGCTTTGTGCTGATTTATAAATTGTTCGTCGCGAAAATCTTGGGAAAAAAAATCTTGGGAATCGGCTTAAATTTTTTGGGAGGGCTCCGTGTTTGAGTCTCAGTTTGGGTTGCCCCGGTAGGTCAATGGGCGAGGGCCACGGAATCATAAAGGGGTTCCTGGAAGGACATCATGGAAAGGGGTAGATGGGCGTTGGTGGCTTGGATGGCAAGGGGCTCTTATGACAGGGTGGAAGAAAGGCGTTTTGAGGGATATTCTCCTACGACAGGGGTTTTGGCGAGAAAATAGTGGGGTGGTGGATAGCGTTTGTACTCAAACGCGAAGGTAAGGGTGCAAATCAAATGGTGGTGGGGGAGGGAGTCAACATGGAGCGAGGTCTTCGGCAGGATGTCCATATCACAAACTTTTTTGTTGCCATTTGTTCAGGATCGCCCATTTATAGGATGGTGGGAGGATCGTCTAAGGACAGGTGATGGGGATGGTGAGCAGAAGCCTTGGGCCTGGTTTGGTGGGCTATGTTGATGATACAACTATTTATGGTGAGTGAGGAGACACGGTTAGGACTTTTGGAGAAGAGTTGTACACAATTTTGGGAGAGCTACTGGATGAAGTAAATCTGGAAAAGTAATGATAATGGGGTTGGGAGAGTGGGCAGGGAGATTAGATGGGGAGTGATGTTGTGCAGCGAGAACCAGGAGTCGGAAAATCTGTGGTGTCGTTTATGAGAGCGACCCTGAGTGTGCAAGGATAGCATTCGAATAGGAAAGGTGGAACAGGTCAGCGACGTTTGGATGCTGCGACGCACAATTTAAAACCTTAGCAACGTGTAATTGGTCATCAATGTATTACTATATAGTAAAGTCTGGTTTGTTTAGGCAGTGATGCCGTTAACAGGAACAGCGATCACGAGTATTCCTTAGAATGGTGTTTCAAAATTTTAGTGGGGCTCAGGGTGCAACTGGTTGCGAAGGGAGGTATGACATTGCCGTATGTAGGGAGGGTTAGGTTTGTTGGACTTGAGAAAGCGCGTGAAATGTGGTTTTTTATTAAGAGGGAAGTTGATAAGTGCAGTGCATGGAGGGGGGGGGCAGCTAGAATAGGTACATGCTCACCTGAGGAAATGGTATGGAGGGGGCTGGACTGAGAAGGAAGTGAAACAGTGTTTACGTGCTTTAGTGTTAGCCATGGAACCGGGAAATGTAAAGGTGGGAACTTTTGTGTAAAATTGTTAGAGAGATGTAGTAGCGGCCGGTTGAAGGGATCTTACCCCATGTATGCATGGGATGTATTAAGGCGAAGATTTAGTAAATTAAGGATACGACATAGGCCACGTGAGTTTATGTATCGTTTCCTGCATGGGATTTGCCATCGGGAGCGGATGCTCCGAGATAGGAGGGTTTATCGAGGGTGGGGGTGTGGCAGATGCAGTGGGGAAGAAACCGCATATCATGTTGTCTATTTTTGTGAAGGTTTGGAGTTGCATCAGGGTAATGGATGATTAAGTTGTGGTGAGGGTGGGGGGTCAAGGTGTGTCGGTATTGCGAGCGTTGAGTCTTGATATGAGTTGGTGGTGGATGAGGGTGTGGTAAGGGGGTTAACATATGTAATCGTGGACTACATATAGTTTTGTGGGGTATGAGGGGGAGGGTGGGGTGTTGATGTGCTGAGAAGGACTTCTGGCGGCGACGTTTTATCGAACCCCTTTTGTCGCAATAGAGACATTTTTGGGAAAAGTGGGATAGGTTTTTTCTCGAGGGTTATTAGAGCCTAAGCAATAGGGAATTTATTGGCGTTATAAGGGGTTTTAACTGCCGGGTTGAGTATGGTGTAAAAGGGAGGGGGGTTCAGGGTATTCAACGGGCTCACCTCCTTGGGTCGCAATGAATGGGTGATTGGGTGTGATTTGGAGTACTCGTGTGGGTCTAGAAGAGAGGTTGTTGAAAGATTAGTTTTAGCTTAGTTCCCTTGATGGGGAAGGTGTAAATGGCAGTTAAATATATAAATTATATAATATGTATATTTTCCTTTGGTAGCGTATAATGTTTTCGCTTGTACTGGTCTGCAATTGAATTTTAAACTTTTCTTGAGATGAATTCCTTTCACTAAGTACCTTGAAGAACTGAGTTATTTTGCCATTTTGTTACGTGTTCCTGCATCAGATTTAAAGTAATTTTTCCTATAATGTAAACATGTGTGGGGTAAGGATTAGTTCTGTCTAGATTAAAATTTTTGTATCTATATTTGTAAGTAATACTAATAGGCAAACGTGCTAGAAGCACGAGCGAACAGAATAGTCTTGTGAATGTATGTTACTTATTGGGTAAGTTTGTATTGGCGTGTTAGTGGTATAAGAAGTTTGGTGTTGTTAAGTTACTAAATCATGATGAACCTTTTGGATAATACTTAATCATGTTCTAGCTTGGGTTCTTTAAAAAATTTACATAGCCCTAGTTAATAGTACCGCTATGTGGCATGTGGTGTATTAGCTTGTATTTGAGGCGTGACTTCACGATATGCAATGCTTGAATGTTTGTAATTCATGGTTACGCATTAATATTTGATATCATTTGGTGGTGTATATTATTCTACTTATTACAGTGTATGTGTATAGAATGAAATGTTTCATATTTTGTTTTAGTCTGTAAACCTGTGTTTTGTGTCTTGTTCATGCACTACCAACTTTAGGTTTTGATGAGGTCAGGGGTAGACCTTTCAATAGGATAATTCAATGTATGATATTTAAACGGTGACTGTAACCATACGGGGAGGGGGGGGGTAAGAAGTGTCAGCTGTGTCTGCACTGGCAATAATGATTATATAAAAGGAGGGTTGTAGGTTATGTATATGGTTGTAGGTATGTAATAATGTTGTGGGTTATGTATAATGGTTGTGGGTTATGTATATGGTTGTGGGTTATGTATAATGTTTGTGGGTTATGTATATGGTTGTGGGTTTGTATATGGTTGTGGGTTATGTATATGGTTTGGGTTATGTATATGGTTGTGGGTTATTTATATGGTTTGTGGGTTATGTAATATGGTTTGTGGTTATGTATGGTTGTAATATGTAGCCATGATCTATGGTGTTCTTAAAATGTACCGGGATTGTGTACTAGAGGTTTTGTAATATCTAGTATGGTTTTTAATTTTTAATACTCTTTATACATTATTGTTTTGGCTCTGTTTTTAAATAAAAATATAAAAAAAAAATAACGACCCCACATTGTAGAACAAACTGGTGTTCACTGCGCCCTGTGACAAAAGATACTGAACACATTCCAGTATCCTGGAATGGCTCAGATAACTTCAAATATTCTCAGTGGCGAAGTTTCAAAATTTCCAACCAAAGGTGGCAAAAATATGACGACGGAGAGAATAAAATTCCAATGTGTAATTTTGTAGACCTGTCGATTTGTTGTAAAATTGGTGTGAAATCTTTATCTGTTAAATAAAGATAAATACAACTCAGATTTCCTCTCTGACCGGCCTGCAGTATCAATTTCATACATTCAAATTTGTTGATGTTGTGAAATAGTAAAATATTGCACAATCTTAAATAGTAGATAAGTTTTTGTCTGCTTCTTCTCAGCTTCTCAGTCAGCAGAAGCTGTAAAACTTAAATATGAATAATCAGTCACCACTCGGACTTTGAAAAGTAATTTTCAAGGTTTTGATGGCCAAGTCTTGAGAAGTTTTTATCTCCAGTCTTAATCAATAATGAGAATATAGAGCTTTGAAGAGTGGTTTAGTATAATATAACCACAGTAGTACTATACTAATGTATAGTATTATACTATGATAGTAATATTCCATACTAATATAATTTGCATAGTAATAACGACAGTATAGTTAATATACTAAATAGAACTACTTTAGTATAGCACTACCTACAATACATTACTATATATTACTATATTATACTATTGCACTGTCTTACTTATCTTAAAGGTTCTTTATTCTCGTTTCTCGTGCCTTAGCTTTATATTGATCGATGACGGGATATAAATACCTTTTTCAAAACTTGAGCTCAATATCCTCAACTTTAACTTCTACTTCAAAGTCGAGAGTCTCAACACCTCATATTAACTTTACTATTATCTAACCGCCTTTAATGCTTCCTAAAACTGGTCACCTGTGTATACGCATGAAGAACTATCTTTCGCAGCAGACAAAGTGTATCAACTATTAAATGTATAACTGGCTGCAGTTGTGTTTTACTCACTATCATATTTCAAATCGTTCTGTTTTTTTCTCACGTTTTTCGTACTTTTAAAACTCAATAGTTTTAGTTATTCCAGTCCGCTAAACTGCTAAATATCTTGGCCTCACACTTTGACAGTACAATCATATGGTAAAGTTTATATACGAACGAACTGAAAGCGATGTAACTTAATAGACTGAATTTAATTAAGAAAAAAATTGCTACTTTACTTTGGTGTCGCCGATAGGCGAGTTCTTCTTCTCAAAGGCCCTTGTTAAACGAGCAAAAAATTATTATGGTAATCAGGTGTAATTCTTTAAGGAAAAGAGAATAAACCAAGTACGGGAGAAACGATTATAGACTATTGACAGCAGTTTGTTGAACTTTGAGAGGAGAATGCAGCAAATGTATAGCTGAAACAATTCCAGAGGTAGCATTGCAGATGAAAGGTCACACACACATGAGCTATCTCTACTAAGTCCTCTTCGAAAACACACCTTAAGCCTCAAATAGTGAGCCAACAAGACAAGAAAACAACACTTGACCTTATCTTACAAATAACGAGGAACCTAATAAGAGACATAATAAGAATATAAAAAACAAACTAATTCCAATCACAATCTAATCGAAAGTCCCCAACGTACATGCATAGGGGTCCTGATCAGCAGAAGCATGTACCTGTGAAGGTGTCTTTCACAAAATAACAACTTCAACGAACAAGAAACATCAACTGGGACCAGGTAAAACCATGTCCTAAATGAAACCATGTTGGGAAGATATCTAAATGAACATGGATCCCAAACTAGTGCCTTGAAGGACACTTCCTGGCAGCCCGAAGAAGCATGTTCACTAGCATATTTCCTATGATAGAAGAGAGCAGGAGTAAACTGGTGAGAGTAAGACCCTCCCTCTACAGAAGACGACGAAGAGTCACTGAGCTTCTCAGGAGTGCTAGCAATATCTGGATACACGAAAGGAGGCGCAGACCAGGGAAGTGAAACTATCGAACTTAAGTAAATGACTCTTACAGGAACCAGAAGAGACAGGAGGAAGCTTAAAGCTATTAGTGAAATTTGAAAAAAAAAATAAAATGTTTCTTTCATATGCCAAAAACAAGCGCAAATACCACATCTAGATCGGGCCTTACTCAGACAAGGATGGGACTTACACAGACGACAACAAGGAAATGAGTGAAATATTGAAATCCCAGTACGATCTGTGTTTAGGTGAACCACTAATCAGCCTGAGGATCGACGACCCAAATGATTTCTTTATGAATGAGCCTCAACTAAACTTCCCTTAAATGTATGCCAGATTTCCGACCATTACCCTAACTCCCGATAGATTTCGAAAAAGCTTTGACAACAATGCCCATGCAATCAGCCCCAAGCCCTGACCAGTGGAACTCTGTATTCATTAGAACTGCAAGAAACCCCTCTCGCGTGCACCTAAATACACTATGCAGAGAAGCTTGGACATGGGTGAAATCCACAGTCACTTAAAACAACGGATATAGCCCCACTCCATAAAGGGGCAGCAAAGCATTAGCTAAGAAGTATAGACAATAGCTCTGACGTCCCACATAATAAAAATCTTTGAAAGAGTGCTAATAAGCAGGATTGCAAATTACCTGGATTCCTAAAATCTGCACAATCCAGGGCAAATGGGATCAGGGCAGGTCGCTCTCTGCCTCTCCAACTACTGGATCACTATGATATGGCCTTGGATGCACTGGAAGAAAATCAGAATGCAGATGTAATATACACAGACTTTGCAAAAGCATTTGACAAATGCGATCATGGCGTAATAGCCATAAAATACGTGCTAAAGGAATAACTGGGAAAGTGGGGAGATGGATCTTCAACTTCCTAACAAATCGAACCAAAGAGGGGTGGTCAACAGAGTTAAATCGGAGGCTGCCATAGTGAAGAGCTCTGTTCCACAAGGCACAATACTCGCCCTATCTTATTCCTCATCCTCATATCAGACATAGACAGATATACATCACAGCACCGTATCATCCTTTGCGGATGATACTAGGATCTGCATGAGGCTGTCATCTGCTGAGGGACGCGGTTAACCTCCAAGAAGATATAAACAAGTTTTCCAGTGGGCAACGGTAAACAATATGATGTTCAATGAGGACAAATTCCAACTACTCCGTCATGGGAAAACTGGAGGAGATATAACTACACTTGGAAAATCCTGGAAGGAATGGTCCCAAATCTGCACACAGAAATCACTCCCTACGAAATAAAAGACTGGGCAGGCGATGCAAATGACCCCAATTAAAAGTAGGGGCGCCAATGGTACATTAAGGGAAAAATACCATAAGTGTCCGGGGCCCAAGACTGTTCAACAGCCTCCATCAAGCATTAGGGGAATTGCCAATAAACCCCTGGCTGCCTTCAAGAGGGAGCTGAACAGGTACTTAAAGTCAGTGCCGGATCAGCCGGTGTGGCTCGTACGTTGGACTGCGTGCGGCCAGCAGTAACAGCATAGTTGATCAGGCCCTAATCCTTCGAGAGGCCTGGTCATGGACCGGGCCGCGGGGGCGTTGATTCCCGGAATAACCTCCAGGTAACCTCCAGGTTGTGTTGGTGATAAAACGTTGATGGGTAGACTTTGGATGTGCGTTGTTTTTAAAGAGAGCAAACAAAATATATAAGAGCATTTTATTTAGTTGCAGCTATCAGTGATAAGAGTTGACAGGTTAAATGTGGTTCAAGGAGGATGAACATCAGTGGTAGATGGAACTTTAAAAAGTTTATAAACGGTAGGGAGGAGGTAGTTAGGGTTAGATGATATAGTGAAAGTAAAAAGTAATGAAAGATGTTGAAGGAGTTAAAGTGACAACAGCAGAAGTTTGTGGATAAGGAGGGTGTGTGTGAGAGAAAAAGAAACAATTAAGTGGAATCACTAAGGTAAATTGTAGTAAGATCGAAAAAGATAGCGTATGAGAGGTATTTTACCGAATAGGGTTGATTATAAGGGAGAAGGTGTATGGGGAGAGAAAATACGAAGATGGAGCATATGGGGAGATAATACAGGAGAATGGAGTATATGGGAGATAAAAAGAGTTATTAGATGGGAGTTACAGGTATAACCAAATGTCGAGTGAATATTTGTGAAGAGAAAAAAAAAAATCAGTGATTTTATTAATATCCAGGGAGGGATAACATCTTTTAGGAGTGATATTAGTTAGTCGGATATTAGTGAGGGGCCCCCCCCCCCCCCCCCCCCCCCCCGCTAGGATGGGGTTAACTGCGAGGCATTGGGTAAAATGACAGGATAAAGCACCTGCGAATTGATGGATCAAGGACTGAAAAAAAAAAAAAAATATGTTAATATTTTTGGTTCACTAAAGGGAAAGGTACCTTGATGGATTTCTAGAGAGGTTTTAGATCATTTGTATAAAAGCATTACTTAATATTAAAGCATTGCTTAATTCCCAAATAAGCATTTTTTTTTTATTGTTAAGGTAAGCGTGATGATATGGAAAAATTAGACACATACTTAACATCTGGATATCTTTATAGGTTTAACCATCAAGTGGCTTCATCAATACAAATCAAGGATAAAGGGAAGAACTATACTGAAAAGACGAGGTAATCATCCATCAGCCTTGGAATTCGTGAAGAAAACATATAGTCTGAAGAATTTAAAGCATAGGCATCTTGATTGAAGCTTACATGAGAGTTAACTTGTTCAGACCCGCAGTAGTAACTCCATGGAATCATGTACAAAGAACACCTCCACAACCATTTTTGCCAACTCTGGTTCCATCCTGGGGTTTTGACCTGTTTACTGGGAAATCCCATCTGTCAGTGAAAATGCCGTCGTCTGCTGCACGTCCCTCATTGACGCCGGTATATTGCGCCAAACTTAATGCCTGTGCTTCAGATTCTTTAAGGACTACAGTACTCTTCATCTCAGGACTGAGGGACTCATTACTTCGTCTTTTGTATACAGTTCTAAGTCTTCCCATGATGTCCTTGAATTTGTATATGGTAAAGCCACTGGATGACGAAACGTCTACAAAGAAAGTTACTAGATTTTTACATGTGTTAATTCTTAATCTTTCGGTATTGATATTACCATTCACGTTAAACCAGTTGAATGTTCAGATGAAGTGAGTAGATAGACGTTTACTATTAAAAGAATTAAAGATAAGACAAGATTTAGAAGGATCTCAGATCAACACGTGGAAGTTTTTGTTTCATTTATGGATTTAGGAAAAAGACATATGATGGGTGGATGCATAGCAATGTGGTAGGTTCCTTATAAGAGTTAACGTGATTTTATGAGGATGCGAGACTCAGGTTAATGTATGTAGGGGGACAGGCAGATTATTTTGCAGAAAAAAAATAGGCCTTTAGACAGGGATTGCGTGATGTCCACCATGGTTATTTACATTTTTATAGCTGCGGTGTTTGTAGGGGAGGATAATGAATTTATACAAAAGTAGGAGTTATCACATTTACTTTTACCGAGAAGACGGTGCATTTTGGGAGATTTAAGAAGAGAAGTTTCAAAAGTTTTTAAACGAATTTGGTAGAGTATGCATAAGAGGAAATTATATTGAACATATTAATACGAAGTTCATGGTCAGCTTGCAGGAAGAACATCAAGGAAAGAAGAGTGTTGGTCGAACTTCTTCTTCAAGTGTTGAATGGACTGAGGGCTCGACCTGGTTGATCCTTGTCTTGGAGAGCTTGAACGTTTGAAGGCCTGGGAGTATAGGAGAATGTCGTCAACATAACGGAGCCAGGTGACAGACGAAGGAATAATGGTGGAGAAACGCTCTGCTTCCAGTTGTTCCATGTATTGGTTCGCCAGGACTGGCACTGAGTGGCGAACCCATGGGTAGTTCCAAAAGTCTGCTGAAAGATGTGACTTTCGAAGACAAAACACGGTAAAGCACACCATAGTTCAACAAGGTCGATTAATCACTGGCTGGAATAGAAGATCAAGAGAATCGTCAATTTTCCTGCGCAAGAGATCGATGGCTCGTGTAGTAGGTAAATTTGGTGAATAGGGAAGTTACGTCAATGCTGGAAAGTTTCTTGTTTCCTGATGTTGATGTTGATAATGCGATGGGAAAATCACCCGAGTGTTTTATCTTGAGATGTTGCTGGACTGAGAGTGCACCAGGAGTTTAGAGAGGTGTGGCCGAAAAGAAAAAACTTTCACAACATTCACTTCATCCTCTATTGCCAGAAGGCATGCTTTACACCACAGTTTTTAAAACTGCAACATAACACCCCTCCTTCAGAGTGCAGGCATTGTACTTCCCATCTCCAGGACTCAAGTGTGGTCTGCCGGTTTCCCTGAACCCCTTCATAAATGTTACTTTGCTCACACTCCAACAGCACGTCAAGTATTAAAAACCATTTGTCTCCATTCACTCCTATCAAACACGTCACGCATGCCTGCTGGAGTCCAAGCCCCTCGCACACAAAACCTCCTTTACCCCCTCTCTCCAACCTTTCCTAGGCCGACCCCTACCCCGCCTTCCTTCCAAACTACGAATTCTCTGCATTATATTCACATCAACATGGCCCTCAGACATGACATCTCCACTGCCTCCAGCCTTGTCTCCTCGCTGCAACATTTCATCACATTGCTTCACACCCATATAAGAGGCGTTGGTAAAACTTTACTCTCATACATTCCCCTCTTTTGCATACAAGGACAAAGTCCTTTGTCTCCACAGACTCCTAAGTGCACCACTCACCCTTTTCCCCTCATCAATTCTATGATTCACCTCATCTTTCATAGACCCATCTGCTTACACGTCCACTCCAAATATCTGATACATTAACCTCCTCCATACTCTCTCCTCCAATCTGATATCCAATCTTTCAATCACTTAATCTTTTTGTTATCATCATAACCTTACTCTTTCCTGTATTCACCCTTTAATTTTCTTCTTTTGACTCCCTACAAAAATTCATCCACCAATCTCTGCAAATTCTCTTCATGAATCTCCAAGAGCACAGTGTCATCAGGCAAAGGCAGCTGTGACAACTCCACTTTTTGTGTGATTCTTTATCTTTTAACTCCACGCCTCTTGCCAAGACCCTCGCATTTACTTCTCTTACCACCCCATCTATAAATATATTAAACAACACGGTGATATCACAAATCCCTTGTTCTATGGCCTACTTTTCCTGGAAAAATTTCCCTCTTTCTAATACTTAACTTGAGCCTCACTATCCTCGTTAAAAACTCTTCACTGCTTTCAGTAACCTATTTCCTACACCATACACCTGCAACATCTGCCACATTGCCCCCCCCTACCACCTGTCATACGCCTTTCCAAGTCCATAAATGCCCACAAGACCTCTTTAGCCTTATCTAAATACTGTTCACTTAATGTTTCACTGTAAACACTGGTCCACCACACCCCCTACCTTCCATAAAGCTCCTTGTTCATCTGCTTCATATTCTCCGTCTTACTCTTAATTCTTTCAATTTTAACTCTACCATACACTTTACAGGTATATCAACAGACTTATCCCCCATAATTTTTGCACTCTCATTATCCCCTTTGCCTTTATAAAAAAGAACTATGCATGCTCTCTGCCAACCCCTAGGTCCCTTTACCCTTTTCCACACATTTATTAAATAATTGCCCCCAACCACCCCAAAAATTTTTCCCCCCACCTGCTTTTAACATTTCATCTTTTCCCATCAATCCCGGCTGCCTTACCCCTTTTTCATTTTACCTACTCCCTCACAAATTTCCCCCCACACTCACAATGGCTCTTCCTCACTCCTACAAGATGTTATTCCTCCTTCCCCTTACACAAAAATCACACTTTCCTATTTTCAAAACTTTTAAAAATTTCCTCAAAATATTCCCTCCATCCCCAAATACCTCAAACTCTCCATTTAATAACTCTCCTCCCCTTTTTGAACTGCAAATCCTTTTGTTTAGGTTCCTTAATTGTTAACCCCACCCAAAACTTTTTTTATTTAAACAAAATTTTTTAAAAACATCTCACCACCTCTCATTTGCTCTTTATTACATTGTTACCACTCTCTTAACCCTCTCTTTTTCTCCATATACCTTCCCCCCTTGCATCACTTCCTTTTTTAAAAACTTCTCATATGCTACTTTTTCTCCCTTACTACTTCTTTACATCATCATTCCCCCAAATCGTCCTCTTCTTCCCGCCCCCATTTCCGTAACCAAAACTTCTGCTGAACACTTAACACACATTTTTAAACCTCCCCATACCTCTTCGCCCCCATTGCCTATGCTCTTTTTCCCCATTATCCTCCAATGCTGTTTATATCTTACCAACGCCTCCTTTTTTTATTTTAAAAACCTTCACCTCCCCTTCCCTGTGCTTCTATTCTCCTTGTATCCCATCACCTTTTATCTAGTGTAGCTACAACTAAAAGTAATGATATATTGTGGCCCTCTAAAAAACATTAATCTTAAAGTTACTCAACAGTCTTTTATCTACCAATACAAAATCCAACAAATACTGTCATTTCGCCCTACATCATATCTGTATACTTTTTTATCCTCTTTTTTTAAAAATATGTATTCCCTATAACAAAACCCCTTTCAAAAAAAGTTCAAAAAAGGGCTCCCATTTCATTTACACCTGGCACCCAAACTTACCTACCCACCCTTTCTCTAAAAGTTTTCTCGTATTCAGCTTCAGTCCCCTACCAAAATTACTCTCTATTTGGTTTCAAAGGCTCCTATACATTCATTTAACATCTCACAAAATCTCTCTCTCTCCTCTGCATTCCTTCTTTCCAGGTGCATACACGCTTATTATGCCCCATTCTCGATCCAAACCTTTTACTTTAATCCAAAAATTTTTTAAATTTTACCATTCATATTCTCTTTTCTCCTTCCATAACTAATATTCAACATTATGCTACCCCTTCCTTTGCTCTAACTCTCTAGATACTCCAGATTTAATCCCATTTTTTTCCCCCCACTGAAATACCCTACCCCTTACTTTGTTTGTTAGGGCCAGGCACCCAAACTTTTTTTCATTCATAACATCGAAATATCTGTTTCTTGTCACCCGCACTACATCCACGACTTTCAAGATCCCGTTTTATAATTTTTTCTTCAGGAAAAGGGGGTTTACTAGCCCATCGCTCCCGGGATTTTATCCCTCATACGACAGCATGGCTTCGGAGGAAAGATTCTTTTCCACTTCCCCATGGACAATAGAAAAATAAAGAAGAAAGGAAGTTTTTAGAAAAAGGAGAAAATCTAGTGTTGTATATATATATGATGTGCGTGTCTTGAAGTGGACCAAAGTGTAAGTAGGGTAGAAAGATACCCTGTTATCTACCTTTTTTGAGACACAATCCTACCTCATGCAAAACAGTTACAGGGTTTTTGTTTCACATCATTGGGGGACGGTAGTACTTCCCCGGATGGTTTTCTGTCTACCAACCTACTACCCTAATTTATATATATATTTATAAATATAAATTTTATTTTTATATATTTATATATATATATTTAAAAATATAATTATATATATATATATTTTTTATTATTAATATAATTTTTATATATATAATATATAATATAATTATATATATATATATATTATATATTATATATATATATATTCGTGCCGAAAAAGGCAGAACTTGCGATTTTGCTTAACACAACGATCATCTTTTCCATATAGGGCAAGTGAAAAAATTTTGTATGCAATAATTTCGCCAAAAAAAATTTTGAACCCAAGAAAAAAATTTTATTTGTTTGTTTGTTTAGTATTTAAAATTTTCTTAAACGTATTTAAAAATATTTGTTTTGGGGTTTGGCTAAAAAAAATTGCTCTTGTTATAATAAGTTGGTAATTTTCTAATTTTAGTTTCAAAATTTAAAAAATTTTTCATTAACATTTAAAAAAAAAAATATATTTTTTAAAAGTATAAGGGAAAATTTCAGAAAGGGCTTAATTTTTTTTGAGTTCTTTCTAAATTTACCAGTTTTACATATTCGGACGACATATTATATATATAATATATATTTATATATATATATATATATATTATTTAAAAATTATATATTATATTTATATATATAATATATATATAAAAATATATATACATGTCTCTACGTCCACGCGGACTCGACCGCAAAAATTTGTATCAGGGCACAGTACTTTACCATTTACCTGACCCAAAAAAATATGGCGCTTAGCCCAAGCTAAGCGTGTTCCCCCTTTTTTTTTCCCCCCGGGACCAACTCGTTTTTAAAGTGATTTCGTTAATCCTGCCCTGCATGTGGGGGGTTCTATGAAATAACATTTAAAAAAGAGCTTTGGTGCCGGGGGTTTGGGGTAAATCGCTTTGCTTAGGAAAAACGCCCCCTATTATTCGGGGGGGACCTATACAGGTTAGCGGTTTTGAGTCCTGCTGTGGCGTTGAGACGTGTTTTTTATATATATATAAAAAATATTATATATATATATATATATTTTTATAAAATATTATATTTTATTTTATATTTATATTTTATATATATGCAAAACAACCACTCTAAAAAAAGAGAATTCCCAAACGCTTTTGTGGGGCTACTCACATTTATAAAGTGATAGTCACGAAAGCGCTTGGAATTTCTCTATTCTTTCAGAGTGGTTGTTTTGCATATTTTTAAATACGTTTACTGTGATCTTTTGCATATATATATATATATTTATATATATATATTATATTATTATATATAATATATATATATATATATATATAATATTATATATATATTATTTTTTTATTATTTTAAATTATTAAATTCCCCAAAAAAAAATTTTATATATTTATTATATATTAAATGTTTTTAATTTTTATAAAATAAATTATACCGTCCTTTCAGGAGTGCAGGACTTACTTCCATCCCAGGACTCAAGTCCCCTCGGTTTTCCCCTAATACCTCTAAATTTCCTTTTCCTCTCCAACAGCCGTCGTCCCCAAAAACTTCTTATTAACTCCTTTAAACACGTCAGCACTTTTTTAAAACACCCTCAACACAAAAACCTTCTTTCCCCCCTCCAACCCTTTCCTAGGCCGACCCACCCCGCCTTTCCCCCCATTACAATTTTACACTATCGAAGCATTCTGTTTTTTTCCATTCTCTTACATGTCTGAACCACTTTAAAAAACCCCCTTTTCAGCCCTCTGGGAATGTTTTGGAAACCCACACCTCCCCAATTTCAAAACACGAATTTGCTGCACTATATTTACACAAAAACATTTCCCTCAGACATGACATCTCCCTGCCTCCAGCCTTCTCCTTGCTGCAACATTCATCACCAAAGCTTCACACCCATATAGGATGTTGGTATAACATACTCTATGCATTCCACTCTTTGTTGCAAGGACAAAGTTCTTTGTCTCCACAGGGTCCAAGTGCACCGCTCACCTATTTTCCTTCATCAAATTTCCCTGTTCAATCATTCTTCATAACCACTGCCGAAAGTCCACCCTAAATATATGAAACATCACCTCCTTCATGCTCTCCCCCCAATCTGAATCCCAAAAACTTTGTCACTAATCTTTTTTTTATCCTCATCACCCTTTCTCTTTTCCCATATTCACTTTTAATTTCCTTTTTTAATTTTCCCCTTTCCAAAATTCATTCCCAAACCCTGCAATTTTTTCTTCAGAATCCCCAAAAGCAAAGAATCTCCAGACTTTGGGGCTTTCGCACCACTCCCAGTTGAGGGGGGCTGATTACCAATCCCGCTGCCGTACCCTTTATTTTACCTACTGTCCTCACTAACTTCCCCCACACTCACAAACTGGCTCTTCCTCACTCCCTAAAGGATGGTTATCCTCCTTGCCCTTACACGAAATCACAGCTTCCTATCTTCTCAACATTTATCAATTCTCAAATATTCCCTCCCATCTTCCCAATACCTCTAATTCTCCATTTAATAAACTTCCTTCTATTTTTAACTGAGACATATCCATTTGTTCTCTAGGCTTCCTTAACTTGTTAATCTCACTCCAAACTTTTTCTTTTTCAACAAAATTTGTTGATACACATCTCACCACTCTCTCATTTGCTCTCTTTTTTACATTGCCTTTACCACTCTCTTTTATACCTCTCTCTTTTTCTCCATATACTCTTCCCTACCTTGAATCACTTCTACTTTTGTTAAAAAACTTCTCATTTGCTAACTTTTTCTCCCTTATACTTCTTTACAATCATATATTATATATATATTTATATATATTTATATATATATATATTTATAATATATCATATATATTATATTATATATATTGTGACAAGAATCACGCACCCAGCAGAGCTAACCGTTTTTACTGTTGGATGCATAAGGACATGGTTAAAACACATAGCTTGCTGGGTGTGTGTGATTCTTTAGGATTTGGTGGTGCTGGTGGGTTAGAGTATCATGTAGTTTCGCTCACAATGAGGCAGGCCAAAACAACATGGATTCGAATCCTTGGTTAGTCGCAGTGTTGTTACTGATCAATACCACTCGTTGTGGTACAATTAGATACGTTATGCGTGTGTGTTATGTTGTATTTACCATCAAATCGTTCATAAACGTCAACGTTTTTGAACATAGCATTCATGACATACCATCAATATCGTTCAATAACGTCTACGTTGAACATGCATCAATGTACATAACATCAATATCGTTTCATAACGTCAAACGTGTGTACATAGCATCATGTACATAACATCCCCAATATCGTTCATAACGCCAACGTTGAACATAGCATCATGTACATAACATCAATATCGTTCATAACGTCAACGTTGAACATAGCATCATGTACATAACATCAATATCGTTCATTACCGTCAACGTTGAAATAGGCATCATGTACATACCAAATCATTATCGTTTCATAACGTCAAGTTGAACATAGCATCATGTACATACCATCAAATTAGTTCATACGTCAACGTTGACATTGCATCATGTACATACCATCAATATCGTTCATAACGTCAACGTGGAACATAGCATCATTGTCATAACCATCAAATTCGTTCCATACGTTAACGATTACATAGCATCATGTAACATACATCTATAGCGTTCATACGTTACGTGAAAATTGCATCATTTCATACCATCAATATCGTTTTTAACGTTACGTTGAACATAGCATCATGTACATACCTCAATATCGTCATAACGTCAACGTTGAACCTAGCTTCTGTACATACCTCAATATCGTTAATAACGTCAACGTTGAACATTAGCATCTTGTACAATATCATCAATATGCTTAATAACGTCAACGTTGAACTTTGCAATCATGTTCTACATACCAATATCGTTCATAACGAATCGTTTGAACATTGCCATCATGTACATAACTTCAATATCGTTCATAACGTCAACGTTTGACAATTGCATCAGGTACATAACATCATTATCGGTATAACGTCAACGTTGAACATAGCATCATGGACATACTCAATATCGTGCATAACGTCAACGTTGAACATATGCATCTTGTACATAACATCTATATAGTTCATACGTCTTCGTGAACTTAGCAATCATGTACATACCATCTAATGTTCATAACGTTAACGTTGAACATCAGGCATCATGTACTACCATCAATATCGTTTCATAACGTTAACGTTGTTGAACATAGCATCATTACATACCATAATATCGTTTATAACGTTAAAACGTTGAAAATGCTCATGTACATAACATCAATTTCGTTATAACGTCACGTTCGAACATAGATCCATGTACATTCCATCAAATCGTTCAAAAAAGTCAACGTTGAAATAGCATCATGATACTTAACATCAATATCGTTCTAACGATTCAACGTTTTGTGAACATAGCATCATGTACATAACAATCAAATATCGTTCATATAACGCCAACGTTGACATAGCATCATGTACATAACATCTTATCGTTCAAAATGTCAACGTTGAATCATAGCATCTTGTAGCATAACATCAAATCGTTCATAACGTCAAACGTTGACTTTTTTGCATCTGTACATAACATCATATCGTTCATACTTCAACGTTGAACATAGCATCCATGTACATAACATAATATCGTTCATAACGTCAACGTTGAAACATAGCATCATGTTACATAACCTCAATTCGTTCATAACGTCAACGTTGACATAGCTCATGTACTTAACA
Source organism: Cherax quadricarinatus (assembly GCF_026875155.1). Taxonomy (NCBI): domain Eukaryota; kingdom Metazoa; phylum Arthropoda; class Malacostraca; order Decapoda; family Parastacidae; genus Cherax; species Cherax quadricarinatus. The sequence continues at coordinate 37,534,357 of NC_069431.1, forward strand.
TTCAATATCGTTCATAACGTCAACGTTGAACATAGCATCATGTACATAACATCAATATCGTTCATAACGCAACGTTGAACATAGCATCATGTACATAACATCAATATCGTTCATAACGTCAACGTTGAACATAGCATCATGTACATAACATAAATATCGTTCATAACGTCAACGTTGAACATAGCATCCATGTACATACCTCATTATCGTTCATTACGTCAACGTTGTACATAGGCTATCATGTACATAACATCAATATCGTTATAAACGTCAACGTTTGAACATAGCATCATGTACTATACCCTCAATATCGTTTCATATACGTCAACGTTGAATAGCATATGTACATAACATCAATATCGTTCTAACGTCAACGTTGAACATAGCATCATGTACATAACATCAATATCGTTCATAACGTCAACGTTGAACATAGCATCATGTTCATACCATCAATATCGTTCATAACGTCCAACGTTGAACATAGCAATCATGTACAGAACATCAATAATCGTTCTAACGTTAACGTTGAACATAGCATCATGTACATTACCAATCAATATCGTTCATAACGTACGTTGAAATAGCATCATGTACATTACATCAATATAGTTCATAACGTCAACGTTGAACATAGCATCATGTACATTCTTCCAATATCGTCATAAACGTCAGTTGAACATGGCATCATGTACATAACTAATATCGTCATAACGTCAACGTTGAAAACATAGCATATGTACATAACATCAATATCGTCATAACGTCAACGTTGAACATAGCATAATGTACATCCATCATATCGTTCCATAAACGTCAACGTTGAACATAGCATCATGTACATAACATCAATATCGTTCATAACGTCAACGTTGAACATAGCATCATGTACATACCATCAATATCGTTCATAACGTCAAAGTTGAAACATAGCATCCATGTAAATAACATCAATATCGTTCATAACGTCAACGTTTGAAATAGCATTCATGTACATAACATCAATATCGTCATAAACGTCATCGTTGAACATAAGCATCATGAACATAACCATTGCATCATGTACATAACATCAACGTTGAACATAGCATCATGTACATAACATCAATATCGTTCATAACGTCAACGTTGAACATAGCATCATGTACATACCATCAATATCGTTCATAACGTCAACGTTGAACATAGCATCATGTACATAACATCAATATCGTTCATAACGTCAACGTTGAACATAGCATCATGTACATAACATCAATATCGTTCATAACGTCAACGTTGAACATAGCATCATGTACATAACATCAATATCGTTCATAACGTCAACGTTGAACATAGCATCATGTACATAACATCAGTGTTCTTACAACAATACATATAAGTCATCGCAGGAAACTGGTACTTAAGCCATAATGGTGGTGACACACAAGTCTTTATAATTTGTTATTTATTATTAACATTATCTACATTACTTGTTCTCGTCTAACCTTGTTGAGTATTTAACATGCACTTACCTTGATATTTAACACACACTTACCTTGATATTTAACACACACTTACCTTGATATTTAACATACACTTACCTTGATATTTAACACACACTTACCTTGATATTTAACACACACTTACCTTGATATTTAACACACACTTACCTTGATATTTAAACACAACTAACTTGTATTAACACACACTTACTTGATATTTAACACACACTTACCTTGATATTTAACATACACTTACCTTGATATTTAACATACACTTACCTTGATATTTAACACACACTTACCTTGATATTTAACATACACTTACCTTGATATTTGGTGATTGAAAAATTTTATTAGAGTAAATCGTCATGTGAGGCAGAAGTGATATTAGTAGAGGAAAACAGATTGTTTTTATTTTAATTATTCGATATAACCAGGAGTGTTGTTGTGTGAGTGAGGACGCTGTCTTCCAGCGTGATGGACACCAGTCCAGTTCAGCGACAAGCTGAGGACGCTTGTTTCAGTTAGATGGACACCAGTCCAGTTACAGCTAAAGCTGAGAAGCTTTCTTCAGCTTGATGGAACACCAGTCCAATTCCAGCTCTCGTTGAGGTAGCTGTTTCGCTTGTTCGGACACCAGTCCAGTTCCAGCTAACAGCTGAGGAAGCTGTATTCTGCTTGATGGAACACCATTTCCAGTTCAGCTAAACAAAGCTGAGGAAGCTGTCTTCAGCTTGATGGACACCAGTCCAGTTCCAGCTAAGAGCTGAGGAAGCTGTCTTCAGCTTGATGGACACCAGTCCAGTTCCAGCTAACAGCTGAGGAAGGCTGTCTTCAGCTTGATGAACACCAGTTCCAGTTCAGCTACAGCTGAGGAAGCTGTTTCAGTTGAAGGACACCGTCCAGTTCCCAGCTAACAGATGAGGAAGCTGTCTTCAAGCTTGTATGGACACCAGTCCAGTTCCAGCTGACAGCTGAGGAAGAAACTGTCTTCAGTTGATGGACCACCAGTCCAGTTCCAGCTCGACAGCTGTGGAAGCTGTCTTCAGCTTGGGAACCAGGAGTCCAGTTCCAGCTAACAGCTGCAGGAAGCTGTCTTCAGCTTCGATGGACACCAGTCCAGGTCAGCTACAGCTGAGGAAGCTGTCTTAGCTTGAAGGACACCAGTTCCAGTTCCAGCTAAGCTGAGGCAAGGGAAGCTCTCTTCAGCATGATGGACACCAGTCCAGTTCCAGCTACAAGCTGAGGGAAAGCTGTCTTCAGCTTGATGCACCCAGTCAGTTCAGCTAACAGCTGAAGGAAGCTGTCTTAGCTTGATGGACACCAGTACCAGTTCAGCTACAGTTGAGGAAGCTGTCTTCAGCTTGATGGACACCCGTCCAGTTCCAGCTAACAGTTGAGAAAACTGTCTTCAGCTTGATGGACACCAGTCCAGTTCCAGCTCACAGTTGAGAAAGCTGTCTTCAGCTTGATGGACACTAGTCAGTTCCAAGCTCACAGCTTGAGGAAGCTGTCTTCAGCTTGATGGACACCAGTCCAGTTCCAGCTAACAGTTGAGGAAGCTGTCTTCAGCTTGATGGACACCAGTCCAGTTCCAGCTCACAGTTAAGAAAGCTGTCTTCAGCTTTATGGACACCAGTCCAGTTCCAGCTGACAGTTGAGGAAGCTGTCTTCAGCTTGATGGACACCAGTCCAGTTCCAGCTCACAGTTGAGGAAGCTGTCTTCAGCTTGATGGACACCAGTCCAGTTCCAGCTCACAGTTGAGGAAGCTGTCTTCAGCTTGATGGACACTAGTTCAGTTCCAGCTCACAGTTGAGGAAGCTGTCTTCAGCTTGATGGACACCAGTTCCAGCTCACAGTTGAGGAAGCTGTCTTCAGCTTGATGGACACCAGTTCCAGCTCACAGTTGAGGAAGCTGTCTTCAGCTTGATGGACACCAGTCCAGTTCCAGCTCACAGTTGAGGAAGCTGTCTTCAGCTTGATGGACACCAGTCCAGTTCCAGCTAACAGTTGAGGAAGCTGTCTTCAGCTTGATGGGCACCAGTCCAGTTCCAGCTCACAGTTGAGGAAGCTGTCTTCAGCTTGATGGACACCAGTCCAGTTCCAGCTGACAGTTGAAGCTGTCTTCAGCTTGATGGACTCCAGTTTAGTTCCAGCTAACAGTTGTGGAAGCTGTCTTCAGCTTGATGGACACCAGTCCAGTTCCAGCTCACAGTTGAGAAAGCTGTCTTCAGCTTGATGGACTCCAGTTCAGTTCCAGCTAACAGTTGTAGAAGCTGTCTTCAGCTTGATGGACACCAGTCCAGTTCCCGCTAACAGTTGATGGACACCAGTCCAGTTCCAGCTAACAGTTGTGGAAGCTGTCTTCAACTGGATGGACCTCCAGTTCAGTTCAGCTTACAGTTGTGGAAGCTGTCTTCAGCTTGATGACACCAGGTCCAGTTCCGCTAACAGTTGATTGGTCCACCCAGTCCAGTTCCAGCTAACAGTTGTGGAAGCTGTCTATCAGCTTGATGGAAACAGTTTCAGCTAACAGGTTGTGGAAGCTGTCTTCTGCTTGATGACACCATTTCAGCAACAGTTGTGGAAGCTGTCTTCAGCTTGATGGACACCTGTTCTGCTAACAAGTTGTGGATGCTGTCTTTCTGCTTGATGGACACCAGTTTCCGTAACAGTTGTTGGAAGCTAGTCTTCAGTTGATGGACACCAGTTCCAGCTACAGTTGTGGAAGCTGTCTTCAGCTTGATGGACACCAGTTCCAGCTCACAGTTGAGGAAGCTGTCTTCAGCTTGATGGACACCAGTTCCAGCTCTCAGTCGCCAACATCATCTTATTTTAATCCTTCGTCAAGTATTATGTAATTTAGCAATTTTTGAATGCTGCAAAATATTTTTTTCGTATTCTTTACCTGGAAAAAATCAGCACTCATAATCTTATGAATTTTGTCATGTTATTAATACTATTGAGACTTTGACCAAATGAAAGTTTTTCTGCATATTGTGTCTTCATTTCATTCAACTATATAATTTGGAAGAGTTTGTAATTTTTTTTAACTTGCAGTGATTTAATACGTAATATATATTTTTTCTGCTTCTGATTTAGATAAAATCAGAAATGTATGTAGCATCAGCATTGTTAATAACATCAGTTAATAACTTCAGAATAGTACATAACATTAGTGTTGTACATTAAAAACGTTGCATCAGTTTGAAACTTCTGGTTGAAAACATTATTGTTGTTCATAATATCGTTGTTTGTATCAGCATTCTGTATTGTACATGATAAAGTTGTAGATTTACCCAAAATATGTAAAGTATAAAGGTCACAAGTGCAATATTGTGAAATTGTATTGTGGCTAGTTCGCTCTCAGGGCTTGATTTAAGCTCCTGGAGAGCGAAAAACGTTGCCCACAATAAAGTGTCACTTTAGTTGCACTTGTGTCCTTTTTACGTTACAGTTACTGTCATAACAGCAGTTACTCGTACAGCTGCCGAAAAAAGGTTCCTATACCTCTCTGGTGGGCAGAAGTGACGTCTGGCAACTCAGACGTAGTAAACACACGAGTAAAGACAATTTTCGTGAATGAATTAACCCAGTTCGTAACCACGATAGTGATTGATTGACAAAATTATTTGCCTTTACTTTCTGTGTTTACATATAAAAGAAGATTTATGAATATTTAAATGATTTAAGTACTTGCAGTGATCCTCTTAGTATTGTGGCTGACTCCACTACTACTACTACCACTTCTACCACTACTACCACTACCTTTCTTCTTCCTTTCCTACTATCTCTCTTCTTCCTTTCCTACAACCTCTCTTGTCCCGTCACTGTCTGCTGGCCTATATATACTCCCTCCTTCTCTTAAATGGTCCAAGTCGGACCAAATCGTGTGTCAGCTCTATGTGGGATATTTGTCTAATATAATATCCAGAATTAAAAAAAAAAATTTTTTAAAAGGTGACCGAGTATACTAAAGGGTTATTGTTATGATGCAGGTCATAATCATTATAATCAGTCACATAGTACTCAGTGAAATCTTAATTTTCGCTGGACGGTTGAGTCAAAGTGTGAATCTTGGGTTTACATAGTTTACACAATTTTGGTAATTGTATGAAATATTATATAAAAAAATATTCCAGGAATTATCGTGTGCTACTTTTTATATTTTTTAAACATCATAAATTACAGCATCACTCGTTCTGTAACTTATAATGAAAAAAACTAACGGCCTCACACACACACACACAACACACACACACACACACACACACACACACACACAACACTCTCACACAAACTACACATTCACTCCAAACCGCCATGCTACCAAACAATTACATAACACATACTTATAGTATATTTGCACTATTCCTCACGGCTGATTAAATTAAACAATATTGTATAATCAATGTAAGACAAATAAAAGAAAATTCTTCATTATATAATTTTTAACTTATTCTTAGAAAATAGAAATGCTGGTTTACATGTATTTTGAGAGTTAAGCGTTAAGGTTAAAGACATCTTCAATTATTTAAATGGAAAACATTTTAAATTTTAATTAGAATTAATTATTTAAACGTTGAATAAGTCTCTCATTAAACCATACACCAGGCGGGTATTGAACCCGCAGTCATAGAGTCTCAAAAACTCCAGCCGTCGCGTTAGCCACTAGACAGCTAGCCACAATAAAGATTCTCCAAACTAGAATATTTTTACACCATAGGAAGTTAGCACAGGCACCCTGTGACCACAAATGCAAGTTTTTACTGACGAATTCTCCAGCTTGCGTTGGCCGTGACGATCTCTAGATCAAGTCCCTTCACTGCCGTCAAACATGACTTAAGAAATCGCGGGGACTTGAGCTAGAGTTTCCGTCACGGCACGCTAGCTGGAGATTCGTCTGTAAAACTTGCATTTTTGGTCACAGAGGTGGCCTGTGGTAACTTTCTATTGGTGTAGAAATATACCTAGTTGGATGAATCTTATTGTGGCTAGCTGGTCTAGTGGCTAACGCGACGGGCTGGAGTTTTGAGACTCTATGACGCGGGTTCAATCCCGGCCGGGGGTATGGTTTATTTGCAATCGTGTCATTACGATTTCTTAAGTCAAGTCTCTCAATTTTCAAATACTTGTCTCGCACATTCTGTAATGATAATAAACCACAGACACAAAACAAAAATTCTTGAATGTGAGGGAAAAGTTCAGTAGATAGGAGTGGTGGAAGTATGAATGAATGGTAGTTGTAGTTTGTTGGGCAGTTTGCTGGTACAGTTAAGGTGGGTGCCTAGTTCTCGCTACCCCCTCCCCCCCCACTTCGGTGACAGGTGACGAGATGTGTGTTCAACCTGTGGTTGTCTCTTGACTTGCGGCTCCCATCGAATCTGTAAGTATTCGTTCCAGTCCTGTCTCAGTTATTATGTGTTTGGGGATTTGGTTTCAGTAAAAGTTTAACTCTTGCTTAGAGTTTCAGACTCTACTTTATTCCTGCCTTGTTGTGAATTTAGCAGTTATAATCATCACCATTTCCTTTTTAATGGCTGTAGCCATATCGTGGGTCATTTATCGAGTGGTGTGCAGGCTGTTTCCTTTTTTTCCATTTTCTGCCTTGATTGTCGGCTTGCGTCATCCGACTCATGTCTACGGGATAAAGAAAAAAAAGGGCCCAGCGTCTATCTTGCGACTTAAAGAGACGTCACCTGGACTCGTTACCTAACTGGGCCATCTTCAACTCGTAGCCAACCACCAGTCAGCCTAAACAACATTCAAGCAGCCTTGTCCCAGCTGTAAGCTACAACAGCGTTATTGTGGTTCTTGACATGGCTACTTACTGCTTCAACTGTATTGTGGTTTGTTCGGCATCAGTCAATCTAAAAAAAAATATTTTGTGTAGAATTAAAAAAACTAAATGCATTTGATTTTATAGAATTTAGCATAAATTAAAAATTCGTTAACTTATGTTTTAAAGTAAGGTTTTGGTCTGGAAATAAAGCTTTCTCTATCTTTGTTCTATGAAGAAAAAATATTTTTTTATTGGTGAAGATACATTTTAAGGGAGTTTGGCCTGTTGGAAGTTAGCGTTGTATATTTATTTGTTTATCCACTACAATTGGCAGTATCCTACAAGGAAAGATGGGACAAAAAGAAGAAATACTTTCCCATCACTCGCATCATCACGGTCATGTCCTAAGCGCGCTTCATTTCATCTCGTATCCCCTCATCAGAGTGCAAGGCACGTGCGAACGTGCAGGTCGTGCGGCAGCCAGTAACTGCCAGGTTGATACTCCACTGATCCCCACTGCGAGCCTGGTTGTGGGACAGGGCCACGGAGATTTTGATCCCCGGACCACCATCCAGGTAGGTAGACTCCAGGTCCACACCATTCCCTGAAACTCAAGGTCCGGCCATCCTCTAACAGATTTTTTAGTCTTCAAGTTTTTATCCTATTTATCTCTATCCTCTCTTAAATGCTCAAACCACTAAGTACCTCCTCCAACCCTTGGATAATATTTTTAGTAACCCAACACGCCTCTTAATCTCCAAACTATCAAGTCTCTCCATAATATTCACACTTGCACATTGCCCTCGGCACGACATCTTCCACTGCATCCACATTATCCTTGCTGCAACATTTACGCCCATACTTCACACAATGTAGTGTTGATACCACTATTTCTTTGATACATTTCAATTTTTGACTCCATGTATAACATTCTTTGTCGCCACCTTTTTCTCCTCCTCATTTCTAATGGTTCATCTTGTCTTTCATGGACCCTTCTGGCGACAAGTCCAACTGCCAGATATTGAACACTTCATTCTCCAGGTTACTATCTGATATCCAGTCTTTCATTACCTATTTTTGCTGTTACTTTCATTGTTTTGCTTCTTAAAGTCTATCGAAACCCACCAACCAAAACGTCTTATCCACTTCTACTCTCACCACGACACCAAAATAAACGTGGTTGTATAATTATAGGCTCTTCCTGCGCGCACTCAGAATCTGCAGCAATGAGTTCCTTGAGGAAGAATGCACTATAATTGATAACAAATATTTTCTAAACTCCACCTACCTCGTTCACTTCATCAGAGACTGCAGACGACGGGGCATTTAAACATCTTCAACACACCCAGAGAATACACTGCCCGAGAAGAGATACTTAGTCCTTCCCCACCAACTCCATTGCCACAAACACGTTTCCAACATCTTTTCCAATACTCATTCCAAGTAACTCCCTCCAACTACGACCTCAAGGGACATTACCAGTAATTAGTACAGGACAAGTTCCATCCTTTGCAGGGGTATAACTAAATCCCTTAATGGCGGCAGCAAAATTATATGTGGGAAGAAACATCAAGAGTACCTCGAATACACGTATTTCAGAACCACCAATACGCAAGCGGTCTGGAACGATACAAGGAATGCCTGTGTACAACACGGTAATTCTCACAAACCATTTATATAACTACAGAAATCAAGACTTATCGCCAGAGAAGAACAACACTCCAATACCGAAAAATCCTGGAATCATCACTCATCTCTGTATCCAAAAAACTTCAACCAGGTCAACGGCTTCTATAACATAGCTGAACACTTTCGAAGAATTTCTTCATCGCTATCCACATAAGAGAATAGGAATGGTGGAACACTGCAGGTCTGCTCACAATTATCCACTCTCCCTTCCAAGCTTACCCAAGATTTTAGCAAATCTATAACCCCACTCGGAGTCATCAGATGGCAGCATTCTCCCTGACCACAGATTCTGAACTGACTATAAATACTTGCGTACCTTTCACCCCAGGTTGATCTGTTTGTGACTGAACCAGCCCACCTGTGTGGGCGAAAAGTTTGTCAAGAATGGTTCACTTATACTGCATGTATGTTTATATTTCCAGTTTCTGAAGGGTGAACCAGAGTTTTCCACAGAATTACATGGCGTTGAATCAATCTGGTATCTTTTCTTCCTATTACTGTTGCCTCCCTCTTTAAAGGAGTTTATGTGATGAGCGCTAACTTTTAGAAGTCTTCCCTTTAAATGTTTCGTTTTCTCATAAACTTTAAATGGGCAACTGGTCCGGTGGGAGGCTACCCATAATTGACAGTGTCATGTTTATCTCTGGAAATATATTTATGTATGTAAATTTACTGATACCACAGCGAGGAGAGGCCCGATTTTTTTTATATTGCAACGATAATTTCATTCGCTGTTGAACATCAATGCTTGTGAGATTTTTCGAATGATATAATATCCATCCTTCTGGCTATGGGCTTCTGGGTGTGCCCAAGTGGGGACACTTTTGTCTCTTCTCAATCTCTCTCTCTCTCCTCACGCACTCACTCCAGTGAAGACGTACTTTGGAACGTACTTGCTTGGACATCTCCTCTTTTCTGCAATTATGCAAGCCCTGATGATGTGTTGATTGTAACTAAAAAGGCCTAGAGCTATCATTTACTCTCCCATGGGGGGAAAAAATATATATACAATTTAAAACAATATTTATTATATATAATTATATTTATTTATATATTTTAATATAAAAATTTTTATAACTATAATTTTTAATTTTTATATAAATATATAATTTAAAAAATTTATATATTTTTATTTTTATAATATTTTAAATATAAAAATATATATATATATTTATATATACGCAAAAACCACTCTGAAAGAATAAGAAATTCCCAAGCGCTTTCGTGACTACTCCATTATAAAAGGAACTATGAAAGTAAGCTCCAAAGCTAAAAAGGGGGTCTGGCCGGCCCCTCACATCAGATCCAAACGGTTTAAACACGTGACGCGCGGGGGCCCCAATTTGGAAATTGGTCCTTGGCACAACTCACCCCAAAACTATTCTACCCAAGAAAAAGAAATTTAAAAAGATTATTTGTCCATTTATTATTAAATTTTTCCCAATTTCTTAATTTAAAAAGGGATCTTTTTTTAAAAAACCAAAGGAAAATTCCTATTATGTCAAAATGTTTTTTAGAAACAAGATTCAATTATATTCCCGTCGACCATGGCTTGCTGATACTTTCTCAACTTTTTGAAAACAATTGGATGGTTAAAATCTCTTACATAAAAATGAGCATTTGGAAACTTGTCCGTTCTAAAGCTATATTTTTGTTGTTTTTAACTTGTTCGAGATTTTTAAGTTTTACCGTAAAAACTTTATCGAAAATTTTTCAAAGGAATTTTTGAACTGGTGGCTTTATATTAATTATTTTATATTTTATTATTTTTTTTATTTTTTTTTTTTTTATTTTTTATTCTTGTTATTTTAATTTATTTATATTTTTTTTTTTAAAAATTTTTATATAAAAATTTTTTTTATAAATATATATAAAATTTTTATATATATATATATTATATATATATTATATATAATTTAATATATATATATTATATACATATATATTTTATAATATATTTTTTATTTATAATATTTTTTCTTTCTTTCAAAGTACCGCCTATCCCACGAGGGGGGGTGGCCAAAAAAAAAAAAACTGAAGTTTTCTCCTTTTAAATTTATAATTATCAGGAGAAGGGGTTACTCCCCCTGCTCCCGGCATTTTTGTCGCCTTTATGCACGCATGGCTTACAGGGAAGAATTCTGTTCCCCTTCCCCCTGGGAAAAAGAGGAAAAACAAAAAACAAGAATTAGAAAAAAAATAGAAGAAAACCCAGGGGGTGTTTATATATATGCTTTGTACATGAAAACCCCACCAACCAAAACGATCTTCTCCACTTCTACTCTCACACGACACCAAAACTAAACGTGGTGTAATTATTAAGTTCTTCCTGCGCGCACTCAGAACTGCAGCAATGAGTTCCTGGAGGAAGAATGCTCTATAAACTGAACAAGTATTTTCTAAACTTCACTATCCTCGTCACTTCATATGAGACTGCAGACGAGGGCATTAAACATCTTCAACACCCCCCAGAGAAGGACACTGCGAGAAGAGATACATAGTCCTCCCACCAACTCCATTGCCAAACCGTTTCCAACATCTTTTCCAATAACCTCATTCCAGATATCTACCTCCACAACTACGACCATCAGGACATTACAGTAATAGACAAGGACAAGCTTCCATCCTTGCTGGGGTATCATAATCCTTGTAATGGCTGCAGCAAATTATATGTGGGCGAAACATAAGAGACCTCGAAAACACGTATTTCAGAACACCAATACGAGCAAGCAGGTTGGACGATACAAGGAATGCCTGTGTACAACACGTAATTCACACAACCATTTAATAAACTTAACAGAAACTCAGGATTATCGCCAGATAAGGACAAACACTCCAATACGAAAAATCCTGGAATCATCCACTCATCTCTGTATCCAAAAAACTTCAACCAGGACAACGGTTCTATTAAACATAGCCTGAACCACTTGCGAAAGAAACTTCTTCATCGCTATCCCACATAAGAACATAGGAATGGTGAACAACTGCAGAAGGCGCCTGCTCACAACTTTATCCACTCTCCCTTTCAAAAGCTACCCAAGATTTTAGAATCTCTAAACCCACTCGGTAGATCATCAGATGCAGCATTCTCCACCTGCCACAGCATTCTGAGCCTGACTATAAATACTTGCGTAACTTTCACCCCATGTAGATCTGTTGTGGACTTGAAAAAAGCCCACTGTGTGGCGAAAAAGGATCTTCACATTATACCTGCATGTATGTTTATTTTTCAGTTTTGATGGCGTGAACCAGAGTTTGCCACAGAATTACATGGGTTGAATTACTCTGGCTATCTTTCCTTCATATTACTGTTGCCTCCCTTCTTTAAATGAGTTTATGTTGATGAGCGCTAACTTTTAGAAAGTTTCCCTTTAAAATGTTCTGTTTTCTCATAACTTTTTAAAATGGGGCCAAACTGTCAGGTGGGAGGGGAGGCTACCCCATAATTGACAGTGGGGTGACCCCATGGGTATATCACTGGGCAATATATTTATGTATGTAAATTTACTGTACCACAGACTGAGGAAGGAGAGGCCGATTTTTTTAATATTGGCCACGTTAATTTCATTTACGCTGTTGCAACATCAATGCTTGTGAGATTTTTCGAATGATTATATTTTCATCCTTCTGGCTATGGGCTTGGTTGTGCCCGGCTGGGGACACTTTTTGCTCTCTTCTCACTCTCTCTCTCTCTCCCTCCCTCACTCACTCCACTCCAGTGAAAGACGTCCTTTGGGGAACGTACTTGCTTGGACATCCTCCTCTTTTCTGCAATTATGCAAGCTTCCCCTGATGATTGTGATTTTGTAACTCGAAAGGCCTAGAGCTATCATTCTACTCCTCCATGGGGGGAGTTGTGAATATATTATATATATATATATATATATATTATAGATATATATATATATATAATATATATATATATTTTTATATATATATATATATATATAGATATATATATATTATATACACACATATATATATATATGTATATATATAATATATATATCACTATATTAATATATAATATATATATATATATATATATATATATATATATTTTTATATATTTTATTATTATTTTTTATTATCACACTGGCCGATTTCCCACCCAAGGCAGGGTGGCCAGAAAAGAAAAAACTTTGCTCCTCATTCACTCCATCACTGTCTTGCCAGAAGGGTGCTTTACATAACAGTTTTTTTAAATGAAACATTAACACCCCTCCTTTATATATATATATATATATATATATATATATATGTATATATATATATATATATATATATTAAATATATTTATATATATATATATATATAATATATAAACACGGGGACAATGAAACAAAGGCTGATTAAAAACATCGTCCAACAAAGTCGGTGGGGTTCACAAGGTCACATGTACTCAGTGTCCTCTCTCGTATATCGGTCAAACAGGTAAATTTCTGGAAACAAGAAGTGCCCAGCATAAATACTCAGTCAGGACAGGGCAGGAGTCGAACGCTATCTTTAACCACGTTAGTGCATGCAATCACCCACCGGGGTGGGATGCTGCCAGATTATAGTACCAAACAGTTCTGTCATGGAAAGAAACATAAATGAATCTTCCCTCTTGAAACATGAAAGGAATACAGTATACAACTCAAATTATGGGTTATACAACTTCGATAATTATTTAGTAGAGTCTATTGTACACAACCTTCAACAACAATGCTACACAAATCACATGATTTCTCATTATGCCAGGTGGTCTCATGATGGATTGGTGACGCTCGACCAGTTGTCTATGCACCAAAACACCATGCTTCGCCAGTTGATGTATGGTTATATAACACGTTTAGCTGTGATTGCACCATACATTGACAAGATTACCTGATTACGTAGGTCGCGGGTTAAATTACATTAGAAGTAGAAATCTAGATCATAGAAATATTATTTGAATGGTATACAAGAAGGCATAATAAGTAGCATAATAAAGGTACTGAGAAGAATAGTAGATAATATAAAGGATACGTCTCAGTACCTTTGAGAACATTCGGGAACAGGACGTTTAAACGGGCAAACAGCACATTTATTTCCTTTCTTTTATTAATTAAATAGGTTACACAGAATAATAGCAATCCATATATATAATATCCCCTGAGAAACGTATTTTCTCAAGTCACAGGACCTGTTCTAAATGGTTAGAAAAACCCTAGGTCTGACTTTCATACCGTGTAATTTCATATTTACTTCTCGAAACCCTCTTGCCCATATGTGGGGGATGGCGGCAGTGGTGGGTGTGACGCAGACCACGATCCACAGTCTAAGAGAGTCAGGAGGAGGCGACAGGCCCACTCTGTGCTATTCTGAGGAAAAACTTCCCCTCACTCCTTCAGTTGCAGCCTTGCAAGAAAATACTGAATTTAGGTTTCCCCTCGAACTTTTTCAACTAATAATTATAGTTATCACTCGCAGGTTTGTTCACTGACTTTGTCACTACCACTGATTACTGCAAGCGGTTGTTGCACGCCTCAAAAACACGAAGGTTCTCGGAGCCCTGTGCACCCACGTCTGCACCCACCGTGTGTGTGTGTGTGTGTGTGTGTGTGTGTGTGTGTGTGTGTGTCTGTGTGTGTGTGTGTGTGTGTGTGTGTGTGTGTGTGTGTGTGTGTGTGTGTGTGTGTGCAGGAAAATTTTTCAATGTAATAAAAGAGTTTAGTAAGAAAAATAAATTTGTTGTAGTAGATGATATAAGTAACTGCTTGACCAGCTTTAAGTGATCACCAAAGATGTGTTTTTCTCAAAGAATTGTTGGCGCTGTTACTCGGAGACAGAAATCCCAGTTTACCAATTTTATTGAATATTGATGTTGTGTAGTGTACATTAACTGGTGTGACCGATCACGCTGTGAAGACCTCCAATAAATGACCTTGACACTTCTT